>OX421492.1:19853138-20340638 GCA_949126835.1 Anisus vortex | reverse complement strand
TTATCAAATATTTTATTTATTTTTATTCTTTTGAAAAATGTGTTTAATTCATTAATAAATCGTGTAATTATTGATTGACCTAAAAAACGACCATGCAGTGACTTCCCTTCCTTGTGACGTCACAAGTGTCAGACAGGGTGAAGTCTTATTTTATAGCCTACTATTTGATTGCCGTAAACATTTTGTGCGAGAGGATTTTGTAAACATTCTTGCAGTCGAGAAGGGCTTTCAGAAGAAGAAATCTTGAATGCCTAAAGCATTCCGTCCATTCACAAGGATATCTGTTCCTTAAAAAGCAAAGTTAGGTGGCAAAACAATTACAATGCAGGCCTAAATCTAAGACTGATTCGGAAGCACCCTCAAACAAGACAGACGATCGGAGAAAAAAAAAAGCATAGGCCTACTCATAAGAGATTTGAAAAATGAATTATTATCAAAGGTAATTTTTTTACAAAATTCATAAGACTCTTATTACTCTACTCTTTGGCTAAGCAACTACATTTAAAAAAAGTTAATAGACTTTTGACTTAGGCCTATACCTGCCTATGACCTATGACGACTATCACTATGTCCTATGTAAATGTTATGGCCTAGTCTATAACTATAGACTCACTATATTATAGTGTCTATAGAGTAGGCTATAGTAGGCCTATAGTATAATTATAGGCTTATAGGTATAGACTACTATAGATCTAACTACTACTATAAGTCTAAGTACTTTAAGTGGCTTTAGGCCTAGCCTATATTATAGATTATAGCCTATTAACCTATTATATAGTCATGCAGTAGCCTATATTAGACTACAGTCACAGACAATAAATGTAAAGGGCTTTATTATATGACCTATTAGTTTACAAAATCTATAGGCCTAAAGTTTACTTGTAATAAACTGTATCATAGCTAAAAACCCATGTTGTAGGCATAGTAGGCTCATATAAATAATGCAAAGGCCTATTTAATCTATAGGCTAAAAGCCTAATGCCTAATGGTAAATACTAAAATTCTGAGTAGAGCCTATGCTTTCTTTAAAGGTCTACTATATATCCATTACATGCCATATATTGTTAGCTATACTTTGCTATAATTTGCTTAAGATGTTATATTAGTGTAATTGTTGTAAATAACAATATATAAAAAAATTATGTGGTTTTAAAATATACTAGGTGATAGTAAAATTTGTAATCATTTTATAATCAGGAAATATAATCCACGAATAGAGAATCTCTTTCAATGGACCCAATGCCACCGCCACCACTGAGTGAAGCTTTGACTTGTGAGAACCAACAATTGCGAAGCCATAATTTATGTCTGTAGATCTTCAGATCTTATGTGGATCACAGTTCCAAAGAGGACAAGATGATACAGACAAATCTCATATTCAGAATGAATCAGAAGCAAGGGTAAGCATTCAAAAATACATTAATGATAATTTATATATATATAATATATTTAATATTTTGACTAAACCTTATATATATATAGCTATATAACGACTATAATATATAAATACTTTTTTTTTATTTCACTTTTACTCATGCCATTTACTTTGTAGGCCTACATATATTACATTACAACCTATCTAACAATACTTTTTAAGGAGTACAAACTGGGATTAAAACATGCAAGTCTGTAGAAGTTCAGGCCTGTGAGCCATAGCCGAGGCAAGTCTTCAGTGACCTACACCAATAACTAAGTTCCAGATAAAGGTGAATATGAGGACGATGAATCTGATAATAGCGAAATGTATTTTATAAGATAGACATTTTAAATTAGTTTACTAATTAGTCTTATTAAATATCTGCAATATTTGTCATATTTAATTAATATTGCTAAACTTTGCTTTAATTTTAATCCTATTTAAGAACAAATATTTCATACACTGGTATTAGAAGTCTTGAAACATTTTGTTCAACATTGATATAATAATTCCTTTAAATAACTTTTTTTATCAGTGAAAACTAGGGCTGTGGAGTCGAAGAGTCGGAGGAAATTTAAAGTACCTGGAGTCGGAGTTGGAAGTACAAAAATTTGAAATTTTTCTTGGGGGAGCTACCATCTCCTACCAAGGGCGTCCCCAGGTGGCGAATAAGGAAATGGTCTTTATATATAGAGGTCAGTTGTGAATACTGAATAAGCTGCCGTGGACCAACTGGTTTGCTGCCATGGAGGGTAGGTGGGATATCCTGTGTTAAGAATACTCTTTTAAAAGTGCCTAATGCTCATAAATCCAAGGAAATGACTGCAAAAAAGTGAACAGAGGATGATCGACTGTTTTCCAAATGCACTACCTATTAATTATCAATCATGTTATTTTGTTTATACTGTGTTTAAAAATGTATATAATACATGGGCATATTTGTTTAAATTAGCAACTATATTGAAAGCAATAAAGACATTTCATTCAAATTTAATCCTTTTATTTTATAACTGTTCAAAGAAATATACTAATACTTTAAAACTAAGCCTGTACAGCTTATTCTTTATCAATATCGGCCCATTTGAAACCAGTTAGTCTGCCTTCTGGATAGGCCAACATTATTTTGTTTAAAGCACAAGCAGGCAGCGGTGTGTGAATTTCATGACCAAGTATGCCAAAACACCAATAAACTGAGTTCCTGTAACTGTAAGCTGTGTATCACATTGTCCTGAAAAAAAAAAAGAATAATTACTGTTTAGGTTTTAGTCAATACTTTTCATAATTCAGCTGTTTTTTTAACATATCACTATTTGATGTATTTTTATATAAATCACATATAGGCCTACAACCATATTTTTTAAAACCCTTCTTCGGTATATGAAATATTTTTATAGTATAGAGCAATTGATTCAATTAAACGTTGAAATGCAAAAAGTGTTTTTTTGTTTTGTTTCAAGCTTGAGCTTATATAGCCTAACTATAAATTGGGCTAATTTTCATTATTTTATCTAAAAACTGTTGCCAATGTAATCTTTTACTAATCAAGATCAAATACAATTAATCCTAAGTAGCTTTAAACATTGAACAGATAGGTAATAATCACTGGTGGTAAAGATAAGAGGATTGATCACACCCTAAGAAGAGGACCAGGAAACAGCTAGCCCCTATTATGCCTGTTACGGCCGGTATTCCTATGTCAATAGTCTACCTTTACCGATATGTAGCTTTTTTTACAAGTATAATTATTAGTCCATCACAATTCATAATAACTAGGCTACTTAGTAGCGTATTCATTCTAAACTAAATCGCACAAGTAAGCCTCCTATAGTCTATAGCCTATAGTATACCGGGTAGTCCTACAGTCACAGTAATTAGGCCCTAATATTAGTAATATAGTAGGCAATAGCTAGCATATACTATTCATATAGCTTAAAAGTTCCGGTAGTAAAAGTGAATTTAAAAGTCGTTTTATGTAGACTAGTGTGAAGATTACCTACATAGGTGTAAGTCAGAAACTAAAAAATTGATAAAGTCAACCCTAAGGCTATGATGCTAAGGCTAAGCCTACTAAAGTGTCGAGAAACTGCATAGTCATAGTCTATGGCATAGACTATAGACCTAACCTAGTAGTTAGTAGGACTGAAGGAGGCTAATCAAGTAGGCCAACTTACCATTTGATATTTCCGATGCGTGATCCATTTTTCTCGATTGATTGATATATGCTGAATTCAGCGTTAAAATTCCTTTCGTCCTCGTTGTCTGATAGATTTTTTTTATTGTTCAAACATGCAATACGTGTATGGTTCTACGTCGCGTGAAGCCATGTCGATTATAGCATAGTCGATTGATTGTAAACAAAAATCTTGGAAACTTGTGACGTCACTACCTGTTCGTGAGTTTCCGGCCCGTGGTCGACAGTTTCCGTAATTGGCAATGTAATTTAATTAAATTAACACATTTATCGTCCACTCTCAAAAGAAAGACTTGTATATTTGAAAATGATATTTCAAAGGCTTTAATATGAAATTAAGTTACTATTAAGGCAGGACTTACCCTTTAATAATCAATTCTTGTAACGAATACCATAATGTTGGATTTATATAAAGAAATCTTTGAAACAAACGTCTTTGAAACGCAGGCGGACGTTTGCAAAAAAGACTTATTACTGGCCCGCATTGAGCCCAAAACGTGGGAGAGCCTTGCTGAGGAACGCATCTCCTGGCGGTACAAGGTGTGCGAGGGCACTCAAGCTGCAGAAGCCACCCTCACAAAAAGAAGTGAAGAGAAACGAGCCAGGAGAAAGGCTAGCGGCAGAGAATAGGGAGACTGCGCCATCGTCTCTTGAGGATGGAAGGATGCCATATATATAAAGAAATCATAATTAGTCAGAAATATTTGTTATATTAGAAAACATAACTTGTTTGGCATCACTATAGAGTCAAATGTAGACACGATTTTTAATTAAAGGGAGATAATTAACCCGTTCTATTTGAGCAAATTTGCTAATTTTATTTTATTTTATAAAAGAATAAATTTTTTACAATTTATACATTTGATCAAACTGCAGAAAGTATTAAAAAATTATATAAATATTATATAAAAAAAGTATTTACATGTATATTTTTACACATTACATTATCTACTTAGTTTGTATGATTACTTCATATACATTGCAAATTATGACAGTATTCAGTCCATTTATAACTATAAAAGAGATAAATATATAACATAATCATTTTGACTAACAAATTATAATGTTTAGACAATAATTACCATAAATGTGATCAGTTTAGTAATAAGATATTGTTTTTGATATAAATGCTAATAAAAAAAAGGATGATAATCACAAACACGTTATTAATTAAATATAAAGCGCTTTCACGATTTTCTATAAAAATAATCTCCTTTGCTCTTGGTCTTGCTACGGAGTTTAATTAATTGTTCTATAAAAATAATATTTTTTTAAGTAAAATAGAGGAGGTTAACTTTCAGGCTGTTCAGTGTTGGCACGCTGAATGATTTAGAAATCCTAGTTTGGCACACTGTTAGCAAAAAGTTGCCGATCCCTGACCTTTCAACTTTCCGCGTCGGTACATTCATTGTACCGTCAAGATACATGCGTGATATTCTATTAGTAGCCTATAAACTCGACTAAATACTATGACCAATATTTGATTAAAATCTTCACACCATGCAAAACAACAATATTACCAATGGTGACGTTTTCCTGGACTATTACTATTAATGTGGCTTTTTTTTTGGTTATTGGACGGCATAATGAATTTGATACAGAAAGACTTGCCAAACATTCTAAAAATTTATTGACATTTTTGATAAAAAAAAAATTTTATTTATTTCATCCGAAGGTTTTTAAGGGGCCACACCAAAATATTTTGCCGGCTGTTAGTGCCCATGATTATTATAGGTTATTATTATTATGGTAGCGTGGTAGCCTATGGACAGCTAAACATTTATCTTCAGTTTTATTATAATATAATATTATCCAGCCAAGCTCACAACTTGAGTTTGATCACAGTTCATAAACTTGTAATGACGAAATAACAATATTTCTTTCACTTACTTCAAATTTATTTTCAAAGCATAAAACACGGATATATACATATATTCTTCTATGAATCAAAATGTAGGAATTGTAGGCACATATGATATACTTTAATTAAACAATTTTACAATGGACATATTAAATCAGCACCCATCTGGGTGCTGACAGTAGGTAAATTGGTTTGGAAAAAAAAAATATCAAAAGGAAAAAATAAATTTAATGAAAAGGACTGATGAGTACAGCTAAGTCTACCTGATTCTGTTTTAGTACATTCTCTCAAGCAAATTCAGCCTAACAATACAGCTAGAGAAACCCTATCTACATAAGCAGACTATTTTTTCTCTCCGTCTATCTTCTTACAAAAACATAATCTTTTTCTATAGAAGATTTCCCAACATATATTGGGTGCACTGACCCAATTTAATAAGGGATACTTAATAACTAATGTAATAAAATGCAAATGTCTTAACCCTTCCAGTACCGACCTACTTCTATCTATGCTGCCTTCAGTTCCGCTATATATAGTTCCTCCCGGCACTGTAAGGGTTAATATAATTATCAAATCAATTAACTCATTGATATAATAATTACTTTGGGAAAGGCAATATCTACACCGGCCTTGATGTGGCCCGCGGGCCGTGTTCTACCCACCCATACTTTATGTAATATAAGTATTATCATAGACTATTTTATACATGGACCGCTTGCTTTAGTATTTCTGCTATATGATGACTTGAAACACTGATTTTCGGAATTCCCGATTCTAAATAACGTTATTGCTTTACAGGAAATAAAGTTATTGATATACAAGTTCCATTTTATTTAATCGCTATGATTTTCTCAATGAAAAGTTAAAATCGAAAGTTGTACAGAGCGGAAACATTTATAGATCAGTGTTGTGTACGCACGGAAAAGAACATAAGGTCTAAAATTGGAGTAGGCGGTCCATCTAATTATAGTCAATGATAATATGATTAATAGGCCAACAAGTATTCATTTAAAGTCGAAAAAAAAATGCGATTTAATAAAACGGAACTTGTATGACAATTACTTTATTTAGAATCGGAAATTGCAAAAAAAGAAGATAATAGCATAAAAAACTAAAGCAAGCGGTCCATGTATATTATAGTCTATGGTATTATCGATCTACGCAGGATAACTGTAGCGCACCAGAACACCGTGGGTGATCTATATGAAGATTTTATAAAAGTGACAGGCATTAAATGGAATGGACAAGCTACGCTGGTTAGGAAATTTAGAGATAGACTGGGTTAAAATTGTATATCAACAAAAGTTTAGCGGCTGGACAATGTGGAAACTGGTCCAAGCTTAGGTCAGTTTGGGGTCAAAACCAGGAACAGCAAGAGGATGATGGGTGTAAGTGAAAGGCTGTGTGACAAAGCAGACCATAGCCTTTCAATAGACTGTAACGCCACAGTGATGGTTGTGGGAGGGTTGTGAATGATGGATTGATGGATGAGTGGTTGGGTTGGTGGTTGGGTTGGTGGTTGAATAGATGGGTGGGCGGTTTGATGGATGCATGGGTAGATGGATGGGTTGATGCATGCATTGATATGTGGATGGATGAAAAATGAATTGGTTTTATCAACCAAATTGATCGCCGAGAAGACTTTATAATAGATGAAAATAAAGTGCATCGGCATAAAGAGCGTGTAAATAGTTATAAGTAATTTCCATCGGTCACATCTGAGCATAGAGAATACAGAACTCAGAACAAGGCTGCAATTATGTCTTAATTTCTTTTCTTATCTTATATACTACAGACGCTCCTTCTATAAAGAAGATTATTTCGTCCTTCGCTCATCCGTGGTCCGAGTCTAGTCTTGCATCTTTATTAATGTTGTAAATGATGTTAAGTTACTGGTTCTCCTGGTTTGTTTAGGCAACCCATTCCATGCCAGAATGCCACTCGGGAAGAAAGAGTACTTATATGCATTTGTTCTCGCATAAGGGACAAGGAAAGTGTTTTTGTCTTTATGTTTATCTGAGCTTTGCAACAGGATGTTATTGGGTTGTATTTTAAATTATAGTTTAATGTATTATGTATTATTACTACTTTACTCTTTGCCCTTCTGTGCTCTACTGTTTCTAGGTTTAGTGATTTCTTTATTGCATAAAGTGTTGCGAAGAAGGGGACACATCATCATGTGCAATCTTAAACCAATTTTTTTCATTTCCTGTTCAAAATGAAATGACTCAAACTTAATGGCAAATCAATAACTATTGTTATTGTTGTCTTTCGTTGTTTTTGTTTTTTTTATAGTTTTTAAATATTGAGGGGTTTTGGGCAAAGGGGGGGGGACATAATGCCACAATCTAGAAGGAAAAACTTTAAATCTTGTTTTAATGGAATAAAAAGAAAACTTTTACATACAATATTACTGACTGTATTAATGGTAATGTAGTTCATTTAAAAATATCCTATATGGACGAACATCAATTTTACATATTACATAACAACGTCAAAACCACATTATACACAATGCTGGGGCTAGTAAATAGGGATTTTACGTAACTTATTGCATGCAGTTTTTCTTTCCATAGAGAGAATAGAGACACTTCCATTTAAATGGTACATGACTTTTAATGCATTATTTCGCCTTTAAACAATACAGACATGTTAAACGTAACAAAATTATCAACAGATCAATCAATTAAAGGTATGCTTTATCTAATACTTTTATTACTAGTTACTAGTTATAATTGTTTTGTTAAAGTGTTGATTTGAACTATGAAAGATTATAATATAATGAAGATATTATTATAGCCTTCAAGTGATGACGTTTTCGCTTGTAGTTTCCCCAATTAGGTCTATGGTCTTCTATTTTAAGAAGGTAGCGAGAAAGTACACAAACCATATTTAGTCTTCTTTCAAATGACCAACTTTGTTTTCCAATTATATTTATCTAGTCTTGAAACTGTATTGTATTTAAGGCCCTGGTCACAGCCATGGTGGATTGTTGTCTTGTTTCGTATTGCTTTGCTGTCTAGAAAAACAGTTTCAAGCATTCGGCCTTAACTTGTTTACCCGCCCCCCTTCCTTTTTTTTTTTACATTTAAAGAAAAAATCATTCTCAAAATCTCACGGCCCCACGATATTAATTCTGACTTTCACTTGCTACAAGATGATATATTCATGGACCGTTCACAAAAACTTCTATTAATTATGCTTAGATAACTCTAACATCGTAACATTGTAGCCCTCAACACAAATTACCGGCAGCCAGCTTTTCCCGTCACTTGACCAAGGCATGACAACAAGACAGCCAACAAATCATCTGCTTTGCCTTCATTGTTCTCAAAGATTCAATTTTTAAAAAGCAGATTTTCTCAATGAAATCATATGATTATGAAAAAAGAAAACATAACACGTGCCTCCGGATAATGGCGGTTGTTACGACATTGATTTCAATCTTGCCTTCTGCGGCGAGTGTCATTTTTTCTTTCTCTACAATCCCATGAAGAGTTTAAACAAAGCAACAACGTATGTTAAAACTTTCGCGGCCTATGACGTCAGCCACGTAGCACGCAAACTGATAACAAAATGATAAAATTCGGCAAATAAATATGTAAAAAGAATGCCGAAAAAAATGCATTGATGTTTTCTTAAGATTCTGATGTCCTAGATTAGAATTGTTCAAATTACATTATTTCTTTTCTTATTTTTATTTTACTTAGACTGTGTTTTGTTGTTGTTTTTTCTATTGTTTTGTTGTTGTTGTTCATTTTAAAGGCGGTAAATCTATTCCGCAGATAAACCCTATGTCGGAGAAACGTCTCAGATGTCTTTGGATGAAACGCAAAGTTGGATGAAACACAAAGTTGGATAAAAACACAAAGTTGGAGGAAACACAAAGTTGGAGGAAACACAAAGTTGGAGGAAACACAAAGTTGGAGGAAACACAAAGTTGGATAAAACACAAAGTTGGAGGAAACACAAAGTTGGATGAAACACAAAGTTGGAGGAAAAAAAAAGTTAGATAAAACACAAAGTTGGAGGAAACACAAAGTTGGATGAAACACAAAGTTGGATAAAACACAAAGCTGGAGGAAACACAAAGTTGGATGAAACACAAAGTTGGATAAAACACAAAGCTGGATGAAACACAAAGTTGGAGGAAACACAAAGTTGGATGAAACACAAAGTTGGAGGAAACACAAAGTTGGAGGAAACACAAAGTTGGATAAAACACAAAGTTGGAGGAAACACAAAGTTGGAGGAAACACAAAGTTGGTTGAAAGCTCGGAATATAATTTTCACACTCAATAATTGATTAATTAAAACTAAAGTCAAAACGAAACCTGATGAATCTAAATTCTCTTTTGTTGTAGTTGTTTTTGGCGTAGTGTGTGTGTGTGTGGGGGGGGGGGGGTTAGAATGTAAAAAAAATTAAAGAATCCCGTCGGACAAATTCGATCTATGGGGCCGGTGAAGCAGCGTTCACCAGTTTCTGTGGTCATGGCATTAGTATGAGTTTGTGTGACCAGCACAAAGCCCAGTCGCCTTGACTTTACAAACCAACTAAAGTTGCGTAGACCCAGTGACACCTGGGAACAAATTGAGCTTTAGTTTTAGACAGTGGCTTTTTGTTTTTGTAAAAAATAGGTGCCGGTACTCAGTGGTGGATTGCCTAACTTTGAAAGCAGTTTTGCATTTTATATTTTAATTCTTATTGCGCCCAATTTTAAAATAACTCAACTTTAACAAATTAATAATTAACGTTAAAATACAAGAAAAGTAAACATTTTTTCCCCCACATTGTAAAAGGTGTCGGTACGCCGTACCGGTGCGTACCGTCACAAAAAAAGCACTGGTTTTAGATATGTGTAGCTAAGGAAAAAATATTGTTACAGTGGCCAGTGGCGTTATATTGTTACAGTGGCCAGTGGCGTTATATTGTTACAGTGGCCAGTGGCGTTATATTGTTACAGTGGCCAGTGGCGTTATATTGTTACAGTGGCCAGTGGCGTTATGTGAAGTTTAAGGACCCAGTGATTGTATGTGGTCTTCGTCTATCTAATTATATTTTAAATGAATACAATTATCAAGTATGTCATTTATAAACATAATATACGATCCAGAGATCGAGAGAGAGAGAGAGAGAGAAGGGGTAGGGAGAGGGATAGAGGATCAAGAGATAGGAATGTGTTAGAAAGAAAGAAAGAAACATATATTGAGAGATATGGAAAGAGAGAGAAATATAGAGAAAAATAAATTTATAAAGAGAGATATAGAGAGAAATATAGAAAGATAAAGAGAGAGAAAGAAAAGGAGAGAGAGATCAATAAAAACGACCAGATGTAAAAAAAAAAAAAAAACTAACCTCATGAGAAATAGATTTGCTAACTTGATAAAACAAACTATTTATTATCCAGTCAATAACGAGAGAGAACCTAATTTAATAATAATGTCATTAATAATATATGATGTAATTAATTTAATGTCGTAATGATGAATAGATCAATAAAACGAGCCCGATTTAAATGTAATTAATTGTTAAGAAATATATAGAGCACTAAAAACCAAGTTTACCCGTTGCTTTAATTTTATAATAAAACGTGATTTAGAACTAAACCTCAGTGTCCGGGATCTTGTCCTGCCATTTGACCCTTGGCAGCTTTAGTAGGCAGCTCAGGTGGAAGTGATTTAGCTTCTTGGCGTGGCGGCTATACATGGTCCAGGTTATCACTACATGCATAGAGAAGGATTGGTAGAACGGCAGTTGCATAAACTTTTAATTGTGTTTTCAGCGTGATGCCCCTCCGATTCCATACATTAGACCGGATTCTTCCAAAGGAGGAACAGGCTCTGGCTATCCTAGTATTGACTTCATCATCTATATGTACAGGCTGGGAGAGGGTTCTGCCAAAGTACGTGAAAATATATCCACATTGTTCAGCTTTTGATCATTTACAGCATAGGTTCTCAACGGGGGCGATATCGCCCCCCGAGGGGCGGTGAGAAGCTTTAGGAGGGCGCTGACGTTCCAGGCGGCGATTGGGGGGCGGTGAATGGCAAGTGGGCGGTACAAACGTACCTAATATACTTTGAACACCTCTGCTATTTGAATCGATTAATTTTTGGATGAAGTGTTATGTAAACGCAAGTTCTGCTAAATATCTGATATTCCCCAACACTAGGCCTACATATTATTATACTAATAAGAAATAGGAATCGCAATGACTTTTCGAAGAAGTAGAGATCAGTATTGGACAAGTATGGTGTGCGGCCCCCTGATCCTGTGGTTAGTTCACCGGACTGTCAAAGGACACGTAGCGGGTTCTATCCCTACCGCCGACCGATCCCTGTACTCAAATAATCGTAAGCTAAAAGTAAAGCTTGATTGTCTGGTAGCGTGGATTCATCCAGTTATAAAGAAAATGGTGATGTCTTTAGGTGCTAATATTAATGATATTTTATTCTCAGTTTTACTGAGATGTCCTTTAATGCGTTGGAATCATTGGATGCGATGTCTGACTATCGTTAAGCGGAGTAGATACGTAGTAATCAAACGAACTGGGTAGTTAATGTAATGTTTGAAAATATACATATAAATTCTTTAGTCATTATTTGAGGATTGTAATAATTTACGTTAAACATTTGTAAATAAACATTTTCTACATTAATTGCTTGTCCATTTAAGGCGTTTATAATTTAAACATTAATAATTACAGAAATTACACACTATAGTGCTATTAAATAAGTCTCTTATATTTCTAAATTAATAATACAAATAAATTTGTTTTAGAATTACGTATTGTTACGTCCACAATCCCCTTGTGGACAGAGCTGTGTAGATATCGCTGATACTTCTCGTTAGTCCTTGGGTAGACTTTGGTTAATATTATTTGTATTTCAGTATTACACGAAATCCTTAATAGTCCTGGGAACAAACTCAGTATTTGCGTCCTAACAGTTCCTTTCCTTGACGTTAGAGTAGTAAATAAATATTATAGTATTGTAAACAACACAATAGAATAGTAGCTTGACGAGGAAGCTTCAGTGTAAATGTGGTTGATAATTTAATTCAGGTGATATGAGCCAATATATACAATATAAATATTATGTACAGTTAGAATAAAATAGTGCAAACACAAGCGTCCTCAAAAGAAATTATCTCGAAAACTCACTGCCTTTCAGACAAACAGATCAGTAAATACTATTCAAGTGGTGCAGGGGACAGACCTATTACTAGGAGGGGTGAAAATAAGGGTATCATTACAAAACTCATAATAAAAATGATATGATCTCCCCTATTCAGAAATAATAAGCCTTTCCCAGACACTCCGAGAATTTGAGGTCAACACAGAATCCCAACATTACCTAGAATCTTTTGCCTTCGTACTAAAAGTCGAGCAATCGGAAAGATAAGCCACGCCCACAAAATCGTGTGTAGGGAGAAAAAGAGAGGGGGAATAAACATTGTGTGTTCCAATACCATGACAGTATATTATGTTTAATTAAAGAAGATGAGCATAAAAGCTCTTTTAAATGTAATTAGTCTGTATGAATTAATGAACGGTCAATTGTAAGTCACCTCTTTGTATGCTTAAAACAGCTTTCATGTGCGATAAAATATTGTCATGTATATTGTTATTCCAAGAATTGGAACACGCAATGTTTATTTCTCTCTCTCTCTCTCTTTTCTTACTACACACAATATTAGGACGTTTAGTAGGAAAACAAAAGGTTCTAGGAAATGTTGGGATTCTGTGTTGATCTCAAATTCTCAGAGTCTGGGAACGACTCATTATTTAATAGGGGAAGTTCCTATCGTTTTTGTTATGAGTTTTGTAATGATACCATGATTTTCACCCCTACTGGTAATGGGTCTATCCCTTGCACCACTCGGATAGTATTTAATGATTTGTTTTGTCTGAAAGACAGAGAGTTTCAAAATATGTTCCTTTGAGAACGTTTGTGTTTGCACTATTTTATTCTAACTGTACATAATAGATATATTGTATATATTGAACATACCACCTGAAATAAACTATCAACAACAGTTACACTGAAGCTTCCTTGTCAAGTTACTATCCTATTGTGTTGTATACATTACTATAAGATTTATCTACTACCATAATGTACAAGAAAGGAAATGTTGGAATACAAATACTGAATTTGTGCCCAGGACTATAAGAAGAGTTCGTGTAATACTGAAACATAAATACTAATAATTAAAGTCTCCCCTAGGACTAACGAGAATTATCAGCAAGATCTACACAGCTCTGGCCACAAGGAGATTGTGGACGTAACAAAATTTGGGGGCTCGTCCGGGATATTTGAGTTCTACTTTTCCTGACCTAGGATTAACAAAATTGAGTGGTCTCGTTCGATATATTTGAGTTCTACTTTTCCTGATCTAGGATTGGAAAAAAAATTTGTTGATCTCGTCTGGAAAATTTGAGTTATATTTTTCCTGACCTAGAAATATTTTGCGACATTAGTAGTACTGAGAGCGGCATATTTGTGTTTCGTTTTCTAGGACTGTGAAACTATTCTTTTTTAAAAAGAGGAGAGAACTGGTTTGCGCATTTATTCCTTGGGAAGTGTGAAGATTCCACGAAGTGTGTAATATTATATTGTGCAAATTTCTGGACAAATCGTAAGTTGGAACTTTATATTTATTATACAATATATACTACTCTACTATCACAAATATTTCGAACGCTATACTATGGCTTCGAATATATCAAGTGAGGAACTTAATGCCATGTCATTTGCTGAACTAAAAGAATTAGCTGAGTCCTTTGGGATTGAGGCAGGACAGGCAAGACCTAATCGTAATCGTTTGATCAAAGAAATTATGACATGTTTGAACGGGCAGAATGCCATGAACACTGTTAATGTAGTTGAAGTGGGACAGAACGATATCAATGAAGATTATGTTAGCTCCAAGTGGGGGCGAGGTAATTGCCCACGGAGACGAGGTAAGAAATATGTCATCTAGATCATCAAACAATGATGAAGATGAAGGGTTGAGTGAAAACCTAAAATTCCAATTTGCTATGAAGAGAATGGAATTGGAAAGAATGAGGATAGAAACTGAAAGGGAAAATGAAAGAATTAGGATAGAAACTGAAAGGGAAAATGAAAGAATTAGGATAGAAACTGAAAGGGAAAATGAAAGAATTAGGATTGAAAGCAGAGAAAGGATAGAGATGGCACGCATGAACAGACCTGACCATCGTAGGGACAGCAATGGTATGGATATTAGCGCAATGAAGCAACACTTGCCTATATTCAAAGAAGAAGATGTTCAAGATTTCTTTTTGCTTTTTGAGAGGATAGCTGTAGATTATCAGTTCCCTGATGATAAGATGGCCTTATTATTGTTACGGTCAACTCTCAACAAAGGAAAAGCATTGGACGTAGTGTTGAGTTTAACACCCGAGGAAATAAATGACTATGAAGTAATCAAAGATAGGGTGCTAAAAAGTTATTCCCTGACACCAGAAAAATATAGAAAGCTATTTAGAGACAGAAAGAAGGCATATGATCAAACTCATGTAGACTTTTTGAGACAAAAGGAGAAAATGTTAGAACAGTGGCTAAGGTCACAGAATGTAAGTGAGTTTGATAAACTCAAGAACCTAATATTGTTTGAGGAATTCAATGATTGTATTCGAGTGGATATTAAAACCCACATCTCAGACCGAGGGGTTGAAGATGTGCATGAAGCTGCTAGATTGGCAGATAACTATGCCATAATTCACGCCAGCATAAAGCCATATTATGCTGACAAACCCAAAGTGCACAAACCAGAGCCCAAGGAGGCTAGTAAACCAAAAGAGACAAGTGAAAACAATAATAAGAACAGTGGTGTAAATAATAATAGTAACTTAGTTCATTTCAGGAAGCAGACAGATGTAAATGAAGCAAAGGTGGTATGTTTCAATTGCAAGAAAGAGGGCCACATGAAGAAAGATTGTTGGATCCTTACCAAGAAGCAAGGTGCTATTCTACACTGTGCCAGAGAGCAGAAAGACAGCAAGCAGACAGAAGAAGTGTGCAACACAGGGTCAAGAAACTCAAAAGAAATGCGGCCGGCATCGCCCATAGTTGTGGAGTCGATGGTTTTTGAGAACAGTCTATCTAAGGTAAAAGAGAATAGCTGTACTCAATCTATTATGCTTTCAGAAGGCCGTGAGGAACAGATGGTTCCTGAAGTCCCGGAAGAGGACGACCTATCCGATTTTCGACCCTTTGACTACGAGGGGACAGTGTCGACAGAAGTCGATGTACTCAGCAAGAAGAAAATACAGATATTACGTGACACGGGTTCTGCTGTCAGCGTGATCCTGGAGGGCAGTGTGCCGTTAACAGATGCCACCAGTACCGGTGAGTCTGTTGTGCTGAGAGGTGCTAGTATGGAGGCTGTGGAAGCTCCACTGCACAGAAAAAAACTCGAGTCGGATATTTTTACAGGTAACATCGTAGTGGGAGTGTGGCGCGCACTACCCGTCAAAGGCGTTTCCATGATATTAGGAAATGACATTATGGGCGGCAGAGTCACTGTCGAGCCCATGGTTAAAGTGTTGGAGACAAAGATGGCGGAGGACAAAAACCTACGTCCTGCCAATGAACGCCCAACATGTGCACTGACAAGAGCAATGCAGAAAAAGAAGTCGGTAAAGACTCCTGCTACGCCGTGTAGTGCAACGAAAGATGTGTTTGTCTGTTCTGAAGACACACATGCGAATGAAACAGTGATAACAGAAACACCTGACATCGATTTAAGTGCTACGTTCTTTGCTGAACTAACAACTGGTGATGCAACCGAGAACGATAACATTTTGTCACCAAAGCAGAAATTGGTGAAAGAACAATTGAATGACGAAGTAATAATGCAACTCAGAATGAAAGCTGTTGATGAAAAGACTGCAGATGCAATGGCGGAATGTTTCTACATGAAAGATGAAGTGTTGATGAGAAAGTCGAAACCGCTCAACTCAGGTACAAACGAGTGGGACAGTATTCACCAGATTGTAATACCTAAGTGCTATCGTCAAGATATACTGCGTATGGCGCATGATCTTCCTTTCGCTGGTCACATGGGAGTCCGAAAAACGCACCACCGTATCCTCCCTTACTTCTACTGGCCAGGACTGAGAAGAGATGTCGAACAATACTGCAAGACTTGCCACGTATGCCAAATGGTAGGACGTCCTAACCAACGAATTCCTGTCGCTCCACTCCAGCCGATACCAGCGTTCGACGAACCATTCAGTCACATACTCATTGATTGCGTGGGCCCGTTGCCGAAAACAAAAGCCGGTTTTCAATACCTGCTCACAGTCATGTGTTCATCCACTCGCTTCCCGGAAGCCATTCCGTTGCGGAACATAACAACAGTGAAGGTGGTGGACGCCCTGACAAATTTCTTCACACGTTATGGCCTACCGAAGACGGTACAGTCCGACCAGGGGACTAACTTTACTTCGAACATTTTCAAACAAGTCATGGAACAATTAGGGATAAGCCATAGGCTATCAAGTGCCTATCATCCTGAGAGCCAGGGAGCTCTGGAAAGGTTTCATCAGACATTAAAATCGATGCTTAAAAAGTACTGTTATGAAAACGAGAAAGACTGGGATAAGGGTGTGCCTTATGTACTGTTCGCTGCAAGGGAGGCCACTCAGGAATCCTTGGGGTTTAGCCCATTCGAACTTGTGTATTGTTACGTCCACAATCCCCTTGTGGCCAGAGCTGTGTAGATCTTGCTGATAATTCTCGTTAGTCCTAGGGGAGACTTTAATTATTAGTATTTATGTTTCAGTATTACACGAACTCTTCTTATAGTCCTGGGCACAAATTCAGTATTTGTATTCCAACATTTCCTCTCTTGTAAATTATGGTAGTAGATAAATCTTATAGTAATGTATACAACACAATAGGATAGTAACTTGACAAAGAAGCTTCAGTGTAACTGTTGTTGATAGTTTATTTCAGGTGGTATGTTCAATATATACAATATATCTATTATGTACAGTTAGAATAAAATAGTGCAAACACAAACGTTCTCAAAGGAACAAATTTTGAAACTCTCTGTCTTTCAGACAAAACAAATCATTAAATACTATCCGAGTGGTGCAAGGGATAGACCCATTACCAGTAGGGGTGAAAATCATGGTATCATTACAAAACTCATAACAAAAACGATAGGAACTTCCCCTATTAAATAATGAGTCGTTCCCAGACTCTGAGAATTTGAGATCAACACAGAATCCCAGCATTACCTAGAACCTTTCGTTTTCCTACTAAACGTCCTAATATTGTGTGTAGTAAGAAAAGAGAGAGAGAGGAGAATAAACATTGCGTGTTCCAATTCTTGGAAAAACAATATACATGACACGCCCCCACCCAATGAAAGAAATAATGTACCATAATTACCCAAGTAATACTCAACATGGTACATTTTTCGTACTTAACACTATCGTTTTAACATCCATCAATCAATGGAAGATTATAAGACAATTTAAGCAAACATGGCTCACTGGCACAACTAAATTATAAAAAGTGTCACTACCCAATGGTAATTGTGATTATAACGTGATGGACAAATATTTCCCCGTTAATGTTAATATTAACTAATGTCTCAACAAGTACAAATAATTCAAAAATATTCTAGTCATTCTTATTTTAACTATGTACAGTTGTGTGGATTTCCACCAAAAATTTGCAAAAAGTCTTAATCTATTTAAACAAATATAACATTGCTCAAACTCTGTCAATTTTCAACAGTTTACTTCTAATATACAAACCAAAATATAAGTAATACGTAACTCGAATCAACCTATAGGTTACTTCCCCTTTAAATTACAGTGTCAACTTGACATTAACAGGGTTCATACCTAAGATGATGATACTTCCCCTTTTCTCAAATATGAGGAGAAAATACGCTCTAGTTACGATTACTACAGTAATCTAAATATTAAAATGTAATCCACTATTATGCGTTTTTGGCAAATTTAAAAGTTTAATATAAAAGATTGTTCAGGGTTAAATGAGTGCTCACCTTTAGGTACCTTTGTTTCCCTCCATTCCCGGATATATGGAATATATAACAACCTATATACAACATAGTGAATATCCACTAGTTTTTTCCCATTCTATTGCCATGATATAACAATTTAGCAATAGATTTCCAATATTATCTATTAATTTATACCAATTAAGATTACATCTCTTTCTAAGATAAAAATTGTACATATTATTATTTAGTTCCATTCATTAACTAAAATAAAACAAGATAATAAATCAACTAGCTCAAAGTTTTCCCACTTAATTGCATGTGATGACAATTACTTTTATCCATCCATATCAAGTAAATACGTGCATATTATATATTTATTGCATCATGCATCAACATTTAAATGGAATTTCTTTTCCATAATCAAATGAATTTAAAATATATCAGAACATCAATATTATACATGATTATAAAAATTATTAATACTTTCAAAAGACTTGACTTCTGTATGATACAAGTATTCTATAGGTATTCCATAATCAAAATTCAAACGAATGATAGGTTATCATGACACATTCTTAATGAATAAGCGAGATGATCTGAAAAAGAAGTATGGGTTATTCAGTCAATCATGTAGCACCCGAGAGTATCAGCTGTGACGTTGTCCCTACCCCTCAGGTGTTTTATGTTTAAATCATAGGCTTGGAGGAATAAGCTCCATCTAACAAGCCTCTGGTTTTGCTTGACCCTGGAGAGAAAAGTCAGAGGGTTGTGGTCGGTCAGTATTTCTATCGGGTACCCAGAGCTGTTTACATAGAAATCAAACTGTTTTAACGCTAGGATCAACCCTAAAAGTTCCTTCTCACTTGTATTATAATTACGTTCATGGATATTGAATTTCTGTGAGTGGTAGCACACCGGGTGCTCCTCTCCGTGGTCATCCTGCTGAGTCAGCACCGCTCCCATCCCAGTATCGCACGCGTCTACTGCAATTTTAAAGGGTCTATCAAAACGCGGGGTCACCAAAATAGGTGCCCTGGATAATCTTAACTTCAACTCATCAAACGCCTTTTGGCACTTGTCAGACCAAACAAAGCGATTGTTCTTCTTTAGTAGGTCAGTTAAGGGGCAAGCTACCGTAGAAAAGTCCTGGCAAAACTTACGATAATACCCGGCCATTCCAAGGTAACTACGGAGTTGTTTCCTTGTCTGTGGCACTGGGACATTCTGAATAGCTTCTATTTTAGCATTTACTGGTTTAACCTTTCCACCACCCACTACATGTCCAAGATACTCGATAGTGGCATGTCCAAACTGACTCTTAGCCAGGTTTATTGTCAAATTGGCGTTATTCAGTCGTTCAAACAAGTGTCGTAGTTGACTGACATGTGTCTTGAAATCTGTACTATACACCACTATGTCGTCGAGGTAGGCATTACACTGGAAGATACCGCGAGTGAGGGTGTTTATAAGCCTTTGAAACGTCGCAGGGGCATTACGGAGTCCGAATGGCATGACCTTATACCTGTAAAGTCCGTCAGGTGTCACAAAGGCGGATACTTCCTGTGCCCGTGGCGTCAAAGGAATCTGAAAGTACGCGGAGAGAAGATCAATTTTTGTCACATACGTCGCATCACCTATCTTATCAATGAGGTCATCAATACGAGGAATGGGATACGAGTCAGTCTTTGTCAAATTATTTAATTTCCTAAAGTCTGTACAAAACCGCAATGTGTTGTCGGCTTTTGGTACCAACACACAGGGTGAAGACCATTCGCTATCACATTCTTCCACTATGTCATTTTCTAACATATACTTCACCTATGCTCTAATATGTTCAAGTCTGATGGGGTTAACTCTATATGGATGCTGTTTAATTGGCCTGGCACCCTCAGTTAATACTACATCGTGTTCTATTAGATGTGTCCTCCTGGGAACATCTGTAAACAGTGACTTATATTCATGTACCAGCTCAATAATCTTCTCCTTATCTTCTACCGGAAGATGTTCTAGCCTTGTATCTAAACTCTTAAGGGCATCTGTATTATTAAGTTTACTTTCTGCAAACTTATATTCTATCCTAGATAAATCCGTCGGGACCCTAGCTAATGAAATCATGGGGACCTCACGTGGTTTACTCTTTTCCCTGGAAACATAGGGCTTAAGTAAATTAATATGGCATACCCTCTGTTTTTGTCTCCGGTCAGGAGTCTTTATCAAATAATTGACCTCGCCAAGCTTTGACTCTATCTCATAGGGTCCACTAAACTTTGCACTTAAAGGCTGATTTTGCAAAGGTAGAAACACAAGAACTTTGTCACCTGGTGCAAAAGTTCTAGCTGTAGCTTTACGGTCATAGTTCTGTCTCATACGCTCCTGCATCTGTGGAAAATGAATCTTCACATGGTTAAAAGCATGATAAAGCCTATTTTTAAATTTATCTACATATGACAAAAGTCCAATCGGTTCACTGTCCGTTAGCCAAGTTTCATGTAGAAGTTTCAACGGACCTCTGACTGAGTGTCCATACACAAGTTCGAATGGGCTAAACCCCAGGGATTCCTGAGTGGCCTCCCTTGCAGCGAACAGTACATAAGGCACACCCTTATCCCAGTCTTTCTCGTTTTCATAACAGTACTTTTTAAGCATCGATTTTAATGTCTGATGAAACCTTTCCAGAGCTCCCTGGCTCTCAGGATGATAGGCACTTGATAGCCTATGGCTTATCCCTAATTGTTCCATGACTTGTTTGAAAATGTTCGAAGTAAAGTTAGTCCCCTGGTCGGACTGTACTGTCTTCGGTAGGCCATAACGTGTGAAGAAATTTGTCAGGGCGTCTACCACCTTCACTGTTGTTATGTTCCGCAACGGAATGGCTTCCGGGAAGCGAGTGGATGAACACATGACTGTGAGCAGGTATTGAAAACCGGCTTTTGTTTTCGGCAACGGGCCCACGCAATCAATGAGTATATGACTGAATGGTTCGTCGAACGCTGGTATCGGCTGGAGTGGAGCGACAGGAATTCGTTGGTTAGGACGTCCTACCATTTGGCATACGTGGCAAGTCTTGCAGTATTGTTCGACATCTCTTCTCAGTCCTGGCCAGTAGAAGTAAGGGAGGATACGGTGGTGCGTTTTCCGGACTCCCATATGACCAGCGAAAGGAAGATCATGCGCCATACGCAGTATATCTTGACGATAGCACTTAGGTATTACAATCTGGTGAATACTGTCCCACTCGTTTGTACCTGAGTTGAGCGGTTTCGACTTTCTCATCAATACTTCATCTTTCATGTAGAAACATTCCGCCATTGCATCTGCAGTCTTTTCATCAACAGCTTTCATTCTGAGTTGCATTATTACTTCGTCATTCAATTGTTCTTTCACCAATTTCTGCTTTGGTGACAAAATGTTATCGTTCTCGGTTGCATCACCAGTTGTTAGTTCAGCAAAGAACGTAGCACTTAAATCGATGTCAGGTGTTTCTGTTATCACTGTTTCATTCGCATGTGTGTCTTCAGAACAGACAAACACATCTTTCGTTGCACTACACGGCGTAGCAGGAGTCTTTACCGACTTCTTTTTATGCATTGCTCTTGTCAGTGCACATGTTGGGCGTTCATTGGCAGGACGTAGGTTTTTGTCCTCCGCCATCTTTGTCTCCAACACTTTAACCATGGGCTCGACAGTGACTCTGCCGCCCATAATGTCATTTCCTAATATCATGGAAACGCCTTTGACGGGTAGTGCGCGCCACACTCCCACTACGATGTTACCTGTAAAAATATCCGACTCGAGTTTTATTCTGTGCAGTGGAGCTTCCACAGCCTCCATACTAGCACCTCTCAGCACAACAGACTCACCGGTACTGGTGGCATCTGTTAGCGGCACACTGCCCTCCAGGATCACGCTGACAGCAGAACCCGTGTCACGTAATATCTGTATTTTCTTCTTGCTGAGTACATCGACTTCTGTCGACACTGTCCCCTCGTAGACAAAGGGTCGAAAATCGGATAGGTCGTCCTCTTCCGGGACTTCAGGAACCATCTGTTCCTCACGGCCTTCTGAAAGCATAATAGATTGAGTACAGCTATTCTCTTTTACCTTAGATAGACTGTTCTCAAAAACCATCGACTCCACAACTATGGGCGATGCCGGCCGCATTTCTTTTGAGTTTCTTGACCCTGTGTTGCACACTTCTTCTGTCTGCTTGCAATCTTTCTGCACTCTGGCACAGTGTAGAATAGCACCTTGCTTCTTGGTAAGGATCCAACAATCTTTCTTCATGTGGCCCTCTTTCTTGCAATTGAAACATACCACCTTTGCTTTATTTACATCTGTCTGCTTCCTGAAATGAACTAAGTTACTATTATTATTTACACCACTGTTCTTATTATTGTTTTCACTTGTCTCTTTTGGTTTACTAACCTCCTTGGACTCTGGTTTGTGCACTTTGGGTTTGTCAGCATAATATGGCTTTATGCTGGCGTGAATTATGGCATAGTTATCTGCCAATCTAGCAGCTTCATGCACATCTTCAACCCCTCGGTCTGAGATGTGAGTTTTAATATCCACTCGAATACAATCATTGAATTCCTCAAACAATATTAGGTTCTTGAGTTTATCAAACTCACTTACATTCTGTGACCTTAGCCACTGTTCTAACATCTTCTCCTTTTGTCTCAAAAAGTCTACATGAGTTTGATCATATGCCTTCTTTCTGTCTCTAAATAGCTTTCTATATTTTTCTGGTGTCAGGGAATAACTTTTCAGCACCCTATCTTTGATCACTTCATAGTCATTTATTTCCTCGGGTGTTAAACTCAACACTACGTCCAATGCTTTTCCTTTGTTGAGAGTTGACCTTAACAATAAAGCCATCTTATCATCAGGGAACTGATAATCTACAGCTATCCTCTCAAAAAGCAAAAAGAAATCTTGAACATCTTCTTCTCTGAATATAGGCAAGTGTTGCTTCATTGCGCTAATATCCATACCATTGCTGTCCCTACGATGGTCAGGTCTGTTCATGCGTGCCAACTCTATCCTTTCTCTGCTTTCAATCCTAATTCTTTCATTTTCCCTTTCAGTTTCTATCCTAATTCTTTCCAATTCCATTCTCTTCATAGCTAATTGGAATTTTAGGTTTTCACTCAACCCTTCATCTTCATCATTGTTTGATGATCTAGATGACATATATATTTCTTACCTCGTCTCCGTGGGCAATTACCTCGCCCCCACTGGGAGCTACATAACCTTCATTGATATCGTTCTGTCCCACTTCAACTACACTACCAGTGTTCATGGCATTCTGCCCGTTCAAACATGTCATAATTTCTTTGGTCAAACGATTACGATTAGGTCTTGCCTGTCCTGCCTCAATCCCAAAGGACTCAGCTAATTCTTTTAGTTCAGCAAATGACATGGCATTAAGTTCCTCACTTGATATATTCGAAGCCATAGTATAGCGTTCGAAATATTTGTTATAGTAGAGTAGTATATATTGTATAATAAAATATAAAGTTCCAACTTACGATTTGTCCAGAAATTTGCACAATATAATATTAAACACTTCGTGGAATCTTCACACTTCCCAAGGAATAAAAACGCAAACCAGTTCTCTCCTCTTTTTAAAAAGAATAATTTCACAGTCCTGAAAACGAAACACAAATATGCCGCTCTCAGTACTACTAATGTCACAAAATATTTATAGGTCAGCTAGATCAAGAAAAGTAGAACTCAAATCTACCGAACGAGACTACCAAATCTTGTCAATCCTAGGTCAGGAAAAGTAGAACTCAAATATACCGGGCGAGACCACCAAATTTTGTTACGTCCACAATCCCCTTGTGGCCAGAGCTGTGTAGATCTTGCTGATAATTCTCGTTAGTCCTAGGGGAGACTTTAATTATTAGTATTTATGTTTCAGTATTACACGAACTCTTCTTATAGTCCTGGGCACAAATTCAGTATTTGTATTCCAACATTTCCTCTCTTGTAAATTATGGTAGTAGATAAATCTTATAGTAATGTATACAACACAATAGGATAGTAACTTGACAAAGAAGCTTCAGTGTAACTGTTGTTGATAGTTTATTTCAGGTGGTATGTTCAATATATACAATATATCTATTATGTACAGTTAGAATAAAATAGTGCAAACACAAACGTTCTCAAAGGAACAAATTTTGAAACTCTCTGTCTTTCAGACAAAACAAATCATTAAATACTATCCGAGTGGTGCAAGGGATAGACCCATTACCAGTAGGGGTGAAAATCATGGTATCATTACAAAACTCATAACAAAAACGATAGGAACTTCCCCTATTAAATAATGAGTCGTTCCCAGACTCTGAGAATTTGAGATCAACACAGAATCCCAGCATTACCTAGAACCTTTCGTTTTCCTACTAAACGTCCTAATATTGTGTGTAGTAAGAAAAGAGAGAGAGAGGAGAATAAACATTGCGTGTTCCAATTCTTGGAAAAACAATATACATGACAGTATGGACACTCAGTCAGAGGTCCGTTGAAACTTCTACATGAAACTTGGCTAACGGACAGTGAACCGATTGGACTTTTGTCATATGTAGATAAATTTAAAAATAGGCTTTATCATGCTTTTAACCATGTGAAGATTCATTTTCCACAGATGCAGGAGCGTATGAGACAGAACTATGACCGTAAAGCTACAGCTAGAACTTTTGCACCAGGTGACAAAGTTCTTGTGTTTCTACCTTTGCAAAATCAGCCTTTAAGTGCAAAGTTTAGTGGACCCTATGAGATAGAGTCAAAGCTTGGCGAGGTCAATTATTTGATAAAGACTCCTGACCGGAGACAAAAGCAGAGGGTATGCCATATTAATTTGCTTAAGTCCTATGTTTCAAGGGAAAAGAGTAAACCACGGGAGGTCCCCATGATTTCATTAGCTAGGGTCCCGACGGATTTATCTAGGATAGAATATAAGTTTGCAGAAAGTAAACTTAATAATACAGATGCCCTTAAGAGTTTAGATACAAGGCTAGAACATCTTCCGGTAGAAGATAAGGAGAAGATTATTGAGCTGGTACATGAAAATAAGTCAATGTTTACAAATGTTCCCAGTAGGACACATGTCATAGAGCACGATGTAGTGTTAACCAATAGTGCCAGGTCTATTAAACAGCATCCATTTGACCCCATCAGATCTGAGCATATTAAATTAGATGTAAAGTATATGTTAGAAGATGACATAGGAGAAAAATGTGATAGCAAATGGTCTACACCCTGTGTGATGGTACCAAAAGCCGACCACACACTGCAGTTCTATAGAGACTTTTGGAAATTAAGTAATTTGACAGAGACCGACTGGTATCCCATTCCCGTATCATCGACAAGATAGAGACTAGAGACAACGTCACAGCTGATACTCTATCTCGGGTGCTACATGATTGACTGAATAACCCTATACTTCTTTTTCAGATCATCTCACTTATTCATTAAGAATGTGTCATGATAACCTATCATTCGTTTGAATTTTGATTATGGAATACCTATAGAATACTTGTATCATACAGAAGTCAAGTCTTTTGAAAGTATTAATAATTTTTATAATCATGTATAATAGTGATGTTCTGATATATTTTAAATTCATTTGATTATGGAAAAGAAATTCCATTTAAATGTTGATGCATGATGCAATAAATATATAATATGCACGTATTTACTTGATATGGATGGATAAAAGTAATTGTCATCACATGCAATTGAGTGGGAAAACTTTGAGCTAGTTGATTTATTATCTTGTTTTTATTTTAGTTAATGAATGGAACAAAATAATAATATGTACAATTTTTATCTTAGAAAGAGATGTAATATCAATTGGTATAAATTAATAGATAATATTGGAAATCTATTGCTAAATTGTTATATCATGGTAATAGAATGGGAAAAACTAGTGGATATTCACTATGTTGTATAGGTTATATATTCCATATATCCAGGAACGGAGGGAAACAAAGGTACCTAAAGGTGTACACTCATTCAACCCTGAACAAACTTTTATATTAAACTTTTAAATTTGCCAAAAACGCATAATAGTGGATTACATTTTAATATTTGGATTACTGTAGTAATCGTAACTAGAGTGTATTTTCTACTCATATTTGAGAAAAGGGGAAGTATCATCATCTTAGGTATGAACCCTGTTAATGTCAAGTTGACACTGTAATTTAAAGGGGAAGTAACCTATAGTTTGATTCGAGTTATGTATTTCTTATCTTTTGGTTGGTATATTAGAAGTAAACTGTTGAAAATTGACAGAGTTCGAGCAATGTTATATTTGTTTAAATAGATTAAGACTTTTTGCAAATTTTTGGTGGAAATCCACACAACTGTACATAGTTAAAATAAGAATGACTAGAATATTTTTGAATTATTTGTACTTGTTGAGACATTAGTTAATATTAATATTAACGGGGAAATATTTGTCCATCACGTTATAATCACAATTACCATTGGGTAGTGACACTTTTAATAATTTAGTTGTGCCAGTGAGCCATGTTTGTTTAAATTGTCTTATAATCTTCCATTAATTGATGGTTGTTAAAACGATAGTGTTAAGTACGAAAAATGTACCATGTTGAGTATTACTTGGGTAATTATGGTACATTATTTCTTTCATTGGGTGGGGGCGTGTCATGTATATTGTTTTTCCAAGAATTGGAACACGCAATGTTTATTTCTCTCTCTCTCTCTCTTTTCTTACTACACACAATATTAGGACGTTTAGTAGGAAAACAAAAGGTTCTAGGAAATGTTGGGATTCTGTGTTGATCTCAAATTCTCAGAGTCTGGGAACGACTCATTATTTAATAGGATAAGTTCCTATCGTTTTTGTTATGAGTTTTGTAATGATACCATGATTTTCACCCCTACTGGTAATGGGTCTATCCCTTGCACCACTCGGATAGTATTTAATGATTTGTTTTGTCTGAAAGACAGAGAGTTTCAAAATATGTTCCTTTGAGAACGTTTTTGTTTGCACTATTTTATTATAACTGTACATAATAGATATATTGTATATATTGAACATACCACCTGAAATAAACTATCAACAACAGTTACACTGAAGCTTCCTTGTCAAGTTACTATCCTATTGTGTTGTATACATTACTATAAGATTTATCTACTACCATAATGTACAAGAAAGGAAATGTTAGAATACAAATACTGAATTTGTGCCCAGGACTATAAGAAGAGTTCGTGTAATACTGAAACATAAATACTAATAATTAAAGTCTCCCCTAGGACTAACGAGAATTATCAGCAAGATCTACACAGCTCTGGCCACAAGGGGATTGTGGACGTAACAATATGTTCACAAGTTTAAGTTAAACCAAAAGATGAAAGTAAAAGAGCGAATGCAGTTGAGAATAGCAGATGATTTTCCTACGCAGCTCCCTCCCAGATTTTTTCCGCAAATGGGCACATTTGGATGCCCATTTTTTAAATTTAAAAAAATCAACTAGCTTCGTTTTAAAATCTCCAATATTCCTTCACTAAAAAATAAGTTATACAACTAAGAAGGTTGTAGTAATATTAAACCAGTTCAGCTTGGTGTGGCATAAAAAAAATGAGTCCATCTATTTGAAAGTTTTTCCTTTGATTAGAAAACTCCGCTTTGAGTGCTTCGAGGTACTTCTGAAAAAGCCCAACTATCTATCTTAATATATTCTTTATCATAGGGATATACATGTTTTGAAATTGTTATTATGGCAAGATATGTCCAATTTCAATGCAAATCCATTCCAGTGCAAATGTAAATGCAACTTCAACTCACTGCAATGTGTCAGATACATCGGCTTCAACAGTCAGTTTTTCTCATTCAGAATCATCGGCTTCAGCAGTCAGTTTTCGTCATTCAGAAACATCGGCTTCAACAGTCCGTTTTCCTCATTCAGAAACATCGGCTTCAGCAGTCAGTTTATCTCAGTTTGAAACATCGGCTTAAACTGTCAGTTTTCCTCATTCAGAAACATCGGCATCAGAAACATCGGCTTAAACTGTCAGTTTTCCTGTCAGTTTTCCTCATTCAGAAACATCGGCTTAAACTGTCAGTTTTCCTGTCAGTTTTCCTCATTCAGAAACATCGGCTTAAACTGTCAGTTTTCCTCATTCAGAAACATCGGCTTAAACTGTCAGTTTTCCTCATTCAGAAACATCGGCTTAAACTGTCAGTTTTCCTCATTCAGAAACATCGGCTTAAACTGTCAGTTTTCCTCATTCAGAAACATCGGCTTAAACTGTCAGTTTTCTTCATTCAGAAACATCGGCTTCAACTGTCAGTTTTCCTCATTCAGAACCGGAAAATGCTGTTGTTGTTTTTAACAATGAAAAACACCTCTTGGAGGTCTTTCGCGTGTCATTGAAAATCGCCCTGCATGCCATGCTTGGCACGCGTGTCTTTGGTTGCCGACCCATGATTTAGATTACATTCTTATTATTATTAATATATGTAGTACAATTGTTGTCTCGATATAATTTTCGTTTTGCCAATATTATAATTTTCTTGTTATATCTTTGACTAGATCGATGCCTTTATTATACTTGTGTACTATGTTGCAACATAAATATTGTTCATTGACGAGGACTACAAGCGATGGAAACTGCACAGAGACATAGAGGTACGTTGGTTAGCAGAAGATGACCGTTTAAATAAAATGTATGAGACTTGGTGTCGGTGCTCAAGTTTTTGAAAAGCAAATGCGATTATTTGCGAGAAAGTCAATCAGTTTCTCTAGGTCTGTGAGTTTTGGCAACAATTTTGTATTGCATTCTTATAGCCCTCTTTTGTGGTAAGTGGATTTTAGGCTAATACCATTTTGTTGTACAAAAAATAAAAAATAAAGCTGCAAATAGTGAAGCGTGGAGACCTAAGTATGTTGCAACCAAAATTGAAACAAATATAGATAAACTACTAGCAACACATCACGCAAACGATTCACATTAAAATTGATTTTTTTAAGCCTCTTGTTTAGGTAATTTTTTGATCTATTAATTCTTACAATATATTTCCTTTTCAGACTTTTTAAAGATAACAAATAAGCACACAAATCTGGTCGACCTAAGAAAAATTGCGGAAATTATAATGACCCTTTAACTTTCAGAGGGTGGGGGGAATGGGCGCTAAAATAAGGGTGGGGGGAATGGGCGCTAAAATAAGGGTGGGGGGGGGGCGATGAGCGGAAAAAAATTGGAGAAGGGGGCGGTGAGCGGAAAAAGGAATCCAGGATCAGGCTGGTGCAAAGCTTCTGTTTTCTTTGTGGAGATAGACCGAAGTTTGTGCAATAAGTTGAAAACAGGTCCAAAACTGGCCGTAATCAGCCTCGAGAGAACGGTAGAAATTCCTCGTGTCTTTGCTATCAGCATAGGCCTGGATTTCGTCGGACTTCTGGCTTAGGCATTCATCCTGCATTTTCCGAAGCTTATTCTGGACAGTTCGACGTACTTTGGAGAAGGCTTCTTTCTTTGCTATGGACTTGGGGTCATTGATATGTTCTCACAGGAAACAATATTTTTCGTCAAGTAAAGCCTTGATATCTTCACTGTTTTCGTCAAGCCTGTCTTGGTGCTTCCTGCGAGGAGGTGACGAATATCTCAGATGCTTTGGAGTATACTAGTTGTTTGAAGGGCAGCCTAGCTGGACTCGATATTGTTCTCGAGACTTAAGTGCTCTTGTTTGTTAGTCAGGGCACTAGAAAGAGCTTGTTGAAGTTTGTCTTGCCTCAGTCCAGGAGTGTTCAGTCGCTTTTGGACCTTAACGCCCTGTGCACTTCTTTTTCTCAAACTAAGTAAAGAAAGGAAAAAAAAAAACATAAACACTAAAATAGAATTGTGTTTTAACTTAACATAAAAGATAATTTGGTCTCCGAATTGTCGGTTGTATACAATATACATTGACTTGCAGTTGTTAATGTTTGGTATATTTTGTTGGAATTGAAAACAAAGTAGAGTCTAATATTTCTTTCTTCGAACAAAAAGGAAGAATCACAGTTAAAACAGATCATGTTATATTATCAGTAAAATTTAATGTTTTAAATCAGTGGTCGCAACCTTTTTGGTTATAGTGTGCCAAACTAGGATTTTTAAATCATTCAGCGTGTCAACAGTGTGAAAGTCTGTTGGGAGCTATTTTATATCATAGATACATTGTTCTTTTATTTGTTATTTTATTGTAAGATATTTTAGTATTTTATTTATAACTAGTGGTTATGCCCGTCAAAATGACGGAGAAACGAACGACTACAATATGTTTTGTTAAGAGAGAAAGAAAAGAGACTATTACAATAAATACAATGAACGTTTCTTTTCGGTATTTAATTGTTGCTCTTTTTAATTGTTTCTGACCCTGGCATATGCATAATAATTGTAACTGTCAAGCGTCTGGTATTAAAACGTAGCGAACAGTTGTGTTGACTTGACTTGTTATTTAAAATAGCCTATCAAATTAACAATAATATACTATCTAAAAAAAAAAACACAATACCAAACAATAAAAAGGTAAATAATAAAAAAAAAGCGTAGAAAATAATATTTCAGTAAAATAAAAACAAAAATGAGAAAAAAAATTTCGGTATTTAATTTTAATTATTTAATTTTTTACTTTTTAATACCGAATTAAAAATTCTCTAAGAAAACCCGGACGAGCCTTTCGGCTCTGGTGTCCAGGTCGTAGCGCTTAGGATTAAGCAATCTCTGCCCCGGGCTCCAGCCACCCCACGACACGCCGAATGCATGGCGTGTTGAGTAACAGGGAAGGTTTCCGCAGGCCAGCGATCGTTCACTGCGGTTCCCCTAAAGATCATTATCGTGGTGGCTCGCCCGTATACCTGCAATGTCACCCGGTAACACAAATCCTATACTATTGGTACAGACATCTAGGCACCGGGTGGTTCTCGAGACGGGATTGCAGCGAACATTGCTTCCTTTCCACTGAGACCCCATGGCCTCACGGCAGTGCGATGCATCTCGGACCCGCTGCGGGGGCTGTCCCCCATGCGTTCGCCCGCTGTTGTATTCTTAATGGGAATGTATCGGCGGTTTACACACTACGCCAGTCTTTGAGGCCCATGGGTACAGTAGTGCCAGAAGTTTGACAGCAACACTTCTTATACATATGCCAGGTTCAGGGCAACCAGAAGCAATGAAAAATAAACAAAAACTTAATACCGAAAATAAACTTTCTCACTCCAGTTTGTATTGTAATAGTCTCTTTGCTTTCTCTCTTAACAAAACACATTGTAGTCATTCGTTTATCCGTCATTTTGACGGGCATAACCACTAGTATATATATATATATATTATATATAAACAAACAAACAAACTCACGGCAATTATATATGTTGACAATCTCTAAGCGAGTCCCGAGGTGTGACGTGAGGAGAGTTAAGAAAGTGACGTCACAGTCTGGTTGTTGTGGCTAGAAAAATGAGTGGCGGATTTGTGGTCCTTTGTCAATTGTAAAGATATTGCTTCTTTGTATCTTCTTTGTGGTTCAGAAATAAAACAGTATTAGTTCAAGTTCTGTTGCCTTTAATTAATTAGACTCCAACAAAGTCAAACTGCTCAACTATATTATTTTTACAAGACAATTTTTTTAGTGCCGTAGCAAAACCAATACCAAAAGAAAGGGAGCGTCATAGAGAAAATCACTAAAACGTTTTATATTTAAAAACAAATTAACGTGTTTGTTAATGTCATCTTTTAAAAAAAAATCCATTAATAGCTAATACACAATTTCATTACTCGACTTACACATTAATGGTTATCAACCAGTGATACCGCTCTAAAAATTCAGAAAAGCCAAGTTGAGCTCTTAAAAAAAGCCCAGAAAAGCCAAGTTGTAATTCAAAAAATGGTCTCTGTGACCTATTTTATGCCCCCCCCCCCCTCTCCTTTTCAACTCCATCCATGTGGAACGCTCCAACCCCTTTTGTTTTTTCTTTTAATTTCAAAACTAAGAATTAAACAAATTAAAAAAAAATAAAAAAAATTTTTGTTTCGAAATGTAATTTAATTATAGATCTAGAACTATAAATTGTTTACTTCAACTTTCGATACTTAAAAAACATATTTGTTTTTTAATTGTTTACGGTTAACTCGTGCACCAATAGCCTACAGTGTTCATACATTAAACTCTAGGCCCTAAAAATAATAATTTAACCTAGCTGTTACAATGCTGAGATAAAAATAAAGACAAATGCACCTTTCTATCCCTTATGCGAGAACAAATGCATATAAGTAGCCTACTCTTTCTTTCCGAGTGGCATCCTGGCATGGAATGGGTTGTCTGAATAAACCAGGAAAACCATTACTAGACTCAAACCGCGGATGAGCGTAGGACTAATTCATTTTCTTTATAGAAGGAGTGTCTGTAATGTAGCCGATGAGAAAAGATGAAAAGCCTGATATATTATAGCCCTGTCATCAAACAGTGCACTATTTTCCTTAGGCAAATTTTTGCCCCCCCCCCCCCCCAGTTTCCCCTTTATGCTTAAAATTTGCGCCCTTCACCCCTCCCTAGTTTACACAATTTGTTTCTCCTCTTCCAGTTTATCATACATTTCTATATTGTCATAGCCATGGAGTAGGCGCTATATAAATGACCAATTAATTAATAATATGGAATTTTTGATTCACTCGCAATAAGGGGCTATGGGGTGTTTACCATGATGTCTGATCAGTTTATTTTGTAATGCCAAATGTGAGATTAGATTAATTATATACCTCTTCACCCCCCCCCCCCCCATTTCTCATCTAGGCCTACTCACTAAATTTCCAGCTACAGCAGCTCTGTTATAGATAGGCTACGATGTAACTATAATATGGACTATGGGCCTTCGCTGGTGACACTCACTAACACTATGAGCTTTGCCAAATCTGCAGAACAGTTGACACATACATTTATACTTTTAATCGCTTCCCAAAATACATTTTTGACGCTTATAAACATAAAATAATGCTAAAATTTTCTTTAAAGATAAAAATTAAGATAAAAAGCCCAGGTCCTCGAAAAAAAATGTCAATATCCCAAGTTCGGATCGAAAAAAGCCAAGATCTTGGAAAAAAAGCCAAGGAGTGGTACCACTGTTATCAACATTTGAATTTAGTTGTCTAGATATTATTCTAGTATTAGATTTATATTCTTTATATTTTAGTCACAGCATAACTGCGATTTACGATGAACTATTTTTAATCTTTCTATGTTACTCACGAATAAGTATAGTGAAGCGGAAGAGATACGTAGTGATCATACGAACTGGGTAGTTAATGTAATGTTTAAAAATGTACATATAAATTCTTTAGTCTTATAATATTTTTCTATAATTTTTTTATAGTTTGATCATTTTTAAAGTTATAAATTATAAACCATTTTTTTTAAAGAAAACAAAAATGAAACATATTAGAAATATTAACGCAAGAAAACGGGTTAATTATCTCCCTTCAATTAAAGTCTACAAAATTGATGTTAGTGATGCCAATGAGTTCATTGTTTTAATATAATTAGTGTATTTTTAAAAGCGCTCATCTATCTTAATTTGTCTTTATTTTGGGAAAGAGTTAAATGTTTTGAAATTGATTTCACGGCAAGATAAATCCAGTTTCAATGCAAATCCATTCCAGTGGTCCAACATTTAAATGCTTTTCGACCCCGTTCTTGCAAATGCAAGTTCAACTCACTGAAACGTGACAGAAACATTGACTTCATCAGTCTGTTCTCCTCATTCAATACCGGAATATTTTTTTTCATTGAGATACACCTTAAATTGCTTCCAGTCAAGAAACGAATCTATTCAAGACTTTACCAATATTCCGTATCACTTTTTTCTAGAAAAGACTTGAGAAAGTATAAAATTGACTATCTTAACAATAGATTCAATTACAGATCGCAAGTCCAATGATGAGAGCTTTGCATACAAGCATTCCTGAACTAAAACAGTCGACGTCCAGTGTGATTCCCATGTAGTTCGACACGCAGCACCCATTAATTAATGACATTAAAGGATATTCTTGGAGCTCTCTAGCTTGCCATTGAAAATCGTTATGCGTGCCAAGTCTGGCACGCGCGCCTTAGGTTACCGGCCCCTGTTATATATAACACATGGTATACATTATTAGAATGAATATAATCTAATAAAATGAGCCGTTGTTAAAATATCATGTACACAAGCAATTCATAATACAAATGTAAATGTTTGAGTTATGTTTGACCAGGCTACAGAAGATAATATATTATAAACAAAGAACAGAAGTTTAGAGCTACAGATATAATTACATATTTATGTCTTTTAAAAGAACAGTATATCAAATACTGGAAGACTATAAATCCTGAGTGCCCGGAGATTGTTAAGAATTTTTCTGAAGAAACAATTATAGAACAATGTGAGGAAACTAAAAGAAAAATGTGTGTGAATTATTCCCTTGAACACGTATTCCAAGTATTAGACTAGATATAAAGACGTTAATTCCGTGATCTCAAGTATTTTTATTTAATGTCCTTTCTACAAATAATATATAATCATCATATCATTTAATAGACATAGGCGTAGTGCACAATTGTCTAAAGTACTCAGACACAGATATTTTTTGTTCTTAAAAAAGGACATTTTACTTCGTTCCCAAGTGGCAGGTAGACATGGAAACGGATTTACCCGAACTAGTCAGAAAGCTTTCCTTGACTAAAAGCGTCTGTCAACTTGCAAGAATCCACGAATAAGATCGTCTATTTACATTTTGTAAATTAAATGACACGATAAGATATCTTGTATCTATCTTGTACTCTAAGATTATTATAGATAGTAGTCTATACAGAGTGTTGTTTTTTTTCCAAGATGTTTTGTTTACAGAAACATGCTTCCTGCCAATAATAACAGTCTCTATTTTGTGCACGTGGGTACAATAAATTTTATGTTAAATTACAAACAGTTAGCATACTCAGATTTCAAATAACACAGAAACCATCTAAAGGTGACCAAAGAAAACTAAATTTCTATTGCACACATTTTGGGTTCATGCTCAAGATGCCTAGAATTTTCAAATAAGCAAATTTCTAATCGGATGTCTTCTTACCTTATACATTACAGCCACTCCTTCTATAAAGAAGATTTTTGCGTCAACTTATTTTTATTTTTTTATGAATCGTGATAACATTATGGCCACGAAGTGATTTGATGTCATTAACGGATACCATTAAAGAAGCCCAATTAGAGAAAAAAAGAATTGATATTACATTTCTTATTCCTGTCTCTCACTTTACACATCTCTCTCTTTATACATTATTTTCTCTCAATTTACACATCTTTCTCTTTATACATTATTTTCTCTCAATTTACACATCTTTCTCTTTATACATTATTTTCTCTCAATTTACACATCTCTCTCTTTATACATTATTTTCTCTCAATTTACACATCTTTCTCTTTATACATTATTTTCTCTCAATTTACACATCTCTCTCTTTATACATTATTTTCTCTCAATTTACACATCTTTCTCTTTATACATTATTTTCTCTCAATTTACACATCTCTCTCTTTATACATTATTTTCTCTTAATTTACACATCTTTCTCTTTATACATTATTTTCTCTCAATTTACACATTTCTCTCTTTATACATTATTTTCTCTCAATTTACACATCTTTCTCTTTATACATTATTTTCTCTCAATTTACACATCTCTCTCTTTATACATTATTTTCTCTCAATTTACACATCTTTCTCTTTATACATTATTTTCTCTCAATTTACACATCTCTCTCTTTATACATTATTTTCTCTCAATTTAAACATTTCACTCTTTATACATAATTTTCTCTCAATTTATACATCTCTCTCTTTATACATTATTTTCTCTCAATTTAGAAATTTCGATGCATTGCATGCAGTTTTTTTTCTTCCACGAGTATTGATTAAGGAAATGTATGTGTGTGCGTATGTGAGTATGTGAAAAAGTAGGACAGGAAATGAGGTCACAGCCACCTAGGTTACTGGAAGTCACGTGGCTATGACAGCTTCAATAATAATTTTAATAAAAGAAATACTTTATTCCCCCACCCTCCCAACCCACCCACTGAGACACACACACAGCCAACCCCAGGGTTTCTTTTGTCGAGACTTATGAAAGTGAGGGCTGGGATAATTAGGTCAAAGTACAATGCACGTGAGTACATGCTCAGAAACGTGGGGTGGTGGGAGTGGGGGCAGGCAATCTTGTACACGCAGGCAAATGCCATTCGGTCATTGCTGGTGAGCGCATCCAGCCTTAATGGCTCATTCATTCTGTAGTATTAAAGTCTCTGATGTTGGCATTTTCATCTTGTTTTTAATGTCTTCACGATTTGACCCCATTGTATGTTGGATGCTAGCTATGTTTAAGTTCTAAACATACCGTACAAACATTCATCTATACAAGCATTCATCTATACAAACATTCAACTATACAAGCATTCATCTATACAAACATTCATCTATACAAGCATTCATCTATACAAACATTCATCTATACAAGCATTCATCTATACAAGCATTCATCTATACAAGCATTCATCTATACAAGCATTCATCTATACAAGCATTCATCTATACAAGCATTCATCTATATAAACATTCAACTATACAAGCATTCATCTATACAAACATTCACCTATACAAACATTCATCTATACAAGCATTAATCTATACAAGCATTGATCTATACAAACATTCATCTATACAAGCATTCATCTATACAAGCATTCATCTATACAAACATTCATCTATACTAGCATTCATCTATACAAACATTCATCTATACTAGCATTCATCGACACAAGCATTCATCGACACAAGCATTCATCTATACAAACATTCATCTATACAAACATTCATCTATACAAGCATTCATCTATACAAGCATTCATCTATACAAACATTCATCTATACAAACATTCATCTATACAAGCATTTATCTATACAAGCATTCATCTATACAAACATTCATCTATACTAGCATTCATCTATACAAACATTCATCTATACTAGCATTCATCGACACAAGCATTCATCGACACAAGCATTCATCTATACAAACATTCATCTATACTAGCATTCATCGACACAAGCATTCATCGACACAAGCATTCATCGACACAAGCATTCATCGACACAAGCATTCATCTATACAACAATTCATCTATACAAACATTCATCTATACAAACATTCATCTATACAACAATTCATCTATACAACAATTCATCTATACAAGCATTCATCTATACAAACATTCATCTATACAAACATTCATCTATACAACAATTCATCTATACAAACATTCATCTATCCATATACATTGTGGATTACTTATCCATCTAATGTCTCATACCTGTAATTTTTACTACAACATTCAAACGAACTAATCCGCAAACAAAGAGATCACTTGTTTTAATTTCACACCCTCTGTGTGTGTGTGTGTGTGTGTGTGTGTCTCTCTCTCTCTTTCTCTTTCTCTTTCTCTGTCTCTTTATCCCTTTCACCCCCATTCTCAAAACTCTCAGTTTCAGATGACCAGATCTACTGACCAAGATTACCGAACTATAGTTTATTTCACCGCTCACCATTTCACGTGCTTCTGTTTAGAAAGCTCACGCACGTCACGTCTTTGTAGGCCGGTAAGAGATTTGGCACAACTAATTGGATCTAGTTGTTTATTTTTTGTTCAGCCTATCAGCAACTTTTATCCTTGAAACCGAGGCCTACATACAGTCTCATTGACTAACACTATACTATGGGAAGGTACAATGGAAGACTGGGAAACTTATATAATAAAATATTTAAGGCAATAGAACTTATATGATAATATATGTAATGCAATAGTTGATCTTTAAAAACAGATTGATCGGGTTCAATATATTTGCCAACTAGCCAAGAAAATGTATAGAATATCTTTACAAGTTTTATATTGGCTAACACAGACACAAATATATAAATTACGTATTTATATTATGTAGAACGAAAATTCTATCAGAAATGAAAATGTGTTTGGATATCTATTTAAATGCTATAAAAAAAAAATCGAACTCTTATTTTCCTAAAAACAATACAACGCTTTTCAAATGTTATATTTGCCTATATATTTCTCTGTGGAATTTTATTTTTTGTAACCTTTTGACATATTTGAGGAACCTAAGTAACTTACAGAACGTCTACGGTAATCATGTTTTGCTTAAAATTATTATTGAGAATGTTATTGAAATAGAGAACACGTTCTGTACATTGCTAAAACTTATTTTACAGTTAGACTCTGCCTGCCATTCTATTCCTTCACCCCAGCACTTTAACGATAACATCCAGAGTTAGAATGTTATTAGAAATAATTTTGTCTGAAATATTTACAATAGAATCCGTCTGCTTTAATATTGTTTTTATTATATCCTTTGTAGCTAAGAGTGGATAAGTTGATATCCTCAGGAACAAGGCGAACCTACGATGAAGAGATCATCTCATCTTTCTGAAACGTGATCGAACGGGATCTCTCCCTAATTTGATAAGCAGCCATACAGACGTATTGCCTGGCAGTATTGTCATTCTGTCTCTGATGTTTGTCAATGTTGTCGTCAGAAGTTGGTATAAATAAGGAACACACTCAAAGTTGTATTTCCCTCATTAACTTATTTGGATTTGTATGCCCTCTTTCAATGCTTGATAGTAAATATGAATATTTTATTTTTTTTACACAAAAAAATTCGTGTGAAGTTTATTTTAGAGAAAAATGAGATTCTATCTCAAAAAGATGATAAGAGCTTTATGAGTAATCCTGGTCTTTTGTTTTAGTTATAGTTTGTGTTACTTGTGTATTACTACAGTTTGAAATAGACAAAACTAAAGACTAAAGTAATGTCGGACAAGTTTGCTTCACATATTGCAGTGAAGCAGCGTTCACCAGTTTCTGTGGCCACGGCTTACTAGAGGATTGTGTGGCCAGCCGCCTTTACTTTACCCCAACAAAAGTCAGGTACCCACCAGAGTATCCAGAGCTGGATAGACTCAGGGGACGACCTCCAGACCCGAGAACAAATCACAAACACATCACCATAAATAAATATAGGTTTGGCCACGGTTATATTCTTATCGTTGGGGGAGGGGGGGGGTTATACCTGTAAGAAATGTATTTTATTTTTATATATGGATCTATTTCGTATGTATATGACAATCTTTATATTTTAAAAGGTTTATCTCCATCGTTTCACCTACTATAATGATCTTTATTTAAAACATCAGGTCTGCATTGAGTCGAATGTAAACACAACTTGAATTCTGTCTACATTTTAAAGTTAAACAATTATTGTGTCTGTCCATTTACCTGCCAGTAAACAGTAATAGGTGTTTTTTTTAATGGTCAATATTGCCTACACCAAGTTGGACAACAATGTTACAGCGAGTTCCATTAGGACAATCATTGAATTTAATATGAACCTTAAACACCATTAATAAAACAGTTTTTTGTATTGTGTGCAAGCAAATGCATTATACCGTGTCTTGAGTTCATTGTATATAATTAGGAGACCTTTTCGTAGGGTAATGCTATTTATGAAAAGAGCTTTTAAGGTTCATTAATCAATAATGTATATTAGCTTATTAACTAGAGTGTTTTTTTTTATTAAGCTTGTTACAAATTTAAATTTTCGTTTTTTTTCTCCCCCAAAAATTTAAGCAGATTTTAATATTTTTTAAAAAGCCATTTATAGTTAAGATTGCCAAATGTAAGGTTATGTTCATCACCTGGTAATAAAAGGGAAAGAAAATTGAATCATTTATTTGGCTAATCAGTGGATATTTTTACATTCAGACATGTAGAGTCTATGAAAAGTTTTATTTTTCAAGAAATGTCGTCCTAATTATGTTGTACTTTTTAAACAAGTTCTCTTATGTCTTTAATGAATTGAAAATATAAAAACTTAGGAAACGTTAATAGAGGAAAAATACTCCCCCGCCCTTTCCCCACCCCCCACCCCCCACACATACTTTTCTTCAACTTGATCTTATTTGTTTGTTTGTTCCTCCCCCGCCCCCTGATAATACATGCTATTTATAATTTTAAAATGTACGTTATTGAAACAATTGTTTAAATAGATTGATAGACAAGTAAGTATGTAGCCCGTGAAGGTAGGCAGGTAGAGAAATAGTTAAATAGGTAAATAGAATAGATCGATAACTCGATAAATTGATGAATAGATAAATAAGTTGATAGGTAAAAAGATAAATAGATATATTTGTAGATAGATGAATAGATTAATAGTTAAATAGATATATAGATATATAGATAGATAGATAGATAGATAGATAGATAGATAGATAGATAGATAGATAGATAGATAGATAGATTTAAAGATAAACAGATAAATAGATAGAAAGATAGTCCTAGATAGAAAAAGGGATAGATGATAGTTAAATAATTAGATACATAGATAGGTAGAAAGTTTCATGTATAGATTGAGTTGAATATTTGTCAATAACATGTTATCTAAACTTTAAGACATATACAATACTGTTTTAACTATTCCGTTTGTTGTTGTTTCTTTTTATTTCCTTTTTCTTTGTTGTTTTTGTTCGTTCTCTATGATGTGTAAGGAGATACTATGAAATATTAATTAAATGTAGGATCGCCTGATCCTAATATCATTTTTAGCCTCTTCGCTAGGCCGGTTACCTTGACAACAAAGAACGGTAAGCCACTCTATCCCTCAATATTTAATGACGAAGCGACTGACCTTTAGGATGCTGACAATAGATTTGCGTCCCCTTGATTACAGCAAGTGGCTGGCTAAGATCAGGGAACTGATAATAATTTCGCCTCTCTGCAGGGGGGAATTATTCTTGTGAAGCGGCAATTTTCAGGGGGTATGGAAGCTGGGGGGGGGGGGGGGGGGGAGAGGAAAGGAGGCTACTGGTATCAGGGCTGTCATGGCTGTTTCGAAAAGAGGTTTAGAGGAGGGGGGATAATGGGGGTGGAAATGGGAAATAATGGAAGAAGGGGAGGGGGTACATTTAAGACTACAGAATTGAAATGATAAGTGCTACAGAATTGAAATGATAAGTGCTACAGAATTGAAATGATAAGTGCTACAGAATTGAAATGATAAGTGCTACTTGATTTCCGACGAAGCATGGAGTTTCATTTCAATTTGTTGTCGTCTTTAGAAAAAACAAACTTATATGGTATGACGTGTTGAACGTAGAGATGGTATTGTTATGTTGAACAGAGATGGTATTGTTGGTTGAATGTATAGATGGTAGCAGGGATGGTAGTACCGGTTGAAAAAAGAGATAGTAGCGTTGGTTGAACGTAATTATGGCAGCGTTGGTTCAACGGAGATCGAATTGCGGATTGTGTTTTTGGTTGAACATAGAGTTGGTGTATCTATCAGTCTTTTCTCGCCAAATAACTACCTTTATGCTACACTATCTTTCTATCAATCTGTCACTTCCTCTCTCTAATGCTACGTTTCTCTTTTTCTCTAATTTGATTCTACAAGTGGTTCATTTATAGCTTACTGAATTTATTTTACCACAAGATTGTATTAGAATACCATGCAAAGTATCTTATGAGAGTTTTAATCATCTTTAATATCTGTAGCATTCCCTAAAACTGCCTTAGAACTAATATGAAATTAAGACATATAAAATAAAATAGCAAACACATCATTGAGTCTTAGGTAATATGCTGCATTTGATAAACTATGTTTGTCAGGCTTTTCACAATTGCTATTTACAATACAACTTGTAGTCTTAGTATTTTTAAGGGATATGGACAAAAAATGTCTAATTTGTATGAGTTCTACGCAGTGTCCAGAACTGCATATCAAGTAGCAGAATTTTATTCAGTCTTCATTTCCCGCTAGAGATTTACAGCACTCGGTGCTATTTACTTGTTCTCGTCAGATGACCTGAATTCTGAATACCTTGCATTTATGATCTCTGTGGAAAATCAAAATTCATAAATTCTGCATGAGCTTTCTTAATCCCTGTGATGTCTATAATTCTCTGAGTGAGTCTCGTCTTTGTCTTTCTTCACTCTATCCTCAGTCTATTCTCATTCTAGCCTTAGTCTATAGCTGAAAAACTTTACATGTTCATCTGGTATTATTGAAATATATTATATAATATAATGACGCTCAAAACTTTCGTTAGCCATGACATGGCATGTTGTGTTCGGCACGATCGCCCCCCCCCCTCCCGCCCAGAGTGAAAGGTAATCTAATCCAACCACCCTGCAGTCTTCACATTAACATGAGATTCACTTACATGTTACATATAACTTTTTTCTTTTCTCTCTAATCCTTTTAATTTTCTTAGCATTCTCAGCATTGCTTTCTTTAATTATTTAGTTCTATCTATAGCAGCTTTTCGTTTGTACTCTTGTAATTTTAAATTATGAAATGGTAATTATGAAATTATGCAATGGTATTATTTTTTTTGTTGCTTATCATCCTAATCTTAAATAAAATGAATCCTACAATTATTTCAGTTTATTTAAACTTTAAACCTGATCTCACAGGCCGTGAAGGTGGGGGAGATCCAAGAAAGGAGGGTAATTTATGCTCAGTCGGAAACCAAAGAAAACTTGGTCAATTAGTACACAAAAAAGACAATGAACTGGCGTTAATTGACACAGTTACCAACTAATGTGTTTGATTGACACATGAACACGTTATGAACGTCTGTTACTCTCTAATGTAATTAGTAATCTTGTGTTCTACTGATAATGACTCACTTTTATATATATATTATTTTCGCAACCCAAATAGTATGTGTGGTCAGCATGTTGCCTCAGGGTCTCGTGCGGCCAGCCTACGTGGCCACGTGACCTGGGGGCAGGGTGACAGAAGGAGTCTGCAAACACATAATGATGAGCAGCAATACGTTTTTGTTAGAATTTTCTCGACAAATATCTGAACAGCTCATGAATGCCAGGAAGAATTTATTCTTCTAAATCAATGTAGCGTTTGATTTCACTTAAACATAGATTAGTCGGTATATTAGTGGAACATTTCACGGATTTAACGGAATTAAAGTACCCGTCAACAAACAGACAAATAGACTGATAGATAAATAGATAGACAGACTTATTGATTGCATGATTCATTGATTAATTGATTGATTGATTTATTGATAGAGAGACATATTGACTAACACATAGATAGATTGATAGATTGATAGATTGATAGATTGATAGATTGATAGATTGATAGATTGATAGATTGATAGATTGATAAATTGATAGATTGATAGATTGATAGATTGATAGATTGATAGATTGATAGATTGATAGATTGATAGATTCATAGATTCATAGATGTATAGATTGGTAGATTGATAGATTGATAGATTGACTGATAGATAGATTGATAGATAGATAACCTATATTTTCTCACCCCCCCCCCCACTATTCCATCCACCCAGCCTCAGTAAACATATTATTCTAAGTTCCCCTCCAGGATCGCTGTCCAGACCTATTATATGGGCGTCGAGAAGGCTTGGTGACGTCATTCAAACCTCAGACAGACCAGCATTGTTGCTGACATAAAACAAACTAACGAGAGTCAGAGAGAAAGAAAGAGAGAGAGAGAGAGAGTGAGGAAAGTATGTGGCTGGGAGGGAGGCAGCCGAGAATGAGAGAGAGGTAGAGAAAAGGGAAGAGGGTGTGGGGAAGAATAAAACGAAAGATGGCGTACATTCATATACGCGGGTGGGGAAAGGTAAGGATGGAGAGAAAGAAGGAATAGTTGAAAAAATGAAGGTAAGTAGAAAGTATGTTAAATAAAATAGGAAAGTCAACAGAATTGAGACAGACAGTCGAGGGAATAGACGGAAAGATAAGTTTAATGTCATTAAATCTTATAAATATTTACAGACGAAACAGAAATGAGATTTTAGCGGTTCTAGCAAACCATTACATTATTTGTAAGTTATTTAGCAAACCGTTACATCATTTTTAGGGTGTTCTAGTAAACCATTACATAATTTTGAGGGTGTTCTAGCAAACCATTATATTATTTTAGGTTGTTCTAGCAAACCATTACATTATTTATAGGGCATTCTAGCTAACCATTACGTGCTTGCGCGCAAAGGGTGCAATTATAAGAGAATCGCTTTTCGTCATACGAATATTGACCTTGAGCTCTGGGTAAATGAGGGAGGGGGAGGTGCATAGAAACGATAGAAAGGTGCAATGAACAGGAAATAAAACCAGGACGACAAGCTGAAAGTGCCAGGAGGGGGAGGGGGAAGGGCGGGAAAACAGGACAATCGAAACAAGAAGACAAAAAGAAAGAAAACAGAAGACATGGACAACGGAAAGATGATAAATGGATGGCAAAAAAAAAAATGAAAACATGAAAAATGGAACAAAAATGAAAACATGAAAAATGTAATAAAAAATGAAAATATTGAAAATGGAATTTAAAAAAATCTTCGGAACTTGGAAAAAAAAAAGATAATAACAATAATAACTTTAATAAGTAAAATTTACCTCTGAAAATAAATTAATACAATTTTGAAAATAAAATAGGATGACTAATTAAAAAAAACATGTTTAAGCCTAGATCTAGATCTATTTGTAATTTCTTTTACATATTATTATATTATATTTTATTATATTTTATATCATTTCTATGAAAAGCTTTTTAAGCGAGGGATCAAAACTTTGCATGTTTGATATTTCTAGCACCGCACTTTGAGAATCATTGTATTAACATTTTTTTCGTGTAATAAATGCAATTAAATTAACTTTTTTTTTCCATGCTGGCATTCTGGACAAATCAAAGAAAAACCAGCGATTCAACAGCATTTGTTCAAACTCTTATCAAAATGCAAGACTAGCTTCAAACCACGATTCTGAATAGCACTCACAAATCTTCTATATAGAAGGAACGTCTGAAACTAGAGATAAGAAGCTAAAATGAATGAGGGTTAGCTTTTATGATTGTTTATTTTTTATTGATTATAATTTGAATTGAATTACTTCTACATCAAACTCTACTACGGATAATGAATAAATTATAGACTTCTTCCTTTCTTACGTATGAAATTATGTATAGACACTACGTTCTGTATAGTAAACATCAATTCATCTAGGCCATATTGAACGTTTGTTATAATATTATTGTAGTTGGATTGTTTTTACTCGTTCATTTTTTCTGAGTGTCCCACTGAAAGTAAGAGATCTGACTTTGTTCTTGCATACGGAAATATTTTAGTGGATTTGATCAATGTGTCGTTCTGAGTATTATGTTTAGATTATTTTGTTGTCCTTTTTTTTTCTTGAAACAAATTGATAATGATGTTTGTTTATTGTTGTTGTTGTTGTTTTTTAAAAAAGACTCTTATGATAAATAATCAATTTCATATCATTGTATTCACTCATTTCATTGTATTACTTTCAATATTATAATATATTTTTGTTATCAACGCTCTGTCTTCATTGAGTTTTTTTGTGTAACCTGTTGTTTACCCACTGTTTGCACACTGTCTCCTATCTGTGGTCTGTCTCCTTCTGGCTTTTATCTGCACCCTGTAAAGTATCTGCACCCTGTCTCCTATCTGCGCCCTGTATCTTGTTTCCAGTCTCCTGCGTCCTGTGTCCTGTCTCCTATCTGCGCCCTGTATCTTGTTTCCAGTCTCCTGCGTCCTGTCTCATGTGTCCTGTTTCCTGTCTCCTATATGTGCCTTGTCTTTTATTAGCGTCCTGTCTCCTATCTGTACACAGTCTCCTGACTGCGCCCCGCGCCACTATTCTGCACCCCGTCTCGCGCATGACCTTTCTATGAGCACATTAATAGTCCTGGATAACGCTTCAACGCCTTTGCTGAGCTGTAATCTTTATTTTAACCTTATTGAATCGGCCCAAGCGAATCGAAGAATCGATTTATTTGATCAGTTTGTTTTTCCTTCTACTGTGTTTTAAAACTATTGAATGGTATAATGCAGTGTGAAAGGGGAGAGATGGGAAGGGGGGGGGGGGCTGATACTATCCTGAGACTCATTGTACATTGTACTGATGTAAGAAATGCAAATTACTAACATTTTTAGTAAGCAAACAACTAAAGTCGTGACAGGCAATGGCGTAGCTACAGGTTTGTAAGCTAATTGATATATTTACAGTGTAGTCGTCTGTGCCATTGTGACCAGTTTAGTATTAAACCATATTGTGTTGTTTTTTTTTTCATAAATTGGTGTGCTTTGTTCGTGAATTCTATTTGCACCGTGTGATTCGAAGGTATTAAAACAATAATTATTATCAGTGACAACCACTTGGTTTCGCCCCCTGAAAATAAGATAACCATAGATTAAACAACATTATGAGCTTAAGATTATAAGTTGATGAAATAGGCTAGCAACTCTTTTGTTATTATTAATAAAGAAAACGCTTATATACGAATACAACACATATATTATATAAGCCCTCCCCCCTGCCCGGCGCCAAAGATTGGATAGGCACCAAAGTAACACTTTTAGTATTCCTAACATTAGCTTACTTCATAAATGAAAAGTAGCAGTCTTAAAAGGCACCAATTTCCACCATCCCCGCCCGCGGCGCCATTTACCTTCGTTTCGCCACTGCGCATACACACTCATACACATAGGTACACATGCACACATACACAAACATTATACGACACCTTCATGTTTTCGGCAGAAAAACCCACAGTTCTATAAGTGTTCGATTTCCGCAGTTAAAACTGAACGACTAAAAAACTAAACAATAGCCGCGTGACGTTTTCCTGGCATTGAATTCACCATTAACTTTTTCCTCCAGATATCCTGGCCAACTCAATCGTTACCGCCCCTTTTTGTCGGCCAAAATAATAAAAAAAAAGAACTTGTCTCTCTAAACAGGCAGAAAATGAAATTTCCCGCGTTTCCACCAATAATTGCCAAGCCCTGGAGTGAGCAAGATTGGCTGTTTAGAAACTGTTTGTCCGCTGGGGTATCCCTGTGTGTGTAGTATTTACTGAACTGTTGAGCCACTAGAATTGCATGGCCATTTACACAGGGTCGGCCGATAGAAGAAGGAGAAGGAAGAGACAGAGAGAGAGAGACAGAGAGAGAGAGAGAGACAGAGACAGACAGAGAGATAGAGAGACAGAGAAATGGCTATCGATGAAGTGGTTTGTCCACAAGTGGGGGAGAATGGTAGGATGAAGGTCAACACGGGCTCCTTTGTGGGTAACTGACCCGTGATACTGTCTTCATCCCCCCCCCCCTTCAACTAGTGGCTGAGCAACGCTTTGATTGAAGGTATTAATTGGTGAGTAGTGAGAGTGTTCTGGTCTGCAAGGATTGAGCCCTCCCCACCCCCCACATTCACAAATTGGATAAATTCCTATATTAGACTATTGATTAACTCAGGCTGCAGATAATTCTCTCTGTGTGTCTATTTCTAATTTTTAAAGCACTGTGTTATAGGCTTAAGCAATACAATTTATAAGAAGAACAATTTATAAGCTAACCAACATTAATTAGTGCCTTGTTCAACACAATTTGTTAGTGTATGTTTGTCTCCTTATTGGCCTTTGGCATTGGAGCATGGAATAGGTTACTTGAACTACTCAATAAAATGTGTTAATGTCTTTTTTTTATTATTGTATTATTATATTAAGGAGATGCAAAATGAGACGTAAATAGTGGATTAGTGTAGGACGTAAAAAATTACTTTTTTTTACATGTAGGCCTACGTTTAAGAGGAAATTATTAACTGTTTTTACACTGAAGGAAAAGTTTCTTTCATTTATTTGTAAATCTGTATTAGTGAACTAAGGGTTTATTTGTCAGATATTCTAGGATACAATAGACAATTCTATGATTTAGACGTCGACTCACAACATTTCATAATAAGCTTACACAACGAGACTTGCACATGACATTAAAATTAGTTGAAAAATTAATACAGTCGTAATAAAACTGTGCTAAGCCCTCAGAGATAGAAAATGATAAAGCACTCTGTTCATAACTTTTTCTTTTCTTGCCCTCGAAAAAAAGAAGTGTGTGCTGTACGAGTCTTCGGAGGAAAACACAAATTTACTCTAAAGTATACCATTATGAACACATTCTGAGAACCCCTTACACGTGACTCAGACATTCAATTCTTAATCAAACACGACATTGAATGTTTCCAATGTCTATTTTCAACTTCTATAATTCTCAATCAACTTCCTATCCTCCCATACCGGCATGTTTTATTAACTCCCTCACAGCAGTGGACAATCCTTTTAGTGGACGAAAAAAATCAACAAGAACTAAAGATGCATTAGTTGTGTCCAGCCTTGGCTTCCTCTCTATGTTATTAGAAACAAATGCAGAGATTGTCTTTTAATACCACAACCTCCCACAGCTTCCACCTAATGCTAAAACTACAACAACGTAAAACTCTGGTGTACTTTAATGGTCAAGTCTTTGCAAAATCCAACTGCATCTCGTACATTAAATTGTGAGTTTCCATTCTGTAAGGTATATTTTAGTTCTGTGGGGGTGTAAGGTGTGGGGCGGGAGGGTCTTTTAGGTTGATACGTTGTTCATTAATGTAGTCTAGAATTATCACCGTGCTGGGCTTCTGAGCCATTATGGAGCTGGGAACCGGATTAAACCCGTCAGTCTCACGGCATGCCATGACGTAGCTGGTTATCCAGCGTATCAAGCAGTCTAGCGTTTTGTTATTATCCGGAGTAACAATCAGCTTAGTTACTTTGGGGCCCGCGTGCAGGGGATTTACGGATAGAGCGTTACCTGTGGGGGAGAAATAAATTAGTCCTTCCAATTAAACTTATCGTAGAGTTTTCCAATTTAAAAAAAAAGATATATTGTTGATAGTCCTCTAGCACCATCTGATATATAATTATCCCCAACCTATATTACGCATGCACCCAGGAGTATACAGATATCTCCAAGATGTGCTTCGACTATGCCTAGTCTTTCGGCGCTAAGAGGTTTAGGATACACGCAATAAATAAAATCATTGCATTTGCCGAAGATTAAAAACTCAGAATTTCAAATGAAAACAATATCGAATTAGGGGCTTATTAGAGTCGGAAGTAATTTTTTTTAAAGGCGAGATTTAGGGGAGGTGATTAAGGCTGAGAGATTCTGCACTATGGGAGATAATGTGTGCGATTATAGTAATGATTGAAAATTAGCATTGATGGCTTTATTTCTGAGAGTTCTAGAACACAGAAATGCTTCATAACCTCATATCCATCTTTTTTTAATGGAATTTTAAATATTAGCACGTTAGAATTTGACTTGGCAGTTAACTTAATATGCATGTGACTAGAATTTGACGCGTATCCATTTAATGGTTTATATACACTACATCCTTTATTTATATCATTGCTATACACTAAATCGTTAATCCATATCATTGCTTATTAAAATAGTTCAATAACTATGTTATTCCAAAATACAACTACATAAACTCACATACAGTAACACACACATACAAACATCTAAACACACTAAGACACGACACACGCACACAGACACACAGACACATACAAACATCTAAACACACTTAGACACGACACACACACATACAAACATCTAAACACACTTAGACACGACACACGCACATAGACACACACACAAGATACAAACATCTAAACACACTTAGACACGACACACGCACACAGACACACACACACACATACAAACATCTAAACACACTTAGACACGACACACGCACACAGACACACACACACATACAAACATGCTCACGCAAAACAGACCTGAGCAGAAAAGCATTAATAGTAAAATAAATATTTACCTGAATTGACCTAGACTAGCAGATTCTATTTTTAGACTGGCGCTTTCCCACGCTTACACCTTCAAATGTTTCCTGTTACTGGATTAAAAAAAAAACAGACCTCATTTCAGTGAATAGTAAAGAAAATTGACCTGAACAGTAGAGAATTGACCCAAAATATGCTGAAAAAATGTATGAGTAGAGGCCGACCGAAATTCTGTTTTGGTTTCGGTTTCGGTCAATGCCAAAACGTTAGCTTTCGGTTTCGCCCGAAACCGATATTGACTTTCGATCATTAGCCGAATATCTATGTTAACTTTCGAAATTCAGATTGCAACTCTAGTGCTACATCTATTACTCTGCTTATGATAATTTCAGTTAGTTAAACTGTTGCAAATTAATCTGTAGAAAATTGAACTTAACCCTTACAGTCCCGGGCGCGTATATAGCGGAACTGAAGGCAGCATAGATAGAAGTAGGTCGGTACGGGAAGGGTTAATAATAAACGGATTTTTTAATCACCCCAAACAATGTCGAAAAAATGGAGGGTGGCTTAATAAAAAGGCTTAATAAAAAGGCTTTGTGATATGCACCTATGTCACCAACTTTTTCTAATTTCATTGCATATGTCTTTATTATTTTGTATAATTTTATTAAATTTATGTCGTGATATTTAGATACAAAAATCTTAAATAAAGTTAATTTAGGTTATTAAATCTTAATGAGTATTCAATTTTTAAATTAAATGATAGGCCCTATATAATACATGTATATATACAGCTGTATATTACTAATATTACATGTTCTATGGTTTACTTAAATAGAGCACACATAAGATAGTTAGTATAGCACAAAAATGTGCAATCTTTTAAAATCTTATGTCTTGCAATTTCGGTTTATCTTTCGGTTTCGGCCAAAGGAGTACTGGAACTTTCGGTTTCGTCTTCGGTTTCGGTCGGAAGTAACTTTTTATCTTTCGGTATGGATTTTTTTCGGCCGAAACCAAAACATTTAATTTTGGTTGTCTTCTATTTATGAGTATTCTACATTATGTCTGTCGTGGCCGAGCGGCAGCGCGTTCGGCGTTCGCACCGAAAGTTCTGGGCTCGAGTCATGGTGAAGGCTAGGATTTTTTCCCGGGTCTAAAGGGGGTCCCTGAGTCTACCCAGCTCTGATGGGTACCTGACTTTAGTTGGGGTAAAGTAGAGGCGGCTGGGCATTGTACTGGCCAAAAATACCCCCTAGTATGCCGTGGCCAAAGAAACTGGTGAACGCTGCTTCACCGGCTCTATAGATCAATTTGGTCCGAAGGGGGTCATTTGGTTATTTTTTCAAAAGTGTTGCGCTTTCCATAATTAAAACTTATCGAAAGTTGTCTCTCGAAACATGTTTATAGCGTGTCCCATGCTATCACTCCACCACATTCCTGCCTCCACTACAACCCCAAGCTCTTTAATAAGCATCTTGTTCAGCTTTCTGGATGCAAATAAAGGTTATTGGTGAGAAGTAGAAAACAAGAACAGAATATAAAGGAAAACAGACAACACTTGTAAATACTTCCACTAAAAGCTCTTTGTTTTGTTTTGTATAGACTAGATTATAGGTGTCAGGCTTAAGGGTCCGCGGGCTACATGTGGCCCGGCGTATGTTTATATCCAACCGGCAATAAAATTCATTGTTTAAAAAAAAATTTTTTTTAACGTTTTTCGAGGTTTGGTCCCCTTTGCAATTCACTATGACACCCCTCAACTATGGGAACGTATTTAATTTGTTTTCATAGATTTAATGAAAAGAAATAGCAAAGTTACAAGTATAGATTAGCGTTATCATAACTGGCTCCAAATTTGATTGTAGGCCTATAAAATAAATTATTATTGTTGATCTTATAAAAAAATATAACATGACAACACAAAGTTCTTCTTAACTTTTAAAATGCAACGTTGTAAAAACTTACACAAAACTTAATTTAAAACATGACATTTCAAAACATATTAGAAATGCATCGTTATAAATTCTAATCTAAAAATGAAAAACTAGCCAGGTATAGAGATTTTTAAAAGCACGTATACCTAGAATAGCTAAGACATAGACAGAATCAGATTTACATTGATTTTCTATCATTATTTTTGGCTCTCTGACGCAGAATGGGTTAGCTGAACTATTCGAGAAAATTTGTTTAACTTGATTTTAAAATACCTATCAAATTACAAGACGAGACTTAGCAGTGATATGCTTTGGACGTAATAGTCTGGTTTACGGGATGCACGTTTGTAAAACAAAATAGTATTTTTTTTTTTAAATTGAGCTTTTTACAAGTAACTGAAGAGTTTAAAAATCTAATTTTCTTTAGTTTCAACTTTTCAGACACAAATAAAAGAAGAAAAAAAAAGAGCTCAATGGCAGACATTATTTTATTATTGTGTTTGTTTTGTTTTGTTGGAACTCAGGGACACTGCATTAGCAAGGAATTACTTCTTGTCGAGTCCCCAGGACACTGCGTAAATATAGTGACAATAAATTAAATATCAAATTATTATTGCTATAGAATGTTGAATGACATCATAAATATCAAATATCTTAAATTACGATATTTTTGTTGATGTTATGATAAATGTAGCCTACTCTCTCTCTCTCGCTCTCTCTCTCTTTCTCTCTCTCTGAATTTGTATCCCCATATCTCTCTCTCTCATAATTCCCTCTTATCATATCTATATATTTCTCTATCTCTGTGTCTCTTAACTATCTCTCATCCCTTCTCCCTTAAACTTCTCACTTCATCATCGCCGATACCACCTCACTCTCCTTCTCTCTCTCTAACTCTTCGACACTAATTTACTTTCTCTTTCCAGACAAATATGGCGTTAATTTGTTTTAGTCCACGTGGGAGATTCATTTGCATATTAGTCAACAGTCCTAAGTATGCTGAACCTGTCACAACATATTCCACATATAACAAACACGAAGACAAAATACACAACAACTCAATCCTAGCACAAAATACGATTGGATGCTAAAATTAGCCGTCAAAAGTCGAGGATATAAAAGACACGTAAATCTATGCCGTAGGAGTGTATTTTGTAAGAACTAATGATAATGATGTAAGTTGTTTTTTTACCATTAGTTGTTCTTTCCCACAATAAGAACATTATTGTCTAAATATTTCCATTAATTTAAGTGTTTGAGGTTTTCACTGATGGTCTCTAAGAGTTGCTGGAATTGCTACTGCAGACGACTTTTTGTGTCTCGAAATATTAGGTTCCACACTTAAAGCCTTTGTAGCTGTTAATGCCCGAAGTCCCTCTCTAATTCAACGTTGTTGTAAAATCATGTTGGCCAGAGTTTAGACATTTCCAACACAATGGCCTTGTTGTGAGTATTCTCCTTTAAGAGCATTGACTTCGAATACTTAGATCTAGAGTTCTATTTACCGCCATATTACGAGTAGGCTGGGTTTGTTAGTGTTGGAGAAATGTGAAAACTTGCCGGCTTTAGCTGGTGGATCAATTTACTTCTAATGAATACGACTAGTCTAGACACACATGAATAGCTCAGAGATTCAGATGAAGGTGAAGTTTAGCAGGGAAGAAAGTACGGCCACCGATGAAAAGACTTGAGAGATAGATTATTGAGGGAATGAGGTCACAGAAAAAACAGACATTGTTCCAACATCGAGAGAAGCGGTGCTCACAACCAAGGCACATAATGTAATAACTGATATAAAATATAGCTTATAATCTGTAATCAACTAATTCCAATTTGAGAAGCCTCGCAATTAGATCGATAATGCGCCCGGCATTTACAAAACTAATGCAACAGTAAATGATGAATGATTCTCTTTAAGTTGAGCTACACACCGCGCCAAATGCAATAAAATAACAACGTGAAATTTCCATTTTAATTATTTGGACAAGTTAAAAGCATTACTCGCTAAATTTAAAAGGCCGGCCCAACGCTTTCTTGCGTTTTACCTGCTATAACAAAAAACCATAAAAAGTTAAACATCGGTTTCACCAAATATAAACCAGAGATTTGCTTGTACTTCAAGCCCATAGTCTCTGAGATTTTAATTTATCCTCTTCAATATAATAAAAGCAGTGAGTAACCGAGCATTTCTGAATAGTAAAACTCCAAAGTCTGGATAATTTTGTTAAATAAATGTATTCATTTATAACAGCTGTGGAAGTCCATTATCGTTTACAAACTAGATTCTAGATATTTTCTATCTTATATCATTTATTCATACATTTTAATTAATATAAGTACTTAAAGAAATAAAACAGATTTTAAGAAGTGAATAAAAAAATTCCTGTTTGTTTCTTTCCGTTGTTTATTTATTTATTTTTATTTGTTTTTGCACTCTATCAAAAGATATAATATGTCAGTGTTATAATTCAAATGTAGTCTATACTTAGCCTAGTGCTAGGCTCATGGCAATCTATTCATAGCGACCTTTTGTTGTCATTGATCAGCAAGCCATTCTTTCCCTTGCCTTTTTTGGCATTTATATTTCCTTTCTCCCCCCCCCCCCCCCCTTGTAAGCTAGTTACTTGCTGGTTATTTTTTTAACCTGCTTGTTAGCGTCCATAAATCAATAGATAGCCACAGCGGAAATTTTTTTTTTTTGTTGTAAAAATTGTATTAATTCAATCCCAAGAAATGAAATATATACTTACATATCAGATATAATATAGGCTATAAAGATGTATAATTATATCAACTACAGTTTTTATGATGTTTGTTCCATAAAATAGCATAAACTTCATTTTTTTTCTGGCTTCGTCTAGAATTCTAATAAAATAAGCATTGTCATCTATATTATGTAAAGCTATATATGTATATATTATATAATATGTGTATTATTTCTTATATAAAAGTATTGACTCTCATATTTTCTCGATACCCAGTCTTTGCTTAGTGATAACATTCAATGTTGATATAGTGTGTGTGTCCTGCACTTAAAGGCAATGTCCATCGCCATCATGGACATTAGACTGGACACCAAGATACGGAAACAACCTAGTGTTTGTCCATAAGCCTGGCTAAACACTTGTTCGGACAGTATGACCAATAGATGAATTCTTGCCCGTAGCCAGCTAACGGAATATTGCTCTTGCATCTTGATAAAACATAACTCAATTCCCCATCTTATCTCTCTCTCTCTCTCTTTCTCGATCTTTTTTTTTCCACATACCTTCTTTCACTCGGTCATTCACCCTATCTCTCTCTCTCTCTCTCTCTCTCTCTCTCTCTCTCTCTCTCTCTCTCTCTCTCTCTCTCTCTCTCTCTCTCTCTTATTCTCCTCCCTAAGAACGTGTGGAAGTTTTTGTGGCGCCCATATGCATCAAATTCCCCCAGCTACCAAATTAAACCGTGTTTACACATCGTAAATCACAACCATCTACACTGAGCATTGGAAGAAGTATTTGATTTCAACAACTCTTATTGCTTGCTTAGAACTACGTTTCCATTTTTTATTTCTATGTACATAAGTGCATATAGAGATTATATTACGTGTATATGAATGAATAAATGCTGTTTAAATGTATATACATGTATCTTACTTGGGATTTGTTCCCGGATCTGGAGGGTGTCCCTGGGTCTACCCAGGCTTTGATGACTGTTGACATCAGGTCTTTCGAAGTAAAGGATGGCCTCACAATCCCCTAGTATGCCATGTCCATAGAAATTAGTGAATCATGCTTCACAGGCCCTGTGGATCAATTTGGTCCGAAGGGATTTCCTTTTTTGTTTAACTTTATCTCACTGAAGTAATAGTATACGATTGTAAATATTGTCAGCGTGTGTTTATATATTACACAAGTTTTCCGTATAGTTGTACGCTTCATGTTAACATAAAGTAAACATATTCAAGAGCAGGAAAGTTAGCCGATACGTTTGATTAAGTAAATCAATAACTCAATCAATATTGTATGCCATCGGCCAATAGATCAATAGCAGGCAGAACAAATTCAATATTGAGAAAGTGATAGAAAAGTATTTCACCAGACTAGATACTCAAGACTTCATTCATCTACAAGATACAGTATTTTATATATGTACTACACATACCTGTCCATTTGTGTACTATGTATATAGGACTAATATACCAGTGTATATGAACTTAGTTTTATGTACAACCAGTATTAAGTTTTTACTTGCAACCGTTTTTCTTAAACAACCAGCGTAAAAAAAATGTATGTACATACAACCATAATAATCTTTTTTTTATATATGTACACCTTTTATATCATACTGGATAAATGTATGTAAATTTGAAAAAAAAATTAAGTACATAAAAAGGGGGGAGGGGGGTAAACTATTAAACAATGTGGATGTGTGGAATAAAAGGAAACTTAATATTGGAAATTGTTTTGGAAATATATAGGCAAGTAATAGAGTGAGAGAGTAGAGAAAGAGAGGGAGGGAGATGTAGAGAGAGTGAGAGTGGGGAGTGAGTATGAAAGGGGCAGAATGGAAGGAAGGAGCGTCATTGATTGGAGGCATTCTACTTGCCTTTAACGCGATCGGCCATTTCGATTCCAGAATCGATAGGAGATTCCTTTTTTAGATTCCAATCGTGGCGAGTTCATGGCTCTTTTTAGTATACTTTGAATGCCTCCTGGGGGAGGGGGGAGGTACGGTGGATATGGAGAAAGAGGAGAACGATATAGCAACGAGTGAGAGAGAGAGAAGAGAGAGGGGTAGGGGGAGGGTGAAAGATCTTGACAGAAAGAAAGAAAGAAAGAGAAAGTGAAAACATGTCGTCTTTTGATCATGAATCTTACGCATGCGCGGAAACCTTGGAGACCGAATGGAGATTAAAAAGTGTAATCGAGTCAAAGATTCGATCCTAATGGTCCAGTAAATATGCTGATGCTATCGACAAGGTGCGTGATTCCTTGAAAAGGGCAAAAGGAGAGAATGTTCCATAAGGGAATACAAGCTTCATGTTCTTTTTAAGTGAATCTTTCAATTTCTGACCAACGATAAATATCTGACATGGCAAAGGGATAATAATGGGTTTAATCTACAATCTAGATCTCCAGTGCTTCTTATTTTTCTATATTTTTTTTATACGATACTGGTTGGGGATGAAAAAAGATGAATAGACAGTGTGACATTTGGGCATGCTGTGGTCTTATGGGACTTCGATGTTGCTGTTTTTTTTGGGGAAAGGTCGTTGTTGTGGTTGTTTTCTGGACCTGAAAGTATCATTGAGTCTAGCCATCTCTGATGGATGACCGACACGGTTTATTGGGGAAAGTAAATGAGACTGTGTATTGTACCTGATCGCAATCAGCTTGTTAGTTAAGGTCAGTGAAGTTTTTGTTTTATCAACACTACAAGTCTTCGAGGTGTGCAAGGGGAACAATCATGGTTTTCTTTTTTTTTAAATTGGAGTCTGGTCCCTACTCCTAAATACCTCAATGACCTTTTTGGTATATCTAGTTCTGGATGACCCGTCCAATGTTTATGGATGTCTGACAGTTTTTGCAATCGTTGATAGTTGTCACTGTTGTTGTTTGTTGCTTGGCAACATGTAGCTAAATACGACATTTAAACAAAAGGCTGATTGTGTCATGTCGGGCTAAAACGGTAAGGGTGACATTTGCGTGGTCAAACTGGACATTGGTCACCACTGATTAGTGAGTATTTCATGTTGCTGGATGACCTACATTTGCGTGGTCAAACTGGCATTGATCACCACTGGTTAGTGAGTATTTCATGTTGCTGGATGACCTACGCATCTTGTATGTTGTATGTTTCTGGTGGCTGTTTTTAAAAACGTGTGTGGGGCTGTTTTTCTCTATATAGCGAAGGTTTTACATACGTTTAGGCCTAGATAGTAATGAAGAGATAGTCAACAATGGCTTTAAATTACCATTGTTGTTACTTCAAAGTAAACTGTTTTGTTTCAGTTACCGACCACCATTTCTTCCAAAAACTGAACCCTTACTTTATCATCTTTTCCGCATCGAGTTGAACATTGAGTGGTATTTCTCTGACACATATAGCTGTGGTCATTAGGTCAATCAAACCCCCGTAGGCCTTAGTAATTAGTAGAGTGACCTCAGGCCAGAACTTGTCTCTTTTAGGTTGCATTAAGGGGCCGCGCCGTGCTATGCCATGATGCAGAGAGGCGGATGCACCAGCGGCTTCATGGTGTAACAATATTTCATGTTTGGAAGAAATGGGGAGGTGTTTCGGTTGAACAACTTAAAGTACTACCCATATAGACCAGGGTACATTCGCGTCAAGGAAAATGTTTGTGCTGCCATTTCCTTGGTGCCCTAAGCTGGTGAATCACCTCCTCCTGGTTGGTGCTGTACATACCATCAAAATAAAAATGTTGCTTTAACCTAGTGAAATAGAACCAGTATGTGTGTGGTTAAAAGTTAAAAGGATGACCATCCAGTCTTCAAAAGGCTTTCTTGAACAATACAGGTAATAAAAGCCAAACGAAAACTTTTGATAACATTGACAATCATAGCAATCATTCCGTCAAGATATATTCCTCAAAATAACATTGTACGTTTCAAGAAAGAGAATGGAAGGAGAGAGTTTGCTCCCATTAAAAACAACAACAGCCCGCCTCTCGAAATCAAGGCAAGAATGGCAGGCTGATGAGTAAGGAAAGAAAATATTATGTTTCTGTACTGACCTATACAATCAGACCAAAGTGATGAACCAGATCATAGGACTTGTTTTCTTACGACCAAAGTATTCTTTAGACGGAGTTGGCGTGATGATCTTTTCAGGCATTTTAATATAGTTCAGTGCTGATTGAACTATAACCCATTTCAATAGAATCTTTAAAACACCAATTATAAGTGGATCTCATATAACCAAAACTGATCAAAATTGTTTTAAAAAAAAACACTAAACACGTTCAATAATCTGAAAAAAATTATGTATAAATTAAAGACCTGTGGAAATTGTCTTTATCGCCTGTCATAGAAACTCAGTAACTGTACAATGAACATGATACTGTGCACAGTTTGCATTGTTTAAATTTAGATTTCTTTAAACAACTTGCAGGGATTGTTCGTGCTAGTTTTTCTTTTCAGTCCTACGAATACAACGTTGAATAGCTTCACTTCTTGTGTGATGTACAAATGGATTGGAAAACTTTGTAACTGTGATGTCGGAGGCATTGACAGCATTAAGGGGCTGACAAGCCTCGCCGGTGAACAGCTCAAGAGGGGAGATAAGTTTCTCTGCCCGTGTCACTTGTAGGATAAAATAAAATTTTAAAAAAAGGGAGATTGACGAAGACCTGACTAGAGCAGAACGTGCAAGAAAGGGAGTGTAAGGGGGTGCTCCTTATTGACACATTCGTGCAATAGGAGGGAGTGAAGAGGGTCAAAAGGAATGAGTGAATGAATGAGAGAAGGTAGTGCTTCTGACACATGGTTTGTGTGGCTTTGATTAGAGGAGTCAAGTGTTTTACGTTATTACGTTGCAATGTGTATAAAAAAAAATATGGTCATTCTTCTTCTAGTCTTTACTGACCAGACTGCAGAGTCCATTTTGCAGCCAAGGTCAAGGAAATATATTTAAATTTGTTGTTCCTTACTTTCATCTGTTTCACTGTCTACTTAAAACAAATGACTATTATTGAATATTGTTCCTTACTTTCATCTGTTTCACTGTCTACTTAAAACAAATGACTAATATTGAAATTACAAATATGTTTTGAATATCTCTTATGGTCACGACAAAACAACAGCGCTGTGGGCGTATGTTTTTGTTTTATCTAATATTTCAACAGCTGACTTCGGAGTCAATAAAATGTTTCATCTGATTGTATTTTGACAACGTCAATAAAATATTTGATATTGTTTTCTTCTTTGTGTGTTTTTGTTTTCTTTTGTTTGTTTATGTTTTTTGGGGGGCTGAGAACGAAAAGTTAGTTGTTGTTGTTTCAAGGCTTCCCCTCTTTTGTTCGACATTTCAGATTTAAACTGTGTTGACAGTTGATGGACATGAACAGTTAATGTGGAAAAACTGTAGTAGTGGGTTTTCTCTTATGTACAATACTAGCTATGGAGATTAAGATGTTAGTTACCACAGGACTTTCTTGAAATAGTGAAAACACAGTGTATTTAAAAAAGCCAGTTACTGATCCACTGATTCAATGCGGTGTGTATGGAGGGGTGGGGGGCAGGGGTGGCAATTAATACTCGCGTGATGACAGATATGAAAACCATCTTCTTCTGTCCATTAGCCAGGACAAATTCAAAACATTTTATGGCAAGATATCGGTTGTACGAACTAGTAAGCCAACTAACTTCTTAAACATTATTTTAAATTCAGAATACACGACTAAGCTCAAACAACGGAAAATGGTGGCAAAATACGGTGGTTTCATCTTGTCCGAACTACTAACATTTAAAGTTTTGAACACATAACTGTATAATTTTTTTTGCTGTTTGGTAATATCATGAGGATAGATAGATAGATCTAGATGGAAAGTTATGTTGGTAGGTAAATAAATAGGTTCGCAAATGAGTATGAAGGTAGGTAGGTGAGTGGGTAAGCAGGTAGATAGGTAAGTCGGTGCCTAGGTGTGTAAATTTGAACACCAGAGACATGACTATGGCTTTACTCCACCAATTTTCCCCAAAACTCAGGTCAGATTGCTAAAAGCAACATGGACATTGTATAAACCAGCACAGCCCTGACATGTTTTAATTACAATTGTTCTTTGTGTTGAAAGCGATCTAAAGGCTTTTTATTTAAAAAAAAAAGTGTTTTCATTGCTTTAATGCTGCGATCCCATTAGACGTTCCTTTCACTACCAGCTTGATTTTTGAGCCATAAATTTAAATCAACAATTAATTGGTGAATTAACAGGTTTCATTTTTGTTCTAAAAGACTTTAGCGCAACCGAGTTAAACGAAAAATGTAATACATTTAATGTCAACATTATCATTATCACTATTAGAATTTCACCAAATTGACAGTTTTAAAGCTTTTCAAAGGTAATTAATTAAATGCGATGGTGTGGGGATGGTGTGTGGGCGATTTGGCGAAGTCGTGGGGATATATGTTGTGTGGCATGGAAGAGATAGTTCAAAGCAAAGATACATTTATTACTTCCTTTCTATTAACTCGTACTGTCTGCTTGCTTGCTTGTTAGCAAAACTTTGCATCGATTTTTTGACCAATTCCCGTCGTCCAATCAAGCTGAAACTTGTGCAGCAGACTTATGGCGACTAATAATACATTTTATCAAATTTTCAGATAAAAAAACTTAATTATACTATAATTATAATTTTTTTTTAAATTTAACAAACACTTAAATGGTTTATGGTTTTATTTCACTTTGAAAATGCCGGTCCAACTTTTTATGGTTTTTGCGGGCCAAAGCTAGGGAAAAAACGGATGCACAAAATTTTAGTGTAGAAATACAAAAGGTATGAAATCACTTATATTTTTTTTTATCTATCAAAATATAAATTAAATATAAACTTAGTTTAAAAAGAAAGGGAGCATAATAAAAACATTGTTTGTATGGATTATTTTTTTTTAAGTATATATTTCTTTATCGCTTTGCTTTCTTAAATTAATAAGTTGTCCGTCGTAAATTCCAGAGGTTTGTATTGTAAACGGCTACAGAGTAGAAGTTGTCATGGTGTTTTTTTTTCCTCTCTCACAAAGTTTACAGGCGCTTGTCAGATAAATTTGCTCGCCAAAAGGCGCTTCCGGTTTCTGACAGGTTCTTGGCCCGCTGTGGGCGTATAGTCTGCTGGTCAGTAAACTACTTCGTTCGCCGTGGCCGCCGTTGTCTTATAGGCGTGGTGCATGTTAAGTTGATGTTAAATTAAATTGGTCTGCTTTTCTATTGTTAAAGGAAATCTCTGATAGATTGATAGACAGACCCATAGAAAGATAGATAGATACATAGATAGATATATCGATATATAGATAGATAGATAGATAGTTATATAGATAGATAGACAGACAGATAGATAGATAGATAGATAGATAGATAGATAGATAGATAGATAGATAGATAGATAGATAGATAGATAGAAAGATAGATAGATAGACAGATAGATAGATGGATGGATAGATAGATAGATAGATAGATAGATGGATGGATGGATGGATGGATGGATGGATAGATGGATGAATGGATGGATGGATGGAGGGATGGAGGGATGGATGGATAGATAGATAAATAGATTGATAGATAGATAGATAGTTAGATAGATAGATAGATAGATAGATAGATAGACAGACAGATAGATAGATAGATAGATAGATAAATAGATAGATAGATAGATAGATAGATAGATAGATAGATAGATAGTTAGATAGATAGATAGACATACAGATATATAGGTTTTCATAATATTATGTGAGAGAGAGAGAGAGTGACAGAGAGAGCAATAGAGCAAGAGAGAGTTTGCATTTGTCGGCAGTCTGTGTGTAAGAGGGTGTGGGGGTATCCCTGAGTCTACCCAGCTCGGATGGTTTGAGAAAAATAAAAGTGGCTGTTCATTCTGCTGGCTACACAATCCCCTTAAATGCCGTTGTTGTTCAAACATGGTGTCTAAAAGTGTTGTTTGTTTGGTTTTTTTTATTTAAAAAAAAACACTAGAAGGGCGTATTTATCTTAACTAATGTGTATTCTTAAAATACAGGCTGAGGGGGCGTTGATGTTGGTATTACCTGGTCAGAACTGTTGCGTCATAGGGAGGGATGTTAAAAGATTATTTCCTGGCACATTTATCATCGTTGTAAACTTACAGGGCCCGTCTTGCCACGAACTAAACTGATCAGGACTTTTCCGCCACTCGCTCTACAGCTCATGGAAAGAATCTTTCCTATTTTTTTCTATCTCGTATTTTTTTTGGAATCTATATTTCTTTCTTTTCCCTACCAACTCTCTCTCTCTCTCTCTCTCTCTTTCTCTCTCTCTCTTTCTCTCTCTCTCTCTCTCTCTCTCTCTCTTGTTTATCTCTGGCAATCTTCTTTCTTTGGTCATTTTTATTATTTATTATTTCTTTCGGAATTTTTTAAAGACTTAAAAAACGGATGTCATGGGCAACGAGAGTATGTTCCCTTTGTTGTGGGCGGTGGCAGTGTAGTTTGTGTGACGCGCACAAGCTCCGTTTTGTGTATATGCGTTTATTGTGGGTGTATCTATTGTGTTAATGCGCGTGGGAATACGTGTGTGTGTGTGCGAGTGTGTGCGTGTTGGTGTGTGTGTACTCCACGAACTGGCGTATAACTGCCACGATAGCCTTGTGAATTTAAAAAACAATAATTTTTTCCCCAAGAACTTTGACTTAAATCTTTTCTTTCGGCGAGTATGTCCCATAATAGGTGTCCACTGTCTTCTAGTGGCATAGCTCTCAGATTGCCGTACCGAAGGTCCCAGGTTCGAGTCCTGGTGAAGGCTAGGATTATGGAGGGCTCCCCTGAGTCCACTCAGTATGACTACCTCTGGTGGGTAGGCTACCCGACATTAGTTTGGATAAAGCAAAATCGACCGGGCGTTGTGCTGGCTACAAAATCCCTTAGTATGCAAAGGCCACAGAAACGTGTGGAATACTGCTTCGGTAGCCCAATAAACCAACATGTTCTGAAAGGGAAACTTTACTTACTTAATTATTTTCCTTTACCATTGATAGTAATAGTTTATTGAATTTTGTATCAGTTGGAGCACTAAGCTGACAAAATAGTTGTATTGTTTAGTGCAGGGGTCGGCAACTTACGGCCCGCATTCCAGACGTGGCACGCAGAGCGAATTTCAATGGCACGCGGAAGAACTCCCAAAAGGCAATTTAAGTCTTTTCAACAAGAAAAGAGCAGAATAACTTTTAGGCTGTTGGCACCTTGAGTGGGTTACAATATTATCAAATGGTTGCCAGAACCTGGTTTAGTCATTAATCCTTGAAAAAGGCATTCGAATGCTTTTTTAGAAAAAGTATAATATAGCTAGATGTAGGCCTACACATTAACATTTTTTAACATTTAATTCAAAACAATCTATAATTTCTAAAGAAAATAAAATGACAATTAGTTTTCTGACCGCACTGTTAACGCAGTACATATAGCATACTAAAATTAGAAGGAGACTTTAGAATTTTAGCATGTCCTCTGCGCAAGGAAGACACGCAAATTTGTGAAGCATTCCATATTTCAAATAGGGGATGGTGGCGGGCAGTGCTTTCGACTGGCTTACTGAAAATCCTGGGTTCGATTCCTGGTAAAGGCTAGGACTTGCTCTCGGATCCGGAGGGTGTCCCTGAGTCTACCCAGCTCCGATGGGTGCCTGAATTTAGTGGGGGGGGGGGGGGGGTAAAGTAAAAGCGGCTATATATACTATATATATTATATATACAAGACTGAATAAACTTCTCGAATGGTGTTGGCGTGGATTTTAATAGAATTTTATTTCCAATGTCGCATTTGAAATTTTAATGTAACTTGGAGTTTTATAAGCCACTTATTTCCTTATCTATGGGCCAAAATATTTATGGACGAGAAATTGAAGTGGCCTGGATCAATTTTAAAAAGAACCCGGATCCGGAAGTAAGTCAGTGGCATGAGTCTAATCAAGGCATGTCCTGGTGCCTGATATCACATGAAATTTAAAAAAAAAGGTCAATGACAGATGTCCCTAGTGACCTGCCTTCACTAGCACTATTGCTAGGGGCGTAGTTAGTTTTATAAACTTTGTGCTAAACTTTGATAGCGGACCCTTTCCATTTAAAAATCTCAAATGGAAAAAATTGGATACGCTCATTTCCGGAGGCTCTCGTACTGCCGGATCCCAAGTGCATTGCACAAAGTGCACGATCCAGTGCCTTGCCACTTACTATCGCCAAATGGTCTGAATGAAAAAGGATGAAGGGGAAAGTGTGTGTGGGGGGGGGGGGGGGGGAGGGGGGGTACTTTCACCTTCTTATATTCGAAACTAAACCAAAGACTTCAGCGATTTCTCCCCAAAAACGATGTAAAAATGGACTGACGTAAGCGCTGACGCCTACTTGGCAAAAGATTCCTGCAGAACACGAGTCTAAGATAAACACATCCTTATCCCCCCCCCCCCCCCCCCCTTTACACCCAAATTTCTTATCTTGCGATTCAAAGAATTTATAAGATTTTTCTTTTTCAATCGTAAGTTCTGCAATCCCTCCAGCCCTCCCCCCTCCCCTGCCTCATCCTCTCTTCACTCCTCTATACAACAACCAGTTTCATCGGCTATAGTCTATGTTTTTATCTAGATTTTTTTTTTCCAAATCTCGATGCTGAAACTGTATGTAATGGAATTCGCTAAAATGTTTTTCGTTTTAATTTTATCTCATCGTTGTATTATTTAATTCTCATCAAATCATGTTTCTTTTTATTATGTATAGACATAGACATATGTTTTTACTTTCACGGGAGTGTACTCTGGTTTTATGTCTTTAAAAAAATATTTTTTTCATTTTCTTTCTCGTTGGTTTCTTTCCTTGAACAGATAGAGAGATAGATGAATGGATGAATCTACAGATAGAGAGATAGATGAATGGATGAGTCTAGAGATAGAGAGATAGATGAATGGATGAGTCTAGAGATAGAGAGATAGATGAATGGATGAGTCTAGAGATAGAGAGATAGATGAATGGATGAGTCTAGAGATAGAGAGATAGATGAATGGATGAGTCTAGAGATAGAGAGATAGATGAATGAATGAATCTACAGATAGAGAGATAGATTAATGGATGAGTCTACAGATAGAGAGATAGATGAATGGATGAGTCTAGAGATAGAGAGATAGATGAATGAATGAATCTACAGATAGAGAGATAGATGAATGGATGAGTCTAGAGATAGAGAGATAGATGAATGGATGAGTCTACAGATACAGAGATAGATGAATGAATGAATCTACAGATAGAGAGATAGATTAATGGATGAGTCTAGAGATAGAGAGATAGATGAATGGATGAGTCTACAGATAGAGAGATAGATGAATGGATGAGTCTAGAGATAGAGAGATAGATGAATGAATGAATCTACAGATAGAGAGATAGATGAATGGATGAGTCTAGAGATAGAGAGATAGATGAATGGATGAGTCTAGAGATAAAGAGATAGATGAATGAATGAATCTACAGATAGAGAAATAGATGAATGGACGAGTCTAGAGATAGAGAGATAGATGAATGGATGAGTCTACAGATAGAGAGATAGATGAATGGATGAGTCTAGAGATAGAGAGATAGATGAATGAATGAATCTACAGATAGAGAGATAGATGAATGGATGAGTCTAGAGATAGAGAGATAGATGAATGGATGTCTAGAGATAGAGAGATAGATGAATGAATGAATCTACAGATAGAGAGATAGATGAATGGATGAGTCTAGAGATAGAGAGATAGATGAATGGATGAGTCTACAGATAGAGAGGTAGATGAATGAATGAGTCTAGAGATAGAGAGATAGATGAATGGATGAGTCTAGAGATAGAGAGATAGATGAATGAATGAATCTACAGATAGAGAGATAGATGAATGGATGAGTCTAGAGATAGAGAGATAGATGAAAGGATGAGTCTACAGATAGAGAGATAGATGAATGGATGAGTCTAGAGATAGAGAGATAGATGAATGAATGAATCTACAGATAGAGAGATAGATGAATGGATGAGTCTAGAGATAGAGAGATAGATGAATGGATGAGTCTACAGATAGAGAGATAGATGAATGGATGAGTCTAGAGATAGAGAGATAGATGAATGGATGAATCTACAGATAGAGAGATAGATGAATGGATGAGTCTAGAGATAGAGAGATAGATGAATGAATGAATCTACAGATAGAGAGATAGATGAATGGATGAGTCTAGAGATAGAGAGATAGATGAATGGATGAGTCTACAGATAGAGAGATAGATGAATGGATGAATCTACAGATAGAGAGATAGATGAATGGATGAGTCTAGAGATAGAGAGATAGATGAATGGATGAGTCTAGAGATAGAGAGATAGATGAATGGATGAGTCTAGAGATAGAGAGATAGATGAATGGATGAATCTACAGATAGAGAGATGGATGAATAGATGAATCTACAGATAGAGAGATAGATGAATGGATGAGTCTACAGATAGAGAGATAGATGAATGGATGAGTCTACAGATAGAGAGATAGATGAATGGATGAGTCTAGAGATAGAGAGATAGATGAATGGATGAGTCTACAGATAGAGAGATAGATGAATGGATGAGTCTACAGATAGAGAGATAGATGAATGGATGAGTCTAGAGATAGAGAGATAGATGAATGGATGAGTCTACAGATAGAGAGATAGATGAATGGATGACTCTACAGATAGAGAGATAGATGAATGGATGAATCTACAGATAGAGAGATAGATGAATGGATGAATCTTCAGATAGAGAGATAGATGAATTGTTGAATCTACAGATAGAGAGATAGATGAATTGATGAATCTACAGATAGAGAAATAGATGAATAGATGAATCTACAGATAGAGAGATAGATGAATGGATGAATCTACAGATAGAGAGATAGTAAATGGATGACTATACAGATAGAGAAATAGATGAATGGATGAATCTACAGATAGAGAGATAGATGAATGGATGAATCTAGAGATAGAGAGATAGATGAATGGATGAATCTACAGATAGAGAGATAGATGAATGGATGAATCTACAGATAGAGAGATAGATGAATGGATGAATCTACAGATAGAGAGATAGTAAATGGATGAATATACAGATAGAGAGATAGATGAATGGATGAATCTACAGATAGAGAGATAGATGAATGGATGAATCTAGAGATAGAGAGATAGATGAATGGATGAATCTACAGATAGAGAGATAGATGAATGGATGAATCTACAGATAGAGAGATAGATGAATGAATGAATCTACAGATAGAGAGTTAATTAATGGATGAATCTACAGATAGAGAGATAGATGAATGGATGATTCTACAGATAGAGAGATAGATGAATGGATGAATCTACAGATAGAGAGATAGATAAATGGATGAATCTACAGATAGAGAGATAGATGAATGGATGAATCTACAGATAGAGAGATAGATGAATGGATGAATCTACAGATAGAGAGATAGATGAATGGATGAATCTACAGATAGAGAGATAGATGAATGGATGAATCTACAGATAGAGAGATAGATGAATGGATGAGTCTAGAGATAGAGAGATAGATGAATGGATGAATCTACAGATAGAGAGATAGATGAATGGATGAATCTACAGATAGAGAGATAGATGAATGGATGAGTCTAGAGATAGAGAGATAGATAAATAGATGAATCTACAGATAGAGAGATAGATGAATGGATGAATCTACAGATAGAGAGATAGATGAATGGATGAATCTACAGATAGAGAGATAGATGAATGGATGAATCTACAGATAGAGAGATAGATGAATGGATGAATCTACAGATAGAGAGATAGATGAATGGATGAGTCTAGAGATAGAGAGATAGATGAATGGATGAATCTACAGATAGAGAGATAGATGAATGGATGAATCTACAGATAGAGAGATAGATGAATGGATGAGTCTAGAGATAGAGAGATAGATAAATAGATGAATCTACAGATAGAGAGATAGATGAATGGATGAATCTACAGATAGAGAGATAGATGAATGGATGAGTCTAGAGATAGAGAGATAGATGAATGGATGAATCTACAGATAGAGAGATAGATGAATGGATGAATCTACAGTTAGAGAGATAGATGAATTGATGAATCTACAGATAGAGAGATAGATGAATAGATGAATCTACAGATAGAGAGATAGATGAATGGATGAATCTACAGATAGAGAGATAGTAAATGGATGAATCTACAGATAGAGAGATAGATGAATGGATGAATCTACAGATAGAGAGATAGATGAATGGATGAATCTAGAGATAGAGAGATAGATGAATGGATGAATCTACAGATAGAGAGATAGATGAATGGATGATTCTACAGATAGAGAGATAGATGAATGGATGAATCTACAGATAGAGAGATAGATGAATGGATGAATCTACAGATAGAGAGATAGATGAATGGATGATTCTACAGATAGAGAGATAATTAATGGATGAATCTACAGATAGAGAGATAGATGAATGGATGAATCTACAGATAGAGAGATAGATGAATGGATGAATCTACAGATAGAGAGATAGATGAATGGATGAATCTACAGATAGAGAGATAGATGAATGGATGAATCTACAGATAGAGAGATAGATGAATGGATGAATCTATAGATAGAGAGATAGATGAATGGATGAATCTACAGATAGAGAGATAGATGAATGAATGAATCTACAGATAGAGAGATAGATGAATGGATGAGTCTAGAGATAGAGAGATAGATGAATGGATGTCTAGAGATAGAGAGATAGATGAATGAATGAATCTACAGATAGAGAGATAGATGAATGGATGAGTCTAGAGATAGAGAGATAGATGAATGGATGAGTCTACAGATAGAGAGGTAGATGAATGAATGAGTCTAGAGATAGAGAGATAGATGAATGGATGAGTCTAGAGATAGAGAGATAGATGAATGAATGAATCTACAGATAGAGAGATAGATGAATGGATGAGTCTAGAGATAGAGAGATAGATGAAAGGATGAGTCTACAGATAGAGAGATAGATGAATGAATGAGTCTAGAGATAGAGAGATAGATGAATGAATGAATCTACAGATAGAGAGATAGATGAATGGATGAGTCTAGAGATAGAGAGATAGATGAATGGATGAGTCTACAGATAGAGAGATAGATGAATGGATGAGTCTAGAGATAGATAGATAGATGAATGGATGAATCTACAGATAGAGAGATAGATGAATGGATGAGTCTAGAGATAGAGAGATAGATGAATGAATGAATCTACAGATAGAGAGATAGATGAATGGATGAGTCTAGAGATAGAGAGATAGATGAATGGATGAGTCTACAGATAGAGAGATAGATGAATGGATGAATCTACAGATAGAGAGATAGATGAATGGATGAGTCTAGAGATAGAGAGATAGATGAATGGATGAGTCTAGAGATAGAGAGATAGATGAATGGATGAGTCTAGAGATAGAGAGATAGATGAATGGATGAATCTACAGATAGAGAGATGGATGAATAGATGAATCTACAGATAGAGAGATAGATGAATGGATGAGTCTACAGATAGAGAGATAGATGAATGGATGAGTCTACAGATAGAGAGATAGATGAATGGATGAGTCTAGAGATAGAGAGATAGATGAATGGATGAGTCTACAGATAGAGAGATAGATGAATGGATGAGTCTACAGATAGAGAGATAGATGAATGGATGAGTCTAGAGATAGAGAGATAGATGAATGGATGAGTCTACAGATAGAGAGATAGATGAATGGATGACTCTACAGATAGAGAGATAGATGAATGGATGAATCTACGGATAGAGAGATAGATGAATGGATGAATCTTCAGATAGAGAGATAGATGAATTGTTGAATCTACAGATAGAGAGATAGATGAATTGATGAATCTACAGATAGAGAAATAGATGAATAGATGAATCTACAGATAGAGAGAAAGATGAATGGATGAATCTACAGATAGAGAGATAGTAAATGGATGACTATACAGATAGAGAAATAGATGAATGGATGAATCTACAGATAGAGAGATAGATGAATGGATGAATCTAGAGATAGAGAGATAGATGAATGGATGAATCTAGAGATAGAGAGATAGATGAATGGATGAATCTACAGATAGAGAGATAGATGAATGGATGAATCTAGAGATAGAGAGATAGATGAATGGATGAATCTACAGATAGAGAGATAGATGAATGGATGAATCTACAGATAGAGAGATAGATGAATGGATGAATCTACAGATAGAGAGATAGATGAATGGATGAATCTACAGATAGAGAGATAGATGAATGGATGAATCTAGAGATAGAGAGATAGATGAATGGATGAATCTACAGATAGAGAGATAGATGAATGGATGAATCTACAGATAGAGAGATAGATGAATGGATGAATCTACAGATAGAGAGATAGTAAATGGATGAATATACAGATAGAGAGATAGATGAATGGATGAATCTACAGATAGAGAGATAGATGAATGGATGAATCTAGAGATAGAGAGATAGATGAATGGATGAATCTACAGATAGAGAGATAGATGAATGGATGAATCTACAGATAGAGAGATAGATGAATGAATGAATCTACAGATAGAGAGTTAATTAATGGATGAATCTACAGATAGAGAGATAGATGAATGGATGAATCTACAGATAGAGAGTTAATTAATGGATGAATCTACAGATAGAGAGATAGATGAATGAATGAATCTACAGATAGAGAGTTAATTAATGGATGAATCTACAGATAGAGAGATAGATGAATGAATGAATCTACAGATAGAGAGTTAATTAATGGATGAATCTACAGATAGAGAGATAGATGAATGGATGAATCTACAGATAGAGAGATAGATGAATGGATGAATCTACAGATAGAGAGATAGATGAATGGATGAATCTAGAGATAGAGAGATAGATGAATGGATGAATCTACAGATAGAGAGATAGATGAATGGATGAATCTACAGATAGAGAGATAGATGAATGAATGAATCTACAGATAGAGAGTTAATTAATGGATGAATCTACAGATAGAGAGATAGATGAATGGATGATTCTACAGATAGAGAGATAGATGAATGGATGAATCTACAGATAGAGAGATAGATAAATGGATGAATCTACAGATAGAGAGATAGATGAATGGATGAATCTACAGATAGAGAGATAGATGAATGGATGAGTCTAGAGATAGAGAGATAGATGAATGGATGAATCTACAGTTAGAGAGATAGATGAATTGATGAATCTACAGATAGAGAGATAGATGAATAGATGAATCTACAGATAGAGAGATAGATGAATGGATGAATCTACAGATAGAGAGATAGTAAATGGATGAATCTACAGATAGAGAGATAGATGAATGGATGAATCTACAGATAGAGAGATAGATGAATGGATGATTCTACAGATAGAGAGATAGATGAATGGATGAATCTACAGATAGAGAGATAGATGAATGGATGAATCTACAGATAGAGAGATAGATGAATGGATGATTCTACAGATAGAGAGATAATTAATGGATGAATCTACAGATAGAGAGATAGATGAATGGATGAATCTACAGATAGAGAGATAGATGAATGGATGAATCTACAGATAGAGAGATAGATGAATGGATGAATCTACAGATAGAGAGATAGATGAATGGATGAATCTACAGATAGAGAGATAGATGAATGGATGAATCTATAGATAGAGAGATAGATGAATGGATGAATCTACAGATAGAGAGATAGATGAATGGATGAATCTACAGATAGAGAGATAGATGAATGGATGAATCTACAGATAGAGAGATAGATGAATGGATGAATCTACAGATAGAGAGAGAGGAAGGGGGTGCTAAAAAGGAAGCCTTATAGAGGACTGGATGGATAGATCTAGATACATGTAGATATAAGAACGAAAAATAAAGATAGATACATTTATATATAAATAGATATATGAATATAAATGTAGAAAGACGGATAGATAGAAGTGATGGATAGATAAATATATAGATATTTAAAGATAAATAGATGGATATATAGATAGATATATAATTAGATAGATAGATAGATAGATAGATAGATAGATAGATAGATAGATAGATAGATAGATAGATAGATAGATAGATAGATAGATAGATAGATAGATAGATAAATTAGAACTGTATAAAATTCGGTCAGAACGGTCAGATCCTAGAGCTACAGAGTAACAGCACATGATAGTGCAGTCGAAAAAGTCTCGGGGTAGGGAGGGGTAGGGAGGATATTGTCCAGGCAATAGAACTATGAGGCTGCGTGGAATTTGATATGCTTGTATCATGAAGTATTATTGTATCATGGAGTATTATTGTATCATGGAGTATTATTGTATCATGGAGTATTATTGTATTATGGAGTATTATTGTATCATGGAGTATTATTGTATCATGGAGTATTATTGTATCATGGAGTATTATTGTATCATGGAGTATTATTGTATCATGGAGTATTATTGTATCATGGAGTATTATTGTAGCATGGAGTATTATTGTAGCATGGAGTATTATTGTATCATGGAGTATTATTGTATCATGAAGTATTATTGTATCATGGAGTATTATTGTATCATGGAGTATTATTGTATCATGGAGTATTATTGTAAAATGGAGTATTATTGTATCATGGAGTATTATTGTATCATGGAGTATTATTGTATCATGGAGTATTATTGTATCATGAAGTATTATTGTATCATGGAGTATTATCGTGATCAAAAACTGTTCTACGTTTAACTTCATCCAAATATAACGAGTATTTTTTCTTTTATCTCAATCTCACTCTCTCTCCCTCTGTCTCTTTTTCTCTGTTTTTTTTTTTTAATTAGGTATATATATATAACCCGGCTTTCCAATTTTAGATAATAAAAATGAATGCAAGTATTGTATCAATAATTAGCCCAAAGGCAATTTTCATATACTTAAACACAGAAAATGTTTATGTATTTTTTTCAATAATAACCTCAATGTAGTTGAAGTAGCATAGTAATAATGATCTTTTATTTAGCGTATCTAAATGCTTTTACATTTAGCATGGACATTCCCCTCTAACTCTTAAGTAATATAGACATGCCTTTATCTTTACATGGACAGCCTACACATCACGGATAAAAAAACATCTGTTGGTACATGAGATACGAGGAAACACCTGGTCAGTGTTCATTCTCAGAGGTATGTCTATTGTCCATCTCACCTGTAATCCATGCTGCTAATTAGTCGACCGGAAGTGACGTAGTTTGTAAGGGTTAGACAAAAAGCTTCGAACCTTTTTTGTTTGTTTGTTACAAATTTAGGAATAAAAGCTGAAATATTTGCGAGTAAAATACCTGGCTTAGATCAATGGTTGAAATCACGAAGGTACATGCTGTTGTTGTGTATGTATGTATGTGTGTGTGCGGTGTGTTGGCTGTTTGGTGTGTTGTCATTTGTCAATATAACTTTGTGGGTGTGGTTAGTTGTGTAAAGTTATACCCGGATCGCCAGTCATAGGAAGGACAATGGCAGGGAAGCCACTTTCCATTGATTTCTTGAGATATATAGACGCACTAGAACGCAAGCGTGGTGAATGTGAATATAGTATATGGAGTGTGTGTGTGTGTTTTAGTGTGTGTGTGTTAGCTTGTGTGTGTATCAGTGTCTGTGTGCGTGCGGATGCGTGTGTGAATTGTTCTTCCTTAATGCTAATGTAATTGTTCATCTTTATCTTTTTTTCTTTCCGCTTCCTTAATTTTATCACATGACACAAATGTTTCAATTATTGTGTCATTGTTACAATGTTAAATGTCAAGTGCTTTGTTAAGGCTTGCAGGGCTTAATATTTAGCTGCTTCGCTGGGAGTGCTCTCCTCTAAGTGAATGTATCCAGACACAGATAGACTGACAGATAGATAGATAGATAGATAGATAGATAGATAGATAGATAGATAGATAGATAGATAAAGAGATGGATGGATGGATGGATGGATGGATGGATAGATAGATAGATAGATAGATAGATAGATAGATAGATAGATAGATAGATAGATAGATAGATAGATAGATAGATAGATAGATAGATAGATAGATAGATAGATAGATATGCAGACAGACAGACTGACAGACAGGCAGACACTAAGAATATGTCATCACCACATGTGTTTAAATACATAATTTTTACCTACTAAACAAACTATAAACATTAAATATCATTACTTTCTACTTAAAGTAACAGACTAGAACTCCACTTCTCTACAAGAGACTGCCAGCCGATATTACTCTCTTAGGACCCGGTGAACCAATGCCGCTATATCACGCACTTGTGATACGATGCCGTAAAGGGTCGGAGTAAACGGTTGTATACTGTATTACTTTCCACTCTATGATCTTGACTTCAAAGTAAAAATAAAATTTTACTTTTTACTATAAGTACTGTCTAGATTCTAGGATCGGGAAATTATCCTTAAACTGGTATTTGTTAAATCTGTTTTAGGGATGGTAGACAAAATAAGTCACTGTAAAAATAAATCTACTACTTCCTATAAATTGAGATGTTGTGATTAGAGGTGATGTAGGTCCAAAGCCATAAAGTTTCGGCTGATTGCCAGAAAAAGTCCGACCGGTCTGACTCAAGGGACGCAATCGCGTTTTCGACAAAACAATGTAGTCAAAACTGAGTTATCCCCCTTAGACTAATGACGGTATCTGTGTGCAAGGTGTGTTATAATAAATTAATTGTAGACAAATAAACTGAGCACTAAGAAAATATTTTATTACACAGATAAAAAGCTACGGAAGTTTGTGTGTGTGTCTGTATGTGTGTGTGTTAAGTTTGGTTGTTGTTGTTATGTTTCATGACCCTTTTTGATTTAAGGTACTTGTGAATTCTGAGGTCAATGAGATTGCAAAATAATCAGCTGTTGAAGTAGGATCCGGAAATATATTTTTAAAATTTTTTAGTCACGAAATTGATCTTTAGACTTGGGAAATAGTAATCCAGCAGCAGACCTATGTCTCCAGACCACAAAGAAAATACTTTTTTGCGATATTTAAAAAAATAGGACAAAATATTTTAAGTCTTTAAGTCAGCTGGTGAATATTTGGTAAATATTTGGTGGCTAAAACAAAAAGGAGTTAGCTGAGTATAAATATCGTGTTACATCAACAGAAATCACAACTTACAAATTCTTTTGTTGGTTGGTGGTGGTAGTGGTGATGGTGGTAGTGGTGGTGGTAGTGGTGGTGGTGGCATTAATTTTAATTTAGAATACTGTTACTTTTTTGGTTTTAAAAGATATTAGAAAGAGAGTAGCAAAAATAAAACATGATGCTGCATATTAGTTATAAATCAGCCAACTTGCTTTTATGTATAACAGAAACAAACTTTCCATCATATCATGATTATGTGTTTAATCCTCAGCTTATATATATAACAGACGCTCCTTCTATAAACAAGATTTTTGCGTCCAATGCTCATTTCTGTTGGTTTGAGTCAATCATAGAGTCAATCATAGAGTTAATAAAGAACATGAAGGTCTACGAGAGTGTAGGGGAGAGGAGTGGGTGGAATGGGTCAACAAAACGGCCAACTGTATTTTACTTTTACCCCAACTGGGATCTCACATACTTGCTAGACATGTCTAGACTCTTACTCCATTTTGGTACCGAGAAGGAATAAAACTTCCTGCTTTACCCGATTAGAACCCGTGACCATATACGTGATTCAACGCTATTCCTCACCTCGACACCCCCCCCCCCCCCCACCCTCCCCCAGTGGAAAGAATGTAAATGCAATTTTAGAACCCCGGGTAGATTTGTAAATTCATTTCTTTTAAGCTTTCCTTTCAACGTAAGTTTCTATTTTCATAAAAGAAGATCCTATGGCTTTCCCAAAATGACAGCTTCCGTGTGTCAAGAGCTGTCCGTTGTTGCAAAGAGCGACAATTTAGTTCGCTGACAAGACAGAAAGAAACAACACCATTTATCTCCCCTCGAGTTTCAATGTGACTTTTCCTTTCCCTACTAAAACAATTTTGAGAACATTTTTTTATATTACTTCAAATTACAATAAAATCATTATAGTGTGTAAAACTTGATTTAAAAAAAAAAAAATTATTTTTGTAATACTTTGAAACAAAATATTTCTAGTAACTCTTTTTGTCACTATTATTACAACTTTCATTATCTTATCTGCCAGAAATTAATAAACAAGGGAGAGATAATCATGATATTAAAAAACGTTAATCCACACGTTCACAGTTCATGCTCCTGGTTTAATTATGTTTAAAATTGACAAATGTACTAGAAGTTACTAGAACTAAATATTTTCAAGCCGAACAAGATGACCTTAAAACTGAAACACCTCATTAAGTTACATGACGAATAAATTTTACCTTGAAGTTGGTGGATATTTTGGGACATGTCTGTGCTACCTGGTCTCAAAAAGTTGTGCACCTTTTCTCGCCCTTGTATTGCCTGCTAGTAGTCTATAATAAGAATTTCATTTCTTCATGTGTGTGTTCAACTGCGAGATCTTAGGGTAAGCTCAATTTAAACATTTGTTTTGGCATTTTAAAGGCCTAATTTTATTTTTGGCTGCCAGTAACTGTGATAACATTGCATATAAAGAATTTAACACAAAATGTTACTAGTCATATTAATTTGTGATAACATGTCATTTACATGTGTTCTTTGCTGGATACCAAACTAGTACTAAAAAGTTATGTTCTATAATATTATTGGTTCTTTAATATTGTTTTAGGTATGCTGAAAGACGGAATTTATGTAATCAAGTCAAATTTCCATTTTTTTGGATCAATAAAGCAATCTTATCTTATCTTATCTTATGTTCTAAATTCTGTATGTTCAATATTCTAAATGTTCGGAGTTCTGATATTTACTCTATAGTCTGTGTTCTATTGTTTCTGTATACTGTATATCTTTGGTCGAGATTCTGTATATTCAACATTATGTTCTTTATCGTGTACGTTTTTAATTATGTATGTTTTTATATTCCTTATTCTGTATATGATGCACTTTATTATGAATGCTTTTGAATGTTCTAGAGTTTTCTGTGTACTATGTACAGTTGTGTTCTATTTTTTGAATCTCGAGAAAGGGGGGAGCGGCACGAGCTTAATGGGTTTCGGTTGTCATTACACAGTTTTCGGGGTCAAAACCCGAAGAGGGATGTTTATAGATTTCGATGAGTAACAGGACATGAGTTGATGGTCATTCTAATTAACGTGTATGCCGTGATCTGATCACAGAAACTGACAAACTTATAGGAATAATACAGAGTTACTTCCCTTTATACATACACAAGGATTTGTAATAGTTTTTTAAACTTGGCCTATTTTAGTATTATGATTGCCATTTACTAGGTGGGGGCGTAGGGTGGGGGCGGGGGAGTAGACTTTGTCCCACTTTATTAATTATATAGTTTACTATTATCTTCCCCCAATGATCTTTGATCTTTTGGTACCGCAGTGGTACCATACTGATACATTGAGCCCTAGTCGCACGTGCTGAAAAATGGTCTCGATCAATTCTGTTCAAGGCAGTAGTGAAAGGGAAATAATTCTTAAAGGGACATTAAGTCTAAAGTCTAAATAAAGATTTGTGGCGCCGTGTTTCCCCAATACAATAATACTTCAGTATAGAAACACCCCACGTAATTTAATTATTTTCATGATGTAGATTATTGTAGATTGTGGATCTAGGTTATACTATTTTTTTTTAAAGGAGTGGAGTGGGGAAGGGTCAATCTACTAGTGTAGCCTACAAAGTTTATGGATGTTGTGTGGGTTTAAGATATTATATAATGTTTAAAGTGGAGGTAGAAAACTTAACTGTATGCTAAAATATATGTTGTTTTCTGTTTTATTATATACCGTATGCTAAAATATATGTTTTTTTGTGTGTGTCTTTTTTACAATAGTTTCTTTTTTGTTTAGATTTTACTTAATTTATTTCCTTTGTTTGTTGTTGCTGTTTTGTAATTTCTTTCCTGTTTGTTTATTGATACTTTGTTGTTTGTTTTTAATTTAGTAAATCTGTTAAAAGTTTGAGAATAGGTTGTTTACTATATGAGGATATCTTGGACTTGACAACTTATCTCTTCATCATTAAGTTTTACTTCAAAATGGAAAGTAGTTGTGCAATATCAGTCGTGATTACCTACCATCGGTAAAGGGCAGCTGGGCAAATCGAATTCCTAAAACTCATAAATACATTTGTTCTAAAAACTATCAGATGTCGATAGAGAGACTTTTGATAACATAATTCGATTGTATGCTTATGTAGTTATCTTTTATTGCACTTTTTTTTTTTTTTTTTTTTTTTTTTTTTTTTTTTGTTTTTTTTGTTGTGTGTTTATTGTTAAAGGTTTTAACAAAGGTTTATCATCCAGCGCAATGTATCGTATGTCGTGCATGTACATAGCCTTTAGCGTACCATTTGTTAAATGGATTTATTTAATACCTCACTTTCGATTTGTTGCATAAATTGCTTATATAGCATTTAGCTTAGCGTTTGTTGGCTAACTTATTGCTGGGCTTGGTAGATAACATTTAGCTGATCATGTGTTTTATGAATTGCGTACTTTACATCTAGCTAATCATTTGTTACAGATTTTATGTATTTTTCATTGATCATAATGGTTTGTTCAAGTACCTTAGATAACATGATTTAGACCATAGGTTCTCAACCTTTTTCGGCTCACCGCCCCCTTTTACAATTTGTTTCCGCTCGCCGCCCCCCCCCCCAACATAATTTTAATTAAACATAAATATAATTAATTCTAAAACAAATTTATTTGTATTATTATTTAAAGATATAAGAGACTTATTTAATAGCACCTTATCGTGTAATTTCTGTAATTATTAATGTTTAACATATTAACTCCTTAAATGGACAAAACAAGTAATGCAGGAAATGTTTATTTACAACTGTTTAACGTAAATTATTTAATCCTCTCATAATTAAATCTTGTTATGAATACCATAATTTTGAATGTTGAATGTATATAAAGAAATAATAATAATCAGTAGCCTAATATTTGTTATATTACAAAACAGAACTATGAATCAAATGTGGAAACATTGGTTAATTAAAGGGAGATAATTAACCCGTTTCATTGGAGCTAATAAAAGAAAACATTAAAAAATTAGAACAAATTCAAAAAAGAGCTGCAAGGTTCATAACTAGCGAATATTCCCAATTAACAAGAGTAACACCATTAGTCAAATCACTAAAACTAGAAACACTAGAAGACAGAAGGACAAAGAGTAAAGTAGTAATATTACATAAGGCATTAAACTCTAATTTAGAAATACAACACAATAACAACCTGTTGCAAAGCTCAGATAAACATAAAGATAAAAACACTTTCCTTGTCCCTTATGCGAGAACAAATGCATATAAGTACTCTTTCTTCCCGAGTGGCATTCGGGCATGGAATGGGTTGCCTGAACAAACCAGGAAAACCAGTAACTTAACATCATTTAAAACATTAATAAAAATGCAAGACTAGACTCGGACCACGGATGAGCGTAGGACGCAATAATCTTCTTTATAGAAGGAGCGTCTGTAATGTATAAGAAGATTTCTGTATTTTTTTTCTTCTATGCAAAAAAAATGGCTTATATTTATAACTTTAAAATGATCAAACTGTAAAAAGTATTTGTAAATTAAACAAATATTATATGACTAAATAATTTTTATGTATATTTTCAAGCATTACAATAACTACCCAGTTATTATGATTACTACGTATCTATACCGCTTAACGGTAATCCCAATGAAACGCCATAAGGACTCTAATAACGGATTAAAGGACATCTCGCTAAGACTGAGATCAAAATATCATTAATATTAACATATGTTAGGGCGACAGTCCTGTGAACCAACAATAGGACCAGCCGGCCGCACACCATATTTGCCAAATACTGACCCCCTACTTCATCGAAAAGTCATTGCGATCCCTATTTCTTATTAGTTTTATAATATGTATTGTCGGGGGATATCAGCTATTTAGCAGCACTTGTGTTTACATCACATTTCATCCAAAAACGAACCGATTCAAATAGCTAAGATGTTCAAATTATATCAGGTACGTTTGTACCGCCCACTTCTCCTTCACCGCCCCCCCAATCGCCCCCGGGAATGTCAGCGCCCCCCTTTAAAGCTTCTCACCGCTCCCCCGGGGGGCGAGAACGCCCCCGTTGAGAACCTATGATTTAGACCCTTACTGTCTTACTTATATGTTAGGTCAATTATTTGCTTCATTTATTTGATTTGTCCTATGTTTGTAAAGTTTTAAATCATCAATTAGTTTTATATTTCTTAGCCTATGTATGTTGTATGTTAAATGCGCCCTGGGCTTACATTATGTTTGTTAACAGCGCTATTCAATTTTTTACACATTTTATTATTTTTATAATTATTAGACTATCTAACTTTTGTTTATACTTTTTTAATTTTCAGTAATCGATTACTTTTCGCCGATGACTTCGTTTGCCTGAACTCGTATGGAAGGTCAACAGACGGCGACGTTAACCCGGGCGGGGCGTCGCTACAGGCTGGTTCCGGTCAGATCAACTACCACCAGGACTGAGAGGACAGTCACCGAGACGAAAAAGACCAGCGTCCGTAATGTGAAGGTTGTTACCACGTCCAGACGGAGTGGCCAGAAGATCGTCAGCGTGGATAAGAAAGTCATAACGACCAGGTCCACCACAGATGCCCTGCTGGTCATGCGCTCTGTGCCGGACGGATCTTGTGCTGTGAGATGTGGCTTCTTGGGCCCTGAGGCTGTAGAAGATACTGCTCAAGTACAGGTCTTACATGGAGATACAAGCGACTACAAGATAGAGGTCAAAGTTGAAAAAGATGCAAGATATGATCACCTGGATCCAGCACAGAATGGTGATACGTCTTCGCATCGCGTACCTACTTATACATTCCGTGAATACGTTACAACAGAGCCGGATTATCAGGAACAGCCCGCGCATTCAATAACACGCAACGACATAGTGGAATATAAAACTCACGCCGAAAGTGCTAAAAACTGTGCCCCACCGAAGAGCGAGAACGGAATCTGCGAATCAAAAACAACCAACGAACTGGCAACGAAGGCAAAAAACGCGCTGGAAGTGAAAGAAACAACACGCTCGTTGTGCATTGCGTCATCTTCGCCCACGATATCAGCGCGCAATACAACGGGCGATTCCGACTATCATAAAAACGATGCCCAACATACGTCAGAGATGATCGCGAGCCACACGAAAGGCGAATCGGCTTACGTCCGTCCGGGGTTAGTGGGTAATCGATTCGCAGATTTGCAGCCAATCAAATGCGTCGGCTCGGCTGATGTCATGGAGCAAACGTCAGCAGCAGACAGTACGGGAGCCAAAAGACCTTTTCTTGACATGCGTTCCATCTGGGATATAGGTCAGCTGATTGTCGCGACAAAATCTCCTAGGAAACCAATTACGTGTTATAAGGATTACATCAGTTCAAAATAGGACACCTTTTTTTTTAATTATTATTTACCAGATTTTTTTTTTACTTATGTAGGCCTACATAATTTTTATTCTTTTAAAATCGGCCTACAAAAGTTGTTTTATTTTTTATATGAACAATGTTTAACACTACAATGAATATGAGTTGTGAATTATTAATTGCGTGTTATTAAATATTTACTTCACATTTTCAACATTATATTGTAATTTTAATATTAATGAGACAAAATGATGTTTTGTTTTTCTAAGTTTTTTTTTTAATCTTCATTTTCTTTCTTTTAAAAAAACTGTCATTTCTCCGGGAATGTTAATGGGACTTTCCCCTTATTTAAATTATACGTCCCTGTTAGGTCCCTATTTATAGACTTTTCACTATTTTTTTTTTAAATTAGGGATTTATCACTCAATCACTCAATCGAAGCGCTCTAAATCTGGATTCGGGGCGCCGACATGGAGGAAAACCACTTGCAGTGCACATACAAATAATGTCAGGTTCCTTAAAAGTTCCTTTGTTCTCTAGCCACTGTTTTGTTGTTCGGTGCACACCCAGCGGACACATCACATGTTATCGACGGGGAAAAAACGTGGCAATCACAAAAAGACTTGGAAATCACGTGTTTTTTCCCCCGTCGATACGAAGTGTCGTGCCCGCTGGGCATTTAGTTAAGTGGCTTTCGTTTCGTGGGATTGCATTTGAATGGGTCACAAACACAACATGCTAGTAATTTCTGTACATGCACCCCCAGCGTCACTCAAAATGGTTATGGTCATAAACATAATAATATATAGGAAACATATCTATACCACGCGGGTCGTTTTAAAATGGATTTAGGCGTTCGAAAACAGTTTCTCAGGTGTAGCAAAGAAGGGTTATTGGTATCATGTCTATAGGTAATTAAAAAATTGTCTTGACAATAAATCTTCATTTTCTGTTTATATGATCATTTATAGTCCTTTTATGCGGTTATAAATTGTGATAACTTTGGCTTTCTATAAAAATTGATTTTTATAACGCATCGTCTCTATTTTGGCACATGTCATCTACTTTATGAGTCCTAAATTTATGCTATCTTAAAACATAATTTCATAAATAGAAATGTAAGACTGAGTCCTATATTTGAATAATCGAATTCACGTTGAAATAAGTAATAGTTTAAATATAAGTGTTTTTTTTTAATACAGGACCAATGCAAATTGCGCTAAGTTGTTGGTTTGTTAGTGTCCGGGTGACCCATTCCATGCCCTAATGCCACTTATATGACTTTGTCCTTCCTTACAATATAGAAAATGAAATGTATTTTATTTGTATGTTGTTCTCGATGTTTTATTTTTATTAGACTGGCGCGAATTATTATTTATGCTCGGACATAACATATGAAAACTAATTGAGGGTGATGGTGTTTTTACAAGGGGTCGGGAGGGGGGGAGGGGGTATCAGCTTTGCATGTCTATATACTCGACATTGTTTCTGTTGTAAAATGACAAGAAATAACCTCTTTATATTAAACAGGTCATGTGATACTTTAACATTCAGTTAGTGTTTTTATTTTATTTTAATTAAAAGGAAAATGTTTGTACAATAATAACGGGAAATGAAAGTAGTATTAAGCCTAGTAGCTGGAAAATATGTCATTAATAAAAAACTTCCATCTTTGTCAATTTTTATATATTTTTATATATTTTTATATTTTTATAACCTATTCTTTTAAATTTTGTGTTCTGATCATATCTGTAAACGATAGAAACATTTGTTTATTTATTTTTGTAAATTATAAATAAATAAACATTTTAATTTCTGTAGAAAAAATCTAATGTGTTGACTGTTATTCTTTGTATTTCCGTTGGAAGTGTTTGTTAAGTTGCTTCAAAGTCTGGGGAGAAAACAAACGGATGACGTCAAAGACTCCAAGATTTAATCACAACTTTGTTGTTTGTTTTTCTGGTTCCTGCTTTCAGTGTTAACATTTCAATCTCTGTTCAAAAAGACTTTTGGGATGCTTTCTATAACTATAAGGCTTTCGGAAGAATTGGTTTGTGTGATTACTCTGAAATCTATTATTAGCTTCTCTTCCGTCCGTCACGTGACCTAGCTCGTCAACAATACTGTTCATTAGTGGTTTGTAGAGAATGTAATTCCGGGGACTAATTCCGGCGGATCAGCGGAATTTGTGGGTCAAAGTCTTTATTGTAGAGACAGGGAAAGAGAGAGAGAGAGAGAGAGAGAGAAAATACTGATTAGATTTTTTTAATTGTTTACATCACAAATTATTAACCCAAGCCCCAACCACCGAATCCCCCCCCCCCCACCACCGCCACACCGCCACACCTCATAATACAATGGGCAAGCAAACAAACATGAGATATGGGTATAGATGTAAACGTTTATACTTGTAGAAGAAGTTTTACAACCATTTCAAATTTATATTTAGAAGAAAAAAAAATTATCTAGATCAGCGAGTCCCAAAATGTGTACTTTTAAAAAGGCCAATAAAATATGTTGCATTTATCACATAGTAAGCCTACATAATATGTAGAATAAAGGCAGTCAAATATGACGTGCTATTGTAAATTCATAATGCATAGGTAGGTTTATACTTGATTATCCTTTCCGTTTATTAGTCTGTTGTCCTAGGACTTCAAACATCACCTTTTGTAAACCAATATTCTATTTTCGTTTTTAGCTCCCTTATTTGTAGGGTTTATTCCGTTACTAACAATATATTGCCTATTCTTGCAGCTGGCCCAATTGTAGTAGAATATCTTTTTTTCAGTCAGAAATTAATATAATAAACTCTTAGACTATAGATCAACATTGTACCTATAGAGCTGGGACACACTGTTGTTTAACGTTTTCTTTGAAGTAATACAGACAAAAGTAAAAATAAAGTAACACAAACACAAGTAAATATAAATTAATACAAACACACAAGTAAAAAAATGAGGTAATACAAACACAAGTAGATATAAATTAATACAAACACACAAGTAAAAGAAATAAGGTAATATAAACACAAGTAGATATAAATTAATACAAACACACAAGTAAAAGAAATAAGGTAATACAAACACAAGTAGATATAAATTAATACAAACACACAAGTAAAAGAAATAAGGTAATACAAACACAAGTAGATATAAATTAATACAAACACACAAGTAAAAAAAATAAGGTAATACAAACACAAGTAAAACACAAGTAAACATAACGTAATTTAAGTAATACAAACACAAGTAAAACACAAGTAAACATAACGTAATTTAAGTAATACAAACACAAGTAAAAATAAAGTTATACAAACAAAAAAATACAAACTTCAAACAAAAGCTGGTCTTTTTGTTTCGCAATAGGAATTCTTTCCCTTTTTCTATTTCGTTTTGTTTCTTTTTTATTATATCATATATTATTATTCCCCTTTAATATATTCCGCCCATTAGAGAATTGGGTTTATTGTTATACGTGTCTTGTATTTATTTAATTTTTTTTTTTACGGCAGCCCTAGTTGTGCTTTATACATAGTTGGATAAGTAAATTTTCAGTAATAAAGAGCAACAACGTAAATATTAACAGGCTGAGCACCAATAACCCAATGTTGCAGTCTCGTCTTATAATTGTAGAGAATGTTAAGCTATTTACATCAAGTTGATTATATTGACTTCTTGAAATTATATTATGGTTGTAGCACGCAAACAAATATGGTCGGCACAGGCGGCATCCTTCTGTCTGAAAGAGGCGCTGTCGAATCCTAGGAAATTTTAGTTTCCGTTCCGATTTTCGAGTAACCGGTTCTTTCTGCATTAGGAATAGATGTATGAATTATGTATGGAGTTTGGGAAATTCCGTCTATCAATTTTTTTTTTTTAAGATAGATGTCTTTTTTTTTTCTAAATTCCGCTTCACTTAGGACTGTACGTTTTCCGCTCTTTAATGGCCAGTAGGCTATACCATAAGGTATCCAAGGGAATTCAACCCGGTTCCAAATTTTTCACCTGACCAATCCGTCGAAGACAAATATACTGCATCTTATCTTATATATTATAGACGTTCCTTCTATAAAGACAAATTAGATCTACTTTAAGTTGTAAGCCAACCTGTCACCTGACATAGGCCTACGTACATATCAAAGAGCTCCATCAAAATCATAAAATGGTTATGTAATATTGTACCTGGACATCTAAGTACGATTACAAACTTCTCATACAAAAATACAGGTATTATGTGTACACATACTCTATACTCTATTAAGTACGAATACAATACAAACTTCTCATACATAAATACAGGTATTATGTGCAGGGGCGAAGCCAGACTTTTTTTCCAGGTGGGGCTGAACTTTCGCGTGACAAACATTTACCACATTTTTAGCGAATTTGTTATATATTTAACAAAAACTGTTGAAAAAGATATTTTAAAAAAAATCCAGGGCGGGGGGGCTTAGCCCCCCTCAGCCCCTTCTCCCCCCCCCCCCTGTGGCTTCGCCCCTGATTATGTGTACATATACTATATACTAAGTACGAGTACAAACTTCTCATACATAAATTCAGGTATTATGTGTCTTATCTTATCTTTACATTACAGACGCTCCTTCTATATGTGTACATATAGGCCTACTCTGTACTCTATAACTCTATACTAGTACGAGTACAAACTTTTCATACATAAATACAGGTATTATTTGTACATATACTCTATTCTAAGTACAAGTCTATACTCTATACATGTACACTTTATTATATCATATATCATCATTACTTCTTGACAGAGTGCAAATCTTATGGGAAGGGAGGGAAGTGCTTAACCTCTTTTCATTTTCTCCTTCCGTTTTATTACGCTTTTTGGGGCCCGTTTCTGTCTTTTCTTATTATTAACATGACATAGATTATTTTTTGTTGTTTTGTTGTTTCAGAAATGTGTGTGTGCGTGTGTGTGTGTGTGTGTGTTTTTGTGTGTGTGTGTGTTCAAGCGCGCTTTACGGCCATCAAACAACACAAATGATTATTTTCCATTAGCAAAGAAACAAAAATTCTCCTATTTTTTTTTAATTTGTTGGCTTTCATCTAAAAACTTGCATCATTTTGTCATGGAACGAATTTGAATAAAGATGAGCAAAGCTTGTACTCTCTCTCTCTCTCTCTCTCTCTCTCTCTCTCATTCTCTCTCTCTCTCTCTTTTCTCTATCTGCATGTGTTTACGATTCAGCAATTAAAAAAAACCACACGTCCCATTTACAAAAAATGTATTTAAAAAATGCGCCCTAAATTTCATTCTCCTCATCTTTGTCTATATTCGCCCTTTTATTATTATTATTTTTTCCTGGAAATAAACTGAATAATTTTTTATTTCTTTTTATTTGTTTGGTTTTATTTCTTTTTTCCTCTGAATGAAATGCAAAAAAAATTGGGTCACATTGGACTAGATTTTTTAAGCTAATTATAAAAAAGGGGTAATTAGGTCAAGTTGGATGAGACCACGTGACCTGCAACGAATTTTTGAGAGAAAAGAGGGGTAGGGAGGAGAAAGCGAGAAGGGGTTAACATTTTGGAAAAGGGTGGGGGCCAGTGTAGAGGTGTTTTTTTTTTTAAATATGAACTTAATTTAAAGTTGTATTTAAAATACGATGTAAAAACGGCTTTAAAAATCCAAAAATTGATAAGGGGCATCGCTTTTTTTTTGGGGGGGGGGGGGGGGGGAGGGGGGGGAAGCGCCACAATCGACACTGACGTACCCGTATACCCCCGTCCCTTATATTGAATAATGTGGGAGTTTGCGAGTTTGCGAACATAGCCTACATAGTGTACAACAAGAAGGTCAGCGGGTTAGATGCGGCCAACCAGGATCTTATACACTGTTCGGCAACGTCCATCATATTATAGTTTTTAAGACCGTTGCTTTTAAAATACTACTGAGCCTATACGGGTTCCGCTGTAAGCATTGAATGGTTAGGGTTGCCAGGTGTCCGATTTTCTACGGACATACTTGCGGTATAGGCTTTTTTAAAATACATGACGTATGGAACACAATATCAGATTTTCCCATGGGCGGGATTCCTGGAAAGGATGGGAAGAAGTCCGTTTTTTTCTGAAGATGCTCGATATTTTCTGAAAAAGTATCTGGTAACACTATCAATGGTGCAGTAATGTTTTACTTTTTCGTTTTTATAAGCAACTTTCCCATATCCCATAATCGTCCTTTTAAACAAAATTGTGTCCATACAATATCATATAAGAGGTCTAGCCTAAATATAGTCTTACTTAGAAATTATGAAATGACGTTTGTTTGTGTTTTAAATAGTCTTTTTGTAATTTAGATCTTCATTTAAAAAAAAAAATGACAATATTGAGAAAATATATTTACATTTAAAAAGCTATTTATATTATTTATAGGCTCTGTAATTCGAATGTTTTTTTCAGAAATCAAAACAACTTAAGGCCTAATCTATCTTAAAAACTACATCCTTAAACAAAAAATCAAGTTGTCTTAATCTACTTTTATTTTGTTATATGTTTTGATTTCAATCCAAGGAAAATTAAGATTCATTTTTTTTTAAAATCCAAAAGTATATTTTTTTAAAACAAATATCACAAAACATTAATATAAAGTATAAAATCATTGTTAATAATGATTGAATATATATATATATTAGAGCAGGACGGAGATAAATTTAACATCATATTGCTTGAATAATGCATTAATTTTTTTTTTAAATTATGTGAGTCTATGAGCTTTATTATTATATCATTATTTTAAAGAATTGAAGATGCGTTTTGAAATAAATATAGTAGGTCTTTTTATTGTTTTAAAAACGACCCTAGGTTTGACGTAATACATTTGTAGGCTTTTTTCCCCTAGGCCTACAGTCAACTGTTGTATAGTAAAAACAAAAAGTTATTTATGTACATATCGCCATCTAGCGGCAAATGGATAAACTACTATTACAAAGAAAATCGATTTATTAATTGGTCTGGTATTCTTTAATAAAAAAAAAAAATAGGAAAGGGTAACTTTGCCTTCAATATTTACCTATTGAAATAGCTGGGTTGTGTCCCCTATTTTAATATTTTAAAAAATCAGATCTGGTGTTATTGCTGTCTGCAATCCAACATCGTAAACTATTTTTTTTTTTTCATTGATAGAAGTAGAATATTCTATAATCTGTTGTTGTTTTTTTGTGTTTTTCTCTTTTTTTGTTTAGAAGTTTTTTTTTATAACTTTGTATCTTCAGCCAAGTTTTTAATTCGAAATAAAGCCAGATTTTGTTATCATTTTAAAATCGTTTTCTTTTTTCAACATTAACTCCAGCCTTTTGATAGATCTTTATAGAAAATAAATTGTAAAAACCTGGTCAAAGTCTTCAAGTTTTGTTGTTGTTGTTTTTTGTTAGGCCGCACGGTTCAGAGACAGAGCGCTACATTGGCATTCCGAAGGTCTCGATCTTAAATTATGGTGTGTTTTTTTAAACTCATAGATTTGTATTTATTTATTTTTTTGGTCCAGGAGACGTAGATCTATACATAGTTTTTATAATTTTCTGAAAAGTAATAAGGAAAAGTAAAAACTGCTGAGCAAAAAAGAAAGCCTGCAGGCAACTAACGACACAATCCCTTTGAAGTTCGTGATGTAATTAAACTAAAGATCAAAAGTGTACAAAAATATTTTAATAAAAAATATTAAATTTAAATGAAAAAAAAATAACCCTTTCAGGCCGAGTTAGTCTATGGGGTTAGTAAAGTAATAGGTCCTATTTATATATATATATCAGTTTCTATGATCAGGGCATGCAAGCGGATTGTGTGACCAGCACAGATCCCAGCACCCCGGGCCCAAAACTATTATATTAATTATCTTTTGCTTTTGTTCTGCTGTGTTGATTAGCCAAGTTATCTTCACAATTATAATTGTGATATTTGATAGTTCCATTCACAGCCTTCGAGATACCGGTACACAAGGAACTGTTAAAATAATGGGAAAGGGAAAGTAAGTCAATGTGATCCTTGACTAATCTCCCCCTTGTTCTCCTCCTTGTTCTCCCCCTTGTAATGTAATCTTTTCACACACAAAATGACAATCCTAAAGCTTGTGGAATAGACTGTTGAAATAATTTTATGGAAACTTGTCGTTTTTTTTATACGTGTATTTTAAGTTAGCCAAAACAATATAAATAGTGACCGGTATTTTAAAATGCGTAAATGTGTTCTGAAGAAAGACACATTTCCCATTCCCCAGTATTTTATCCTATTTGTTACTGTCGCTCCTTCTATATATAATAAAACGTATTGCGCCTTACGATTATCCATAGTTTGAAATTTAGACTTGCGATTTCATTGGTGTTTTAAAATATTTAAAATGATGTTCATGGGCAAAGCCACTGGTGTTTTTGAAGAAAAATTTATTTCCTTACTTTTTTTCGTTTAAATATGTATTAAATTTGCTAAAAATTTGGTAAATGTTTGTCAAGCGAAAGTTGAGCCCCCCCCCCCCCCCCCCTCCTGGAAAACAATTCTGGCTTCGCCCCTGTTGATGATAAGTTATGGGCTTTCTTGATTTGTTCCGGCAACCCTAGCGTGCCCGGATCCCTTTAATGAGGAAAGAGAACTTATATTTATATGCTTGTGTATTTGCATATGGGATAATAAAAGTATTTTCTCCAATGTCCTTCTAAGCATTGCAATAGATTATTTTTGTGTTGTATTTCTATATTAGAGTTTAATGCGTTATGAGCTGTGTGTTATTACTGCTTTGCTATTTGGCCTTCTTTCCTCTAGTGCAGCGGTCCCCAATTTCATGGGGGTCGCCAAGGATCATCGGAAAACACTTATATTTTATGGTCTTATTGAGGTCGTTCCACAACAACATGTACAGCACGGTACTCTTCGATGGCGTCATTTTAGAACCCTCCCCCAGTGTGTAGCGGGGTTAAACAGGGACGTTTCCAGGCACCAACACTCTTTAGTCTAGACCAGGGAATGTCAACCTTTTAATAATAGTGTGCCAAAGTAGGATTTCTAATTCATTCAGCGTGCCAACAGCCTAAAAGTCATCCTGCTTTAGCACTTATAGAACTATTTTTAATAGCAGATACTTGAATATTTTTTTAGGAGTCTTCTGCGTGCCATTTAAAATATTTTTTGGTAACAAGTCTGGTACCTACGCTTTACGCTTGCCGTAAGTTGCCGATCCCTGGTCTAAAGTCTAGACCAGGAATCTCCGAACTTTTCAGCCATAGGGCCGCATTAACTATCAAACAGAAGTTTGGGGACCGACGACACAATTGAGGTCCAAAAAAAAAGAAAGAATCAAAACGCAGTAACACATTACAGTTATAAGGTAGCGACGAAAAAAAGTTTATGGTTGGGGGTCGCCAATGAGTCGCCTTAACCAGAATAGCTGTATAAAAGGGTCGCGCCATTTAAAAGGTTGGGAACAGCTGCTCTAGTGTTTCTAAATTTAGCGAGTTTCGTGATTTAACTATTAATGTTACACTTATCAGCTGTAGCACTTAAAGTATTGTGTGATTGTGCTATAGACCTATACTGCAAAGACACTCCATTAGTTTCATTTTAAAATTGTGAGCAATTGTGTAGGCCTAGCTTCTCAGTACAGTAAACAATGCAGTAAATACATAGGCTATGTAAACGACTTATTAATATATCTTTATAAAAAAAAACATAGAAATACCCAGTTTTAACAAGGATCAAACTAAACAAAGCACCGTTCACTATTTCAAAAAAAAAGCCAAGCTTTGGAATATGAACATAAAATAAAAAAACAAAACAGCCAAAAGAGTTTACAACCTGAAACTAGATTATGTCCTTTTAAAACTAGAAGAAAACCATACCTGTGCGTGAAACTATACAGTGCAGCATTAAAAACAGTAGAAAAAGTAAAAAGATTGAAAAAAATATCCATCCGAACAAAAAGCTCATTGAGCGCAGCAGGAAGACATCTCAAAAGAAACAAATAATTGTATTACAGAGTGCAAAAAAAATAGAACAAAGATTACCTTCGCGAAAACAGAGACCGGGGCCCCTTATCCCCCCTGGAGGAAGACAACAAGACAGCAGACACCAAAATTTAATTCAACAACAAAAGCTTAACCAAAGCATCAAACCCATTATAACTTAAAGTAGCAATCTTAGAAACAATAGAGAGCTACTCAGAAACATCCACCCACATCCAGGGCCGTTTAAGGTTTTTTATAAACTCTCTTCAAATTCACTAATTTCATATTCAAAATAATTTGTATCAACAAGACGAAGTGAAAAACAAGCGAAAATAGAATTGTTGTTGTGATGTTTCTTTATTTCATTACAATTATTAAACATCACCTTTTCTATCTTCTGCTGAGTAATTTGTAGACCAAATGGTACAGATTTACTACGAATGTCGCAAATTGAGGTCATAATCATACAACAATTCCAGCAACATGATTGGCATTCAGTTTGGAGTACAAGATAGATTTTGATAAATTTATTATTTAGCGTAATGAGTGCCGTGGCGCTGTCCACAACCTCATCTGCAGTGAAGAGCTGTTCAGATAAAAATGAACTAGACTATTTCGCTATTGTTCAGTTGGTCTACATTCTTTTCCCAGCTTCACTACAACGATGCTTAAAATGTAGGCCTACAGAATGCAAGAAAGGAAACACCCTAATGCTGCAATGGCTATCTACAATCAAGTGGTGAGCACAAAATGACGCTATTAAAGCCTTTTATGCCAATCATAAAGAGATGCGACAAGCATTGTCTAATGTTACTGGAACCGAACGTCAACCACCTGCAGTTGTTCATGAAACAAATTACTCATTTAAAAGTTCGACTATTGCGAGAAAGCGTTAATATAATGTATGCGGTTTGTTGATATTGTAATAATTTGATACGCTTGGAATGTAGAGCCTGGAACTGGGTTGAATACCACTATCACGTTGTAGGACAGCCTTAGGCCTATAGGCATACCACACTATCTAGATGCACAGCCTACTTGAATAGTGTGGTAAAAGATACGACACAAGCGGGTTACAAAGAATGAACACAACACAAGTGAGTGCAACACTTTATGGTGAAGTTATGGATAATATTGATCGAGTTTAAGTATGGATGCTAGTGACAAGTTCAGTACTCATTCTTTATTATCATAGACAGGCTTATTAATCAGATAGAACAGATTCAACCGATGAAACATTTTCTAGAACCAAAGCACTGATTGATATGATTCCATCAGACTCTGGAAGCCATTTACTATTGAGTCTCAACAAAGTGTTGACAATAAAACTGTGGCTGAAATTATTTAGAATTTAGACCCCCCAAAAAAAGGATATAACGTTGGTGACAAATTTTCCCCAACTGTAAATATTGCTTTCCAAATCGTCCTTCCACTTTTTGGAACACGTTCTGTAGATGAACTTTCGTTTTCCAAACTGAAACTGATAAATACGTGTCTTCGGTCTAAAATTAGATCAAACACTTCCTAGTACTGCGTTCAATTTGAAAATGGCTTCATCCGGAAATGACATTTGAGGACGTTATATTTGACTTTACAAATGCTTAGAAGAGATGAAAAGTTAAAGTACTGTAACAGATTTTAAGTTATCATCACACACTGTTTGGGCAACAATCGTCATTAAAAGTGTGACTTCAATTTATACAATTTTTAAAAGCCAACACACTCCATTTTGTTCTCAATACTTTAATTTCTGACTTTCGTCGGCCCCTAACATGTTCGTAGGCCTTATGCACAGTGCCTAATGGGCAATACGGCCATACCCTTATCTACACAGATGTAAATGCTGGGCTAGAGTTAGAGCGCTTACCTGAGCTTACCAAGACCTGACAATACGCGTCGGGATAAGTGCACTAAGTGGAAACTACTTCACCGATTTTTAAGCAGAAGTCGGGGCCATGAACCACGAATATTGCTCTATATACAGTAAAACATAAGTACAACACAATGTTCACTCCAACAAATATAGCCATCTTTACAGACTCCCGATCAGAACATAAAAACAATTGCAAACAAAAAACTCACAAAGCTTAAATCATCTCATTAAAACATACAATGGATTAACTAATATGGACACAAAACATCAACATAGCTCTGCAATGGATACCAGGACACATTGGCATACTAGGCATTGAAAATGTTGGTAGGTTGGATACAAAGGGAGCGAATATGGACCAACATGTAGCCTAAGACCTGTCAGTTCTAACAAAATTCGTATTAGCATACTAAAAAAAAACTTTAACGAACAATGGGTTAATTGAACAAATGGGAAGAAAAAATATACAGAGAAATGAGTAAACCATAGGTTCTCAACGGGGGCGATATCGCCGCCCGGGGGGGGGGTGAGAAGCTTTAGGGGGGCGATGACGTTCCTGTGGGCGATTGGGGGGCGGTGAGGGGAATGTGGGCGGTACAAAAACATGATATAATTTGAACACCTCAGCAATTGGAATCGATTAGTTTTTGGATGAAATGTGATGTAGGCCTAAACGTAATTGCTGCTAAATATCTGATATCCCCAACACTAGGCCTACATATTATTATACTAATAAGAAATAGGAATCGCAATGAGTTATGGGTCAGTATTAGCTAAGTATAGTCAGTGCGGCCGGATGGTCCTGAGGTTGGTTCACCGGACTGTCAACCGTCACGTCGCGGGTTCTATCCCTGCCGCCCACCGATCCTTGTCGCCTTAACATCTGCTAATATCTATGATATTTAGATCTCAGTTTTACTGAGATGTAATTTTATGCGATTAGGATTCACAAGCCATTTTGACATCTACGGTTAACGTCATAAATACGTAGTTATCATACTGACTGAGTAGTTAATATAATGTTAAAAAAATAACCATACAAATTATTTAGTAATATAAAATTTATATGATTCTCAAATATTTTTTTTACAGTTTTATCATTTTGAAGTTATAAATATTTTTTATAAAAGAATAAAAACATATTAGAAATATTAGTCCAAAGGAAGCGAGTTAATTACCTCCCATTAATTACAAGACTTTTAAGTGTAAAAGAAATTCCCCCAGCGACGATGGTATGGCGTATGGTAGATTGATGTTGTAGTTTTAAAAAAAGTAGTCTGTTCCAGATATAGTGGCTGTCTATTGTGTGACAACATTTATTTACTAAAAGTCTTTTAACACCTTTCTTAAGTTTTACTTCACACGGCTTATAGACTCCCACCTCCCTTCCCCTAAAAGTCTTGGTTATTGTCTGTAAATTTCGGAAACTATATTGACCCTTTAACTCCAGAGGGGGATTGGGTGCTAAAAAAAGTTAAGGGGGGGGGGGGCGTGAGCTGAAAAAATAATTAAAATGGGCGGTGAGCCGAAAAAGGTTGAGAACCTATGGAGTAAACCAAACAAGTAGGACAATATACATTTCCTCTCCCGCAAAGAATAGATGTACCACATTCCAGTTCAGAACATCTTATCTTATATAAACACTAGCAGATATGGGCCCGATTCTCCGAACGGGCTTTGTATAGACTAGACTTGACACATTATAGTTTTGTATTTTTCTTTTTTGTTTTTGTTTGTTTTTGTGGTCAGTTTTTAGATCTATTTATTTATTGTTTCTCAGACTTTAATATAGATCTACACCAGTTCAATATACAACTAAAAAGGAAAAAAAAATGTTTATTTCTTGGTCAAAATAATATCACTGTGATCTAATGGTGTGAGATTATTGGGTAATTAAACTCTTTCTGTAAAACAGAACTCACATGTCAATTCGACAGTTGGCCTAGGCCTACTTTTAATTTAAAAATGATTGTTTGATATATATTTTTTTGCGACAACATTAAGTAAATATTATAGAAGATTATAAAGAAAATTATTGCGTCCTACGCTCATCCGTGGTCGGAAGTCTAGTCTTGCATTTTGATCAATGCTTAATTTAAATTATATTAAGTTAAGAAAAGTGTTTTTGTCCTTATGTTTATTTGAGCATTGTAACATATTGTTGTGTTGTATTTCTACGTTAGACTGTAATGCCTTATGTACGTTACATACGTTACTACCGTATTTTACTCTTTGTTCTACTGCCCTCAAGTGTTTCAAGGTTTTGTGATTTAACTATTGGTGTTACCCTTGTCAGTTGTGAATATTCGCTAGTTATGAACCTTGCAGCTCTTTTCCGAATTTGCTTTAATTTTTGGTTTACTTTAGTTGATGGATACTAGATCTATACAGAAGATGAATATTCTGGTAGACTATAGTCTAGTCTAGGTCTAACTAATTTTTTTAATTTGAGATGGTATTTTAATTTTATGTTCTAATTACATTTATTGTAAAGGTCCTTTTTATGAAGCCAAATGTTTTGTTCAATTTTTTTTTTATTAGATCTACTTCATCAACATGACACTTAGCACTCAACTCGCATTTTAACAGAATAGACCCAACACACCTACCCAACTGTAGACATTGCCCAGACTCATTGTAGACGAGGGATCGGCAACCTAAGGCACGCATGCCATATTTGGCACGCAAAGCGATTTGAAATGGCACGCGAAAGACCACCAAAAAGGAAATTCAAGTCCCTTCTACGTGAAAAGAGTAGGATGACATTAAGGATGTTGGCACGCTGAATGATTTAGAAATTAGAAATGCTAATTTGGCACACTAGTATCTAAAGATTGCCGAGCCCTGCAGTAGACAATAACTTCCTACTTGAATGCCACAAGCTAACCAACCTCACACATACACCCAGAGGCGTATTTAGGCATGTTCCGCATGTTACATGGAGCAGGGGCAACCCACTCATCCCAAAAAACTTTTTAAGTGTTTTCTTTTTTTTTAGACTATAGCGGGTATGTAACTGTCAGAAACATTCATATACAATACAAGCTACATTGCCCGGCGTTGCCCGGGTGAAAAAATAAACAGGACTGTGTTATGGTCCTCTATAATGACTATTATTACGACTCGTTAAATCGGATTCAATGCATATAGTTGTATCTTTATTAGAAGTCTCTAGATTCTGCTAATCTGTAGCCCAAGCTAGGGGTTCCTTGACTGACAGGTCTATGCAGTAATGTAGTTATATTCGTGATAATTATCTTCAACACCTTTCTCAACAATGATAGATCAAACAACTCCAGTTGTTGAATAAACAATTTTATTTAAATTGTAGACTCAATATAAACGATCAATAAAGGCATCAACTGATGGCAACATAAGGCTTTCAATAAAATGGCATATAATATACAAATCAATATAGCGACTTCACTCTACAAACTTTCGAACTGAACTAACTTTAAGGAGGTCGGGACTTTACAAAGAAAACTATCATCGAAGATTCTACAGGGTCTTAATACGCATTTTAACCTCTTTCTCTATAATTACTACGATCCAGAATTATCCTCCAATTTCCACGGGGTTTGAACGAATTATTTTATTTAAACTGCCCTCAGGGCATAAAGGTCAAACCTTGGTCGCCTTGGACTCTGATACGCACTTGTTAAGAGGTCAATGCCTTACTACGTCATTCATTTATGACCGATATTGAGGGGGGCCCCCAAAGGAGTGTTTTTTTCTCATGTCATAATGTCGAATGTCAAAATGCAAGGGCCCCTAAAGAGCCCAAGCCCCCCGGGCCCTTAAATCCCTAGCAACGGCACTGCCACTGAGCTATCGATGACACATATCCGATGTGAAAAATTATTAGACACTATATAGACCTAGGCCTAAATAAGTCAGTGACACAAACTCACGTGTTTTCAAATTGACCAATGGGGATCCGTGTGGACACAAACACGATCTTTTATAGATATATAGATAGAGACTAACCTGAACTGGGAAAATATGCAACAAATACTTTGGATGAGCAATCACATTTGATTGTTAACTGACACTTAAACACTGTAACTTAGGTTGTTTATGTAAGAGTGTTTAAATGAGCCACTGACGTTAAAAGACTTAAAATGCTAATTTGCTCGCAAAATCGGCAGTCAGAGTCAGACAGAGTGGGTTACTGGTTATCATTCAGCATCAGTAGCACTGTACACAGGCTAACATAGCAATGTCGGAAGGCAGGTGCGAGGTCACGAGGGCCCCCCGCATAAATTTGACCCCCAGAATCTTAAATACGGCCCTGCATATATACTACCCCTCCTCAACCTACTATTATACCATACAGCAGTACAGAACAACTAAATAGTAGACAGAAATATATATTTGTCTGGCATTGACTACAAGATAGCTAGATCTAATTGTTCTGCAGACTAATTATTAGTAATAGAAAAAAAATATGGTCTTTTGTATGCTAGTAGTATCACATTGAAATAATAGAAATAGGTCAAATGGGTGGTAGCTGCCAGTGGTAGGCTCACAGAATAGAAAAATTATCTATTCCGTGAGTAGGCTAAGGCATAGATCGATATCTTTTTATCGATAACCATTTTTATTATTAGGCCTATAATATACAAAACAAAACTAAAAAATTAACACAATAGTACCTCTGCTTTATAGTGCCTTTAAAGGCCTATGCTTTTAACTTTCGTTAAAAAAAAAAATTCAGATTCCTAACGCGCTCTCATCATCATTAGGCCTATCATTTTTTAATAAAGCAAGTTTTCAACAAACAAAAAATATAAAATACAAAGACATCTAATAGACTCTATATAAGGGCTATAAATTCTTTATAGTAAAATTCAAGTTAAATTTAAATTAAAATACAAGTTCCCAGCATGTGGCGTGAATCACATCGCTCGTCCCTACAACTGAAAACAATATTTTTAATTCTAATTAACATGGTTAATGCCATTGCTGACCCGGAAGTAAGAAGACGTCAGCTGGGCTTGGCTGAAAATAACAACAAACCGACTTTTTTTCTTCCCCTCGCTTGTGTAACCATTGACTGCTAACGAAAGGCGGCAAAGCTGGATATTTTACATTCGGACCATGTCGTTGATTGATGTTTGTGGCGATTTAACGAGGTGAGTTATTCTCTTCCTTAGTTTATATCGTATTACTAATCAATCATTGACATAGACATAGGTAATATCTTTAACCGGTTTTTTAAAAATGGTATGGATTTTACCAGTCGTATCTAAAATAGTAAAACTAGGTCAACTAGTCTAGGTAAGTGTATTCAATTTATCGTAAATTTTATTACAAATATAAAACCTAATCGGATTGTATGATGTGAATATAAAGTCAAATTATTATAATGGATAGGATACAACATTATCTTGTGTTATTTTTGTTCAAATCGACGAACGAAAATGGGTTCTTATATTGTATTATTTGTAGACCAATGCATTACTCAAGCCAAGGTGTGCTTCGTGTGGACTAAGTCAAGTGACTAGCCTATAATATATTATTATATTTTAGAACATGCTAGACTATTAGTAATCCAGATAATTTTGTTAATAAAAACCCTTATCAGTTTGTAAATAAAATTTTGGCTGTATGAAATTGTTTGGGAGTTATAATAATTAAACAAAAAAGACTGAAGAAAAATAAACCTGCAGACATGCTGCATGCATGCAGACGACCTCATTGCGTCATGGGCATGGGTCTTTGTTTAGAAAATGTCAATGACCGTAGCGTAGCAGACATGAGAGAGAAGGTGCTTTGCCTTCTTTGTTTGGACTTATTGGATTTATTTATAGTAAGGGTAAGGGTGATGTCAATGTAATGATTATACATAATACATCCTAACAGAAGGTAGCAATTAAAAACTAATTTAATAAAAAATAAACATTAAATAGTAATAGTATATATTATAGGCCTGGCCTAGGCCTTAATAAATATAAATAATTTATAGTATAGGCCTATTTGTTATAATATTAAAATTTGTTTAGTTTAGTGTTATTATTATGTTAGAATTATAATAAATAATTTTAATATAGGCCTATATGACTAGATATGTCTATGACTATGTTTGTTTTCTTTGTATTAACTATTGACTGTTGTTAGCTAAACACCATACTTAATCCAATTATACACATAGGGCATAGCCATAGTCTTACTTATCTTTCTTTATTTTCATTTTTAATACTAATTAGATTGAAAACATTTTCATGAGCTGAGGTCAGTCTATAAATTATATTGGATTGGTTAAGTGTCTGTGCTTTTATTCTTGTTTATGTTTTTGTTCTTGACATATTATCACGCTGTGACATAATAATAATTTGTATTATATATAGCTGTATGTGTCTAATTATAAAATAATATATCTTGGGCAAAAAATTTAAAAAAAAATTAGTCTACTAAATTGATCATTAAAAAGGAGTAGGCCTAGCATGCTATTTATAACATTAAAGTATAAAACCACTGTATAACTCTTTATAAATATAACAAATCTTAAAGCCTAATTGAATATATTAACTCATTGAGACTTAAAGTTTTTCAATGTTTAGTTAGAGTAAAGGGGTTGGACCAAATAATATTCAAACATTTTGGGCTGCTGTTCTGTCTTTAAACAAATATTTGTTCTCGGTGACTTTGAATTTTATGGTTCTAGTGGTTACGAATCATTTGTAAGAACTGTTCAAGTTTATGGATGAGATTTGATGTGTAAAACTGATTCATCAAAATATTAGGAAATATAAATGAGTGAGTCATGTAGTTCATGTAGTGATGTCATTTGTCTGCAGCTATTTGATGTTGTTTTTACTTTAAAATAATTTTTTTTTAAATACTAATCATAGGCCTATACAAGTAGGTCTAGAGAAAGAGAAAAAAAAAATATATTAAAAAAGAGAGACAGTGAGGGGATAAATTTAAGGCCTGTGGGTTTTGTAGTTAATTATCTATCTATAAATATAGCTTGTCTTTCTCATGCTCCCAAATACTTTAAAAATTAATGTTGATAAATTCCTTGCTAGTTGCAGATAGATATGGTAGTGTTTATAGACATTTGGGTACATTAGCTATATAGTGAAAAAAAAATAAAGCTATGAAATTGTATATTATATTGTAATTCTCTGACCCAGAACTTTTATATTTAAAATAATATATTTGCTGTTGATATTGTTGATTGCACTGTTTAATACATTGGAGTGAGTATTCACCTAGTTGAAAGTTATCATTATACTTGAAATATTTCATTGAAACTCTGACTTGTGACATTTCTTTTATTAAGAGTGGATAGTTCTGACTTGTGACCCTGCTTTCATTGAAGTTGATAATTCTCACTGGTGACAGTTTTATGCTTAGTTTGAAGTTGATAATTCGAACCTGTTGTGTTCTAGCTATTTGTTTAGTTTGAAGTTGATAATTCTGACTTGTTTGGTTCCAGTTGACATTTCTGACTTGTCACCTTTCGTATCAAGTTACAAACTTTCTTGACCTAGTTCGAATTAATATCCTGACCATGTTGTGTGTTCCTATCCATCTTAATAGTTAGTCGGGTAGAGTTTAGGAAGTGCCACTGGTTCTGTGACAAAAGTAATGTGGGTTTTACCACGTTGTAGTTGGGGTAGGGGGTGTTGAAGCTCTATGAATGTAACATTGAATCAACAACCAGATCCCATCCTTAAACATTGAGTCTGTCGTGTTCATCTTTAGTGTAGGATTACTCTTCCTTATTGTGTTCAGTCAGGCTTTCTTTTTTTGTACCATGCTGAGGTCTTCTCTATAACTCAACTACTTCCGACTTGATGACTGAGAAGCATGAACAATACGCTTCATGGGCGACCAGTCATGGGTCTGTCAGAAATTTGTGCTTCGTTTGGGAGGGGCGGGGGGGGGGGATCTTTGTGCGGTATTATAATTTTTTTTTCACCTTGGCCATTAAATTTTAAAAAAAAAGGGGGGGGGGAACGGTCATTTTTATTACATAATATGAACGTCCTTGTTTCAGGTCGTCAATTCTTCATTGTACGGTTGGAACTTATAGTATTGTTTAATTGATGTACGTCTAGTGGCGATTGAGCTAATTCAATTCGATTTGCTCTACTTGCATGCACTCTACTGGTGTCCCGCTTTGTGTCAAAGTTTATCCAGGCTAGAGCTCCTGTAGTACTGTAACCACCCCGGCTTAGACTAGCCATAGACAGCAATGCTTACGTGGCGTGTAGTTCAGCGTAGTGCGGCTAAGTCCACGCATAAATAAACGGAGAGCGGGTTCACCCTGTCCTAAACCGTGCAGACGGTGCAATCCTGAAGGATTAGAATTAGAAGCTATCCCTAAGCTTTCAACGCCGCAGAAAATGGTAACGTAAATTTGTTTATCTATCCACGAGAAAAAAAAATCTACCAGTACATTTTGCGACATGTGTGTGTACAGTCAACGTTGAAGTAGTGTGTGTTAATAAGCTATTTATAGATGCGTAACACTTGTCAATTACACATCACTTGACTTTTTATGTTTACATAAGTATATAATTTTATGAATTGAATTTTTTAAATTTTTTTTTGTCATTGCACTTTAACTACTTTAAAGGTGAATGGCTCCAAAGTGAACACACACGATTATCGCTTTTAGATTTACATTTAGATAGATTGGCAGACAATATGAATGACAAGAACAGACGGCGTTATTTGTGTGTGTGTGTACTCTTAAAAGAATGGTTTCTGTATGAAAACATACAAATTGAGGTCATGAGATCCGTGCAGTAAAACCGGATATATTTGACGGCTGTTTATTTGTTTTTGTTGTGAGAACGAAATATGGGACGGCGTTAATGCCTCGTGTTTTAGAGGGTTAGATGTAGGGCAATGTCCCATTGGCATACCATCTGTATTGTAGACCTGTCTTAATCTTAGACCTGTGTTTAATCTGATCAACAGTAAATTGGCCATGATGTAGTCACACACACACAACAAACAAAAACATTCAATCTAATCATTATAAGGCACTTAACTATTTATTTTTCTAAAACCTACGTAATGTTAGGTGGGACTTTTCTAAAATAAAATGAAAATGGGTTGAGCTATTGTTCTTTCATGGTGCTTTGGGTTTGCGTAGGACGCAATAATCTTCTTTATAGAAGGAGCGTTTGTAATATATAAGATAAGCCATCACTAATTAGCGCCATGTGCCTCAAATGACTTCAAGGCCATTAATAATTAAAACAATTCACGTGGCCTGAATTGTTATTCTTGTTCGTACCATTTTTTGTTAATGGTGGGATTTAAACGTATATATTATATTGTATATATTATATTCTATATATAGGCCTATCTATTATGAACTGCGCTGTGGTACCTACATCTGTCTCACTTCTATGCATTTTTGGCTCACTCCAATCGTTTGTCTCATTGTCTCTAGTACTCTACTCTTTACTGCCAACTCAAAAAGTATTGCAAACATGCCAGGTTGAATGCTGGTTTGATTAGAATGCGAATTTTTTTTTTCTCCAAAACATTCTTTGTTTTTTGTTTTGTTTGTTTAATAATGTAAGTTTTAATCGTTGTTGATCCGGGCCTCGACCGATCCTCCCTGACTATATTTATCTGTTATGTTATTAGATCTAGTCCTTTCTGTGTGCTTGTAGACTTGGTGGCGCCCACCGCCCAACTCCTCTCCAAGTCGGCGGTGGATTTAGAAAAAATATTTATGTATTTGATATTGTCTTTACCGGGATTCAAACCCAGGATGTAAAGCTTGTGAGTAAATCGGGATAACACTGAGAGGACTGTTTAAATGTGTGAAAATCGGTTAGTCGGTTAAGTTGTATTATAGCCTTCATGCATACGCTTACATACATACGTACACACACAAGTGATAATGAAAAGTATTTCATCCTCGCTAAGCTTACTTCCAAAAGTTGACAAATTGAACAAATAAAAAAGATTTTAAAGTCACGACCTGACAATGTCAGGGTTTCCCCAGTCAAAACTTTCCCCGCGGAAGCGTAAATGTAAAACCTTGCATTTTAGATTTACACAAAAAAGTATACTTTGCACAAGAATGGTGTGTTGTGTAACCACGTAGAAGAACACTGCGGGTGGTTTAATGAGGATGGGGCAGTGGGCATCGACATGGTGCTGAATTGCATGATTCTGAAGAAAAGCTGCTTTAACGGCAGGCTTATCAATCATGGGTTGAGACAAGTGGGGGGGGGGAACCCATTTCTCTATTGATCTCTTCTGTAATTTAACTCACCGCCTACATAGTTTGGTTAATTACCAGAGTTCTGATGGATGAGTAATCTTTTAGGTCTCAGTTGTATAGAAGTTCTGGTCCTGTCAACGCCAAAAATGTTGTTACTTATATCACCATCTATATATATATAGGCCTACACATATGGGGGGTTGACTCTAGGTCTGCCAAGTCCTCTGATGGATACTTGACGCCGGGGTTGGAGGTCAAGTAAAGACGGCTAAGCACTATAATGGTCATACAAAAGTTGAATAAAAAAAAAGGAGGAAGGTCCAGGGGGGGGGTAGTATTTTACTGACTACTATAAAGCCTTCGATTTCAAAGGTCTCGTCCTTGGTGTTTGCATATTTTGGTATCGTTTCGTCAAAGCCTTTATAAATAGCCAAAATATAGCTCTAAACATGCCAATCATCGCGTCAAGTTTTATTTCATTTCGTTTGCGGACCCCAAAAGTCACGTGACCTGTGCCGTGTCACGATTTGACCTTCGCAATAAGTTAAAGTAATAAAAAAAAATTATTGGGTGTGGGTATAAAACAGTTGGTTTTCTCTCTAGGGAATTATCGAGACAGTTAAAACTTCACACACTCATACACAACCACCACAAGGCAAGATGCACATTGGATTTCGTATTGAATTGGAGGCTATTAATGCCAATGTCATTATTGTTGTAGCTTTCTAGCTGTACGCTACGTGTAACTAGTCGATGGTCAACCCGGGCATTGGCTTCTTTTTGTTCTCGATGTTTTATAACCAAGGCCGGATTTAGATGTGGTGAGGCCCTAGTAGAGATGGGAATCGAACCGAACACACCGAACTCTGCGGGCGACCGAACCGAACCTGAACAAACATATATCAAATTAAAAGAACCATAAATATTTTAATCTTGTCACTACTAGTCACTAGCAAGCATGCGCCCAAAATGATTACATTTGTATTAATAATAAATAAAAAATTAAATAAAAAATGAATGCTTTTTTTATGACCATCCCCCAACATACATCGGCTTTGATTAGACTATAGAAATGCGCGGCATAAAAGAAAAAACAAAACTGTCCTTAAACAAACATAGACCTTCAACGCAATGACATAGATTAATGTTTCACAAACATTAGTTTGCTCTCCCCCGCCTCTTACGACGTCACATTGTTTTGATATTCTCTCATGTCATCACCCCGTTTCCTCGTTGCCTTTTCCCCAGCAAAAATAATTATTAGCGTGTTTATTATAATAACAATCAGTGATACATTATAATAACAATCAGTGATACCACTCATAGGCTTTCTCTCCCCCCCCCCCCCCCCCCCCCCCCCCAAGAATGTTGTTTTGTTTTAAATATTAGCATTGTTTAATGTATATCATTGGCCAAAATGTATTTTGGAAAGCTAAAAGAGCCTAGTAGTATGTAAACTGTATTGCTGCTACAGCAAGAATCAAAGAATGCCACAAGCGACGGCGCGGTGGCTGAAAAAAAAGAAAGAATGGGGAAGGGGGCAACGAGTTGGGGGGGGGGGGGGGGTAGAGTGTCTAATATATTATACAATTAGTTTTTTTTTAAAATAAACATTAGACTCTAGACAGGTCTAGATCTGTTTCCTTTTTTTTTTCGGCCATCAACGAAGCATTTGTTTTTATTCCAACAACAACGTATGGTATGACAAACACGTTTAATTACACGAGTTACTGTTACTTTCTCATGTGAAAGTATCCCCTCGGACCAAATTGATCCATAGGGCCGGTGAAGGTCATGGTGAAGCAGCTTTCACTATTTTCTGTGGCCACGGCATACTAGGTGATTGTGTGGCCAGCACTAAGCACAGCCGCCTTTACTTTACCCCAACTAAGGTCAGGTACCCATCAGAGCTGGGTAGACTCGGGGACACCCGCCAGACCCGGGAAAAAATCCTAGCCTTCACCAGGATTCGAACCCAGGACCTTCGGTACGTGAGCATAAAGAATATTGTGAAACGTAGTACCTCTGTGTTACAAGGGTGCAAATATTCTATTGCTACTTTGATGCATGCCTTTCACCCCCACACACAGACTATTTATCCGCTACGCTGCAACAGATAATTTCTGCAGAAAGAAAAACCAGCCCTCTAATATCTTTATTCTCTGACTTTCAAAACATCCTTTAGATTTTAGTGACGACAATACAATCATTCATAAATGTTCAACTACATAAAAATATGATATTAAAATAGATATTTTTAAAGTTATTAAAAAATATTTTAAACCAACAGTAAAGGGGTTAAAAACTTTGTAAACTTTGTCAATGTGAACTAGAGTCTAGCGGCTAGAAATCAAGGTAAACATTTCTGGATAAGACTTATTTCATATGCAAAAACTAACGCATGTAAGCTATCTTTCTTCCCGGGTAGCATCCGGACATGGAATGGGTTGTCTTAACCAGAAAAAAACAATAACTTAGAATCATTTTAAAAATTAATCAAAATTTTAAATTATACTCAGACCACGAATTAGCTAATGACACAGTCGTCTTTTGTATAGAATAAGCGTCTGTAACATATAAAAAAGAAGATAAGATTCATCACCATAAACTATACATTAAAAAGAACATTGAACAGAGGTTAGGTACTAGGATCCTGCAATACAACAGGTTTTTTCTTTTCATCGAATGTGTGCTGGAGGCCCTCGGTACACTGCTACGTCGCTAACCTGTTAAAAAATGTTTCAAGCTACCTAAATACTGAGAACCGAACACGAACTTAGGGTCTTACCGAACCGAACCCGAACTTAGGGTCTCACAGAACCGAACCCGAATTTCAAAAAGTGGGTTCGATTCCCATCTCAAGGCCCTAGGCTATTCCAATATTGTCACACTTTCTTCCTAATGTCACGAGGAAGGGAAAATGTTGTGGGCCCGGCATAAAACAATTAATACTTCTTGGTGATGTTCTAAAATGAGAGTAGCCTACTTGTACTTGTACGAAATTTTTTTTTTCTTGAATATATATTTATTTTATATGAAAATGTTATTAACTTTGGTTGAAAGCCCCTCCTCTGGATTTAGTGGCCCTATTCTTCAGCCTGCTATGCTTTATGGACGTTTCTTAGGTCATATGCAAATGTATTCATGTGACCTTTTGAAAATTGAAGTAATGAATGTTTTACTTCCGGTTGTTGAAGCTAAGGAAGAAAAGCATTGGAAATGGATGCAGGCTTTGGTTGCGTGCCTTTTTGTTCCGCTAGTAAATCAAAGAGCAGGATCATTTCATTTCACAGATTTTACAAAGAGAAAAACATTATTAAAGAACAAGTCGTTAAAATTCGCAAGGATGTAGGATCTAAATTTCAGGTGAGGCTTTAGTTTAAATAAGACACTCTGTCCGTACAACATTAACATGAAAAAAAATGTCACCTCTTGACTCGTCTCTTGTTTACTACTCTTACTGATGTTTCTATTGACTGTTAAAGTTTAGTTTAGATCTAGCGCTAATTAAACCTAAAATAAATTAAAAAAAAGGGTAGTCCTTGTTGTTATTGTCTTCTAGTTAGACCTAAGCAATTATATAATATATTTAAAAGATATGCAAGACTAGTCTCAGCCTCTCAGCTTAGCACTGACTCGCTGACGAGCGTAGGCTGTACTGCTGTAGTCTTGACTTTATAAATAGGCCTAGTCTAGGCCCTAGGCCTAATTGAAATTGAATAGGCCTTTGCCTTAGTAGTCCTGATTTTCTTTATAGTAGGAGCGTCTGTAATTGTAATTATCAGTATTATAAGATATACTGATATGGTTCAGTTAAATAGTATAGTATAGCATGTGTGATACTGATATATAATAGAAGTTAGAAGGCAGGTCATGGGAGCAATTTATATAGGATTATTTATATAGGACATGGCATAGCTATAGCATAGGCCTAACTTTAATGATTTTATAATGTAACTAAATTTAACTAACCCTTACGCTACTAACTATTGATATTGAATGTTTACACAAATGTTTAAAAATAAAATCAGCTTCTTTTATTTTAATTTGCAGCCATAATCCAAGTCAAGAACTGCTGGAGGACAATGCTAAAAAAATAAGCCTGGCAAGCCTTTGCTAAAATTAAAATGGTGACAGCAAAAGGTAAAGCGCGGCACGTAAAATTAAAAAATTAGCTATTATTTATACATATTAAAAAATAAAAAACCTTATATGTTTCACAGTGAATTATACTAACGCAGTAACACTGCATTTCATATTTACAAAAAAAAATTCTTTAACAACAGACTAATAAGTATGCTATTATTTTTTCAGGGAAGCTGTTGAAAAGGATATGGAGTATGAGTATAGTTCTAAACTGAGCCGTATCAAAATGCTGCTGTTATCATAGGTATGTCCAAATACTATTTGCAAAACTTTATTGCTAGGACCATTGACACAGTTATATTACAATACCGGTTGTATATAATTAATTTTAATTTAATATAATCTATAGGCTCGGCTACTATAACAAAAATAATTGTAGATATGTTAGTTTGCACATAATACTTACTATCGTAGTATGATAGTACCGGTATTTGGATCTTAATTATTTGAAATTTAATTTTTGAATGAATTGATGCATGCCTTTCACAGTCTGTTTTTCATATTTATAAATTTAAAATTGTGTAACTTTTAAATATTTGTATTTGTAGAGTCATCCATGGGTATTTCACAGAAGAAAGAAACAGGCCAACGCAACACAACAAAAAGAACCGTCAGATAACACCAGCACTGAAAAGTATGTCTACATTCAACAAAATTTTAATAGAATAATATTCCTCTGTGGTAGTAGTAGCACTATATATTTGTATTATTATAATATATTGTATACCAGGTATTAACCTACCTGTAATTTGTAGACTATTTAAAAAGTCAATTTACATAATTTACCTTAAAGTTCAAGCTCATGAAACTAACCAGTACCGCTACTCTAATATATATACTTTTATAGACTAGACTGTTCACACAAATGTTAGAGTAAAAAAGGATGTTTATTTTTTTTATTTGCAGCAAAAATGTAAGACAAGAATGGCAGGAAAATGGTGAAAAAGATTATGAACCTAACAAGCCTTTGCAAAATGTTGACAACAATAGGTAAATACCCTAAAGCTAATAAGAAAAGTAGCTACTATTATACTATACATACTGTAAACTTTCAATTGTAAGCTACACTTGTGTATATGCTGCACATATAAATCAAAAGGCATTTAAAATTAAGTTCATAGATATGAGCCGCACATTTATCTATTTGGCAAAGCTATATATTTTTTGTACTGGTATACTTATTTTTATTTTCACTGTTATTGTGGCATGGAAGATCAAATAGCATAATTATACATAATATTATAGCAACCTTCAATTACATTCCAAGATTTATGCCTAAAATTTTTTTTAATTTATTTTTGCTTACGCCTCACCCATTTCTCTGACATAAACAGTTGGTAAAATAATGTGCGGCTTATACTTGGGTTTTTACCCTTGTATATCTGCTAGTATATTTAAAAAAAAAAAAATGTATTAAAATACAGCTCTGTTTCACATGGCATTATATATTGACGCTACATTTTATATTTACAAAAAAAATGTATTGAACATCAGTTGTTGTTTTTTTCAGTGTAGAAAACAATTGAACAGTCTGAAGATGAGCTAGCTGTTAACAATCAACCAAGTACAACAAAGCTATTGTTACAAATATAGTTGCTTTTTTATCTAGTACTAGTATAAATAAATTTCTTTTATCTATTGCCCTAGTTTTGTTTTTTACTTTAATTATGAAAATATTGTATAAACTAATAAAACTTTTCAAGTCAAATCAAAATGGTATTCTAATTCTAACAACGAAATAATTGTTAAAATTAAAAATGTAAAGACACTAGAAAACAATGCAGGTACCCGATAGCTAAATGAAACAGATTGCTACCTGTTCAGAGTTATTCAGAGAACATAATCATAATGTCAATTCTTTTATTTTGATGGATTTACAAAGTCAGTTGTAATCTTAAACATAAATAAGTTACTAAAAATAAACCCAAGTCAAAAGAATGTAAAAAAAACATTTAAAGTAAAACTTGTAATAACTTTAATAACAAAATTTTCTGTTCATAATATTTATTAATATGTTAACCAAAATTCTTTGTGAATAAAATATTTCTAAATGAAACGATGTAGCGTCAAAACTCTTTCTCTAATCCCTGTTTCATCTGTGTAAGTTGTGGCAATTTTACATGTAATGCCAAGGCCCTAAAGTCTAAGAATGAAGATAAAACGATAAATACAAAAATAATTGTTTTAATCATTAAAAACTTTACAGAATTTTTACCATTTATTTATTTTCAAGAATGTGTTAATAAATATTATATAAAAAAAAATTATATGAGAACATTTATAATTTTATAACTTACAGCAGGAATGTACTTTAAAATCTCTGTACTGAAATCAGCTTTATGTAAATAATAAGCCAATGACATGTCCGCAGCTGCCTCTTAACCCCACTGTACAAGTGACATGACCAGATGTGATTTCAATGTTATCTAATGAAAATGTACATCAACCTGAAAATTGGGAATTTCTAGATTATATATGTATTTTAAAATTCAATGTTTCATATTGGTAAGGTTAGGACTTATGAGAAATGAACTGCGTGTTATATATGCTCCTCTAATGAATAAATAGTAGATTAGTTTATGCCATTTTCCTACAACTGTAATCAGGCAGATACACAATTATGTTTAAAATAAATTAAGATTAGCATAAAATATGCATAGGCCTACTTACTTTGAGTGAATGTGTACTTTATTATTTCTCATTGACCTAGAGCATCTTGCACTGTAAGTGGTGATTTCCTTAATTATGTTATTTTGCACCAAGCCGTCTGAGCTGTAAATTTATATAATGTCACATACACAGAGGACATAGTATTGTAATAGAATCAAAAGTATTTAAAAAATAATTATACTATTCCTAATTTAAACATTATTTATAAACTAATATATTTACAATTTAAATAGCTTAGTCATTGATGCGTAGGTCCATTGTCAATGAATGATTGTTTGATTATATTTGATAAGTCTACTCTACTCTCTACTGATAGTGATAGGCCTACTCAGACCTACTGTGATTGTTTGTAACAATGTAACTTGAATGTACGTCTAAGTCTACTACTACGCCACTAGGCTCTAAACTTTAAAGTATAATAATAATGATATATTTTATAACTTAAATTGTATTTATATATATAATTAATATTTAATGATTGTATTTGTTTCAACTTAGGCCTAGTCTTCAAATTAGGGCTAAGCCGTACTCGTACTAACTCAAGTCCAAGTAGCCTAATTCGTAGTCCGAGTCGCCAAGAAAAACGAAGCAGCTTAGACAGCCAGCAGTTATTTTATAATTTTTACCTTTTGCTTTAAAAAGGTATTTTTCAGCATAGTACTTATAGCCCTTAATTTTTAGCGCATCCCATGTGTTTTAAAATACAACCTTCAACGTCAGTGAATTTCAAAGGATGATGAATAGCGATCTCTGAATTGCTCGTTGCCATGATAAATAAACCATGGAAAATAAAGCGGAAGTGAAACGTTCACACTGGAAAAAAAATAAAAAATCTGGCCAACTCATTAAGAAACGTCCATACTTATCTCTGTGACCAACTTGACCGTGGTCCCTAACAGCACACTATATTGGTCCAATATTTAAATGTTGGGCCAATGTGGCGTGCAGTTAGGTATAGAGCTTGACGTTCGCTGAAGTGACCTGAGGCCAGAGCTTGTCGCCAATAAGTGTGCACTAAAAATAGAATACGGATGTTCGACCTAAAAACACAAAAACACTAACACTGCTTGTCAATATTATGTTGAGTGAAGGTTCGCCATGCTTCAAAGCATTTTAATATGACTCAAGAGTTTGGGAAAACAACATTGATTTAGAATGATACGTATCCAATAGTATTTAGTCAGATAAGTGTGTGTGTGTGGGGGGGGGTGCATATATAACTCTAAAATGTGGATGAGACAGGAAGTTTATTATTTTGAAGAAAAAAAAAGGCGGTCGAAGAATTGGGTTCATGCAAAGTAAATTTGCTCATTTACTACAAGTTCCTAGTGTGTGAACGAGGAAAGACGGTCAATAACGCCTTCTCTGGGTCATGGTGGAATGCTGACTGGCCACAAATTTGCTCTCGATAACAATCATCGGACTGGCTTAACTTTGTGGTGCGCCAATGTTTTTTTTTTTTCAATGACCTTTTCCCGGTGTCAGGAAGTAAAGTCAGGTACGCCTCTCTGTAACGGTGCTTATCAATCTCACCCCCCCCCCCTCTTCCCCAACTCCCGATTCAAGGAAAGTTATCTAAGACCGTTCCGTTCAATTATTGTCTGAGCCTAGGTAGGGTAGCCCAATGTGTCCTCAAGACCCTGCCAGACAATATAAGGGAGATAAGAACTATATTGTTATGTAAACAATGAAAGCCTTGGCTATTCTAACTCAGCTTTGCAGTCCTGCCCCCCTCACCACTTTTTTTTTACATGTAGGCCTACCCAGAATGCATTGAATAGACATAGCCGACAATACAAACGTATCTCATTTGGCAAAGATGAATCAGCCCAAACAGAACTACATGTACAAAGAAACCTATTGATAATAATCGTTTATATCGGTTAGTGCACTTTTTAAAACATGTTAGACGTCTTCCTTTTTCCTCTCCCATTATCAATTATAAAACCCGATAAACCCCCGCCGTGTGCTTTGCCACAGAATAGATGCTTATTAAATTGACTAACATACTTTATATTATTTGGTCTTGTTATTGTGTCAAAATTATCATTTTAAAAATCGTATTCTCTTTCATTCTCAACAATTTCTCTCTCTCTCTCTCTCTTTATTTCCTTTCAGTGTCAAATAGCAAATAATATAATTATAATGCTGGCCTCTGCTCTATTTCTATGTTATATAAATATTATTAACCCAGTGATGCTAATTTTAACACTGTGTCGGCAAATGAAAGTATATTTTGGCCTACATTTTCTCCCCACAGCGTTTTTCTCGCACCATTCAACTTCCCTGTGTCGAGAGATAGCTAGTAGGCTAGTAGTGTGTGTGTTGTATACCAGAGCTAGCTAGTAGTGTGTGTATGTTGTTGTATACTAGAGCTAGCTGTTAGTGTGTGTGTGTTGTTGTATATTAGAGCACACGATCCCCTTTGTACAGCCCATACACTTATAAGCCAATGTGACACACGAACAAGGGAAAGGATTGGACATAATGTAGCCTAGCATTTTGACCTTTTGATGTCTGTGTAGGATGGGGCGATAGACGCAGTTAAGAAGAACTTGAATTGCTGGCAACTAAATAATGAACAACGTATCATGACGTATGTAAATGTAGGCCAATAGGAGTCTGATGTAGTATGTATTATACGAAGTTATCGTTGTGTAGACCAACATTCTACACGGACATGGAAACAGTCTGTTTTTAAATTTACAATCTCACGAAGCCAGATACTGTAGGATGCTAGCACGTTAGGGAGTGTAGATTTAATGTGTAGCTCTATTTCTTTATATTATAAACATTATACATGATTATGATTAGACGATTAGAAATAGTAAATTAGGTGTGTAGGCTAAACATAACATAGACATATAGATTCTAAGTGTAGATTTTATGTTATGTGTAGGCCTATTTCGTTATATAGACTCTACACGATTAGAAACAGTAAATTTGGTGTGTAAACATGACATTTTTATAATAGTCTAGCTAGATTCTAAGTCATATATAGGGGGGGGGGTGAAAAATTTAATTGTGAGTCTGTGCTTACTGATGACAAAGATAGCCTACACTGTTCTAGATGTAAAGCCATACTACTGGTGACTAGAAAATGCTGTATTATGCCATTACTAAGATAAATAAAAATCCCTGCTGTGTATATAGGTATGTTGGCTAAATGTTTTGATATATAGATATGGTTGATTGATTAAAAGCCAATATGTTCACTATGTATATGTGTGCCTATCAGGTCTAGATATTATGTTAAATAACATGAACTCTTAATAAGAAATTAAGAGCCATACAATTCATGATTTAGACATATTATCAGGATACCAAAAAAATTAATATAGTAGTTAGTACACTTTAAAATATATAAGTTCTCCTTAATGGTTTTTCTTTAACAGTCACTTCAGTCAGTAACAATGTAATATTTGCATCAAGTTTTCCATTTAGGTATTCTCCATACTATGACTGTATATAGTTAGTAACTTGCTTATATATAGAAGGCGTATACAGTCATATATTAAGTAAAGCATCCTTTTTAGACCCATAGCCTGGTCCTGTGTCAGTACACTGGTCTGTCACCCCAACGACCCAGGTTTAAATTTAAGCCCTGTCTCCGTCCAATCCCTGCCTCCGTCCAATCCCTGCCTCTATCCAATCCCTGCCGCCATCCAATCCCTTCCTCCATCCAATCTCTGCCTCCATCCAATTCCTGCCCTTGCCCAATCCCTGCCGTTCTTCTGGAGTTTTGGGCAATGTAGGTAGTAATCTTCTATTTAGAAGGAAGGTCTGTAAACTTGTAAGGCATTCATAGGCTCATAGGTCTAGTAAAGCAGCTTTATTTGTGTGGTCTCACTCAACATACAAGGAGATTGCATGACCAGCACAAAGGCCTTTACTTTTCTTCCTTTGATGTTACTCAATGTGTAAATGATGCAAAGTTAACCATTGTCTGTGGTGGTGTTTCAGGTGATTGTGGTGTAGAACAAAGGATGGCACATCTTGTGGAGAATGTTGTCAAGCAGGGCTATTTGAAGAAAGGCAGCTCGGGAAGCAGCCGCATCTCTGGATTCTTCAGAGTGAGTTTGGAATTCTATTACATTGGTCTTGGTGAATTTTTAAAAGAACTCCAAATTAACACTTCTTAGCCTCAACAAAATGTTTAGACACAAATGTTGCTTAAACTGTTCTGATTAATGTAATGGATCTGTTTGCAAAAGAGAGATTTAAAAAACAATTTCAGTATTTCAATAAAATAGTAGTATTATCCGTCGGACCAAATTGATCCATAGGGCCGGTTAAGCAACGTTGATAGTTTCTGTGGCCAGTGGCCATGGCATACTAGGGGATTGTGTGGCCAGCGCAATTCCTAGCAGCCTCTACTTTACCCCAACCTAAAGTCAGGTACCCATCAGTGCTGGGTAGACTCTGTGATACTCTCCAGATCCGGGGAAAAATATTAGCCTTTACCGCTTCACCACTGTACCCCATAATACACCATAAATAACTCCTCTAAAATTCAATGGTGTGGTCAGGTATTGTCTACATTCATCGGTCACACGTTCTTCTCTTTTGAATGCTTTTTTTTTTTCAAATCTCAAAAAAAAAAATAAATAAACAATTTGATGCTAAAATAAATTGTTGTGTGTTTTGCCCACAGAGGAATGAAGCCAATAAATGGTTTGTTTTCACCATCAGACAAGGAACCCCATACCTTGAGTACTATGACAATGACATCGATGTGTTTTCACAACCCCCCATCAACTCTTTCAATTTGTCTGGATGCCAGAATGTCAAGTCTATGGGAAACAGCAACCCGCCTTCATTCTGCATTGTTTGCCCGGACAGGGTCATTGAGCTTATCGCTTCTTCCAGGTAAGAACAGGACTAAATATATTTTACTTTTATACATTTTACTTTATATTTAGCTTATTGCTTCCTCCGGGTATAAATAGGGCTTTACTTTACTAGCTGTTCACTGTCTGACTTCTTTAGCATTATTAGCTAAGACAGTAGGAGCCAAGCATTTAGAAACAAAAGCTTTTGGTGTAATTAATTTTTTTTCAATAAAAAAGACTCTTTTCAATATCAGCACAAACGTGTAGGCTCTATACAGTCTTAACAAACACTAATTGAACTGTGTGAATATAAAATATATAACACTCTTTCCATAAACTGAAATGTTCATTTCTGTACTGTCAAAATAAGTTGCTCTTGGTTAGGGTCAGTGAGGCAGCATTCACCAGTTTCCATGGCCACAGCATACTAGGGGATTGGGTTACCAATACAATGCCCAGACTCTTTTACTTATCCCCAACTAATGTCAGTTACTCATCAGAGCTGGGTAGACTCGGGATATACCCTCCAGGCTCAATACCAAATCCTAGCCTTCAACTATATTCAAACCCGAGACCCTCTGTATGCCATTCAAGCTCACTGGCCACCAAGTCACAAAAGTTTTCAAAACTTACTGCTTGAATAAAAAAAATCACAGAAAATAAAATAAAGCATAGAGTCAATCTTTTAAAATGAACAGTTTGTCAAAAAAGTAACAAATGTGTCAACACTATTTCTATCAACAGAAGCCAAATGGTTGAGTGGGTGAATGAAGTTGAAGCAAGTCTTATTCGACTGGGTGTACTTAAGGTAAAATATTTCTTCAACCCAGTGTTTTTTTAAAAAGTAATTTAAGAGCTTTTTTGAGACGCACAAAAATCTTACAAATATTTGTTTTTCCTGGTAACATGGCATTTAAAAGTTGGGAAGACATTTTGATAAATTTCTAAGAAAGCTTTTATAAAGTATTTAATTATAACAAATGTTTTAATGATGATAAGCCTGTAATGCTATTGGATTTTTATAATTTGTTTATCCTATCTGTCTTCCAGCAAGATATAGTTGACCATGTGTACACTGTTTGTCCAGCTGTGATACAGAAATCCAAGACCAGTAAAGAAAGTGATGACAGCTTTGACCTCGACTTCCTCACCGGTCTCCACAGTAATTTAAAAGAGGAGAAAAGGTCAAGTGACACTCTGCTGATGACCCCAGCGGAGATGCGCTATGGTGCTTCTCCTAAAGCTTCTCCCCTGGCGCAGCGCGCCTACTCCTTGCAGTTGCCTTCCAGCAATGCCACACCCTCGTCTCCTGCTGGGCAAAAAGTATCCTCACCCGCCAGAACTGTGGAGAGTCAGCCGCCGCCGTTACCAGAGAGAGCGCCACACCAGTCTTCAAAGAATGGAAGCAAAAAATCTGGGGAATCCCCCCCAAGCTCAGACTTTGCCTCCATATTGGCGCAGAATGGTGGCAGCAACGACAGTGACTTTGTTTCCCCAGAGATCATTGCCCAGCTTCGAGAAGTGAGCAAGATGAGAAGATCTGAAGAGAGACATGACCTGGCCAAAGACGCCAGGAGAAACTCTGCTCAAATCAAAGAGTCCTCGTCCAACAGAAACTCTCTTGAAGGGCAATCCTCTGTCACCAAGCATAGTCATCCAAAGTCTTCTAAGACTTCCAAAGAGCCCAGTGCGCCAGCTAGTGAGGAGAGCCATTCTTCAACATTTACCTGTAGTTTTGACAATGACAGTACATTTACCTGTAACAGTCTGGAAAGGCCAGTCAGCGCAGAAGAGAATGATTACTCAGAATTACCTTGCCAGGACGGTGTCTCGAATCTTATTACACCTGGGAACGGGAGTGATAAGGACAACTCTGGTGAGCGCACACCTTCCCCGTCTTCGTCAAAGCCTATACCCATGCCACGTAGAGGCTTATCTAAAAGACTAAGTGGGGATTCACCATCAGACTCTTTAAACAGTAGCTTCACACTTAGCTCCAGCTTGCCAGAGACGATCAAAGATGGCAGCAGCACAGCTGTTGTCAGTGACACAGTACTCAATGACATTAATGATGAATATCCAATTCTAATACAGTCTGTGACTTTGAAGGAGTATCCAGAATCTAAAAACAAAAATATGGGCACATATTTTCTAGGTACACATTTCCATGACACTTTCAAGGGGAATAAATCTTCCAAGGATGAGAATGAAAATTTCTGTGGGCCAATCTTTGATGACATTGCTCCCCCCGAGGAGCTAGCTCCGCCAGTACCCTCATTACCTCCCCTTCCGCCGCGGAAAGATTCACTTCCTTACAAGAAAAGCGGCGGCAGCAGCAACCCTGATGTAAAAATATCTCACTTTGAGAGCAAAACAACATCCTCGGCACTGGTCACATCCATGTCCACCATGTACAGACCAGCCCACGTTGTGGATGACCTGATGGGGGCTCCGCCACTTCCGATGCCCCGCAAAAAGGGGCCGACCTCGATGGACTCTTACAGGAAGTCTCACCCACCAAGTGCTTTTACCATGAACGGATTTCATGAGATGCCACCGACACTGCCCAGGAGGCCAAACCCGGAGTCAGTGCCATCAAGAGCATCCCAAAGTTTTATCATCAAAAGACCCCAGCTTAAGGAACATTCTGGCCTTGAATCCTCAACAGTAAAAACCAATGATGATTCTAAAGATTCAAAGTCTTATGATCACAGTAAGTAGCCTATATTGAATATATTACATCAGTCTTATGATCACAGTAAGTAGCCTATATTCAATATATTACATCAGTCTTATGATCACAGTAAGTAGCCTATATTCAATATATTACATCAGTCTTATGATCACAGTAAGTAGCCTATATTCAATATATTACATCAGTCTTATGATCACAGTAAGTAGCCTATATTCAATATATTACATCAGTCTTATGATCACAGTAAGTAGCCTATATTCAATATATTACATCAGTCTTATGATCACAGTAAGTAGCCTATATTCAATATATTACATCAGTCTTATGATCACAGTAAGTAGCCTATATTCAATATATTACATCAGTCTTATGATCACAGTAAGTAGCCTATATTCAATATATTACATCAGTCTTATGATCACAGTAAGTAGCCTATATTCAATATATTACATCAGTCTTATGATCACAGTAAGTAGCCTATATTCAATATATTACATCAGTCTTATGATATGCCATGTATTTGTTCCATTAGTAAAGATTAAAAGCTACAATCCTTTTATTGTTTAAATTTTTGGGGGGATCCAAAATTATATAAACAACTTAGCATTAGTTTTGGTCCCTAAATTCTACAAATAAAAAATTCTGTCTTTTTTTCTTAAACTGAACATGACGGCTTATTGTTTGGATGTAATTAAAGATGCATCATGTTATAGAAGCTAACATGTTTACTGAATGATTACTCAGAATTACCTTGCCAGAGCAGTGCCTCCATTCTTATGTTTACATACCCAATGTTTTAAAACTGTTTTACAAATTTAGTGAATCTATATTTGTTTTCCACACATGTAACTGTTGTCACTATGGACCTTATTAAAAGTAAAGTACCCTTCAGACCAAACTGAAGAAGCGTTCACCAGTTTCCGTGGCCACGACATACTAGGGGGATGTGTGGCCAGCACAATGCCCAGCCGCCTTTACTTTACCCCAACTAGTGTCAGGTACCCATCAGAGCTGGGTAGAATCAGGGACACCCTCAAGTCTTGGGAAAAAAACATAGCCTGCACCAGGGTTCAAACAGAGAACCCTCGGATCGCCAGTCAAATGCCCTGCTGCTTGGCCACAGCGCCCCTATGGACCCTATTACCCTGGTTTAAACAAATTTGTCAAGATAAAGTGATTAAAATATAAACATCAAAGCGTACAAAACATGCTACAAATATTTTATGACACATGAAATACTTCATATCAGTTTTAGTAAAACCTTTAATATCAGAATATATTTTTTTCCATCCTATTTAACTCTTTCTTTTTTTTTTGTGTGTTTTAGCATCCAATAACAACAACAACTCTGGCCTGTCTCGGAAAATGTTAATAGACCGCTCACACACGCTGCATACTGTGGTCTCGTTAAAGCAGACTCAAGCTGAAATTTTACAGACTGAGATATCTATGTCCAAAATAACTGTTCAGCTGACCCAGAAATCTTGCCATGGCCTAGCACTAGTGGACTGGGAAGGATTGCCTTGGTAGGTGTTTAAAAATATGTACTTTTGATGTGTACTTTTAATGTTAACTATTAATGTGTACTTTTAATGTGTACTTTTAATATGTACTTTTAATGTGTACTTTTAATATGTACTTTTGATGTGTACTTTGTCAAGTTGAAAAAAAAAAGTCTGTAGGAAAACATAAAAAACCCTCGGTGTTTAATCCTTTAGATTATTATTGTATACAATACACTCTCTTATGGAACACAGTGGTATAGCAGCTGCAAGGCTGGTATTGCAATTTGGAACTTCTTGGTCTTGAATCTAGTTTAAACACCAGCTTTTTTTTTTTTTCTTGGACCGGGAAGGGTCTCTACTTAGCTATAATGGATACCTGACTTGGGGACAAATTTAAAGTATTTGCACATTGTGCTGGCCATACAATTCCCATTGTATGCAGAATTGTGAACGCTGTTTAATCAGCCCTGTGGACACAAATGGTCAGATAGGGATACTTACATCTATTTTATAGACAGATGAAGTGGAATAAATGTGATCTATTTAAAATTATTTATATAGCTATGTACAAGTACAATGTATAGCCATTTAAGTTTTTCCTTGTCTCAATTTTATTTAGGACATCAACATTCAATAGGAAATAAACAATCAGTAGAATATAAACATTCAGTTGGACATAAACAATCAGTAATACATAAACATTCAGTTGGACATAAACATTCAGTAATACATAAACATTCAGTTGGACATAAACATTCAGTAATACATAAACATTCAGTTGGACATAAACATTCAGTAATACATAAACATTCAGTTGGACATAAACATTCAGTAATACATAAACATTCAGTTGGACATAAACATTCAGTAATACATAAACATTCAGTTGGACATAAACATTCAGTAATACATAAACATTCAGTTGGACATAAACATTCAGTAATACATAAACATTCAGTTGGACATAAACATTCAGTAATACATAAACATTCAGTTGGACATAAACATTCAGTAATACATAAACATTCAGTAATACATAAACATTCAGTTGGACATAAACATTCAGTAATACATAAACATTCAGTTGGACATAAACATTCAGTAATACATAAACATTCAGTAAGATAACACCATTCCGTTCTCTCAAGCTAGACTTCAAATGTCATCAGAAAGCTGTCAATGTTTGTTTTGTGTGTCTATTCCCGATGTAGTATTGTTGGCTGGAACCAAAAGGATTTCCCAAGTCTTCACGGAAAGCTCCACATCGGCGACATCTTACTAAGTGTGAACGACATTGAGGTCACCTCCGTGGAAATGGCGCAAAAGCTCCTGAAACAGCCAAACCCTTCAAAAGTGGACATCGTGCTGCGCAGGATGCCCTACGCCAAGGTTTTCGCCATTCGCAAAAACACAGAGGGTCAGAGTTTGGGAATAAAGAGAGAAGGTGGAACTGGAGAAGTGAGTAGAACCAGACACAAAAATACAAACTCTTCTTAATACATATAGAGTAGGGTTTAATTGCATGTTCATGTCTTGAGAATAAATACTTTTTACCTGAGAACTAACCCAAACTCTGTTTGATCTTCAGATTGTTTACGTTGATCCCAATGGCCTGGCCGCCCAGCATGGCCTTACCCATCATGCTCCTTGTGCTTCAGGAACTAGTCGCTGTCACTGGTTTTTAACAGAGATCAACAGCCGGCCGCTGAATCTTTTCTTTAAAGAAGATGAGGTATTTCTTAGCTACTGTATATTTATTTTATTCAGTTACATAATGATATATATTATGGTGTAGATTAGCTTATTAAATATATTTATTTTATTCTTATAGATATATTATGAAATATATTATGGTGTAGATTATTTTATTAAATATATAAAGCTCAGTGTGTGTACGTTTATCTGGGAAAGGAATTTAAATCTCGTAACATTTTGCAAGTTCATTCCAATTTTGTTCACTTACACTATTCATGTTTTAAATTATGATCTGCAAATATTTGTAAATGTTAATAGAAAAATTGTCTTCATCATTGCTTTTGCAAAGTTTATTTTCTCGTTATTATCTGATAAAATATAGGATTACTTTAAATGATTATCAAAATAAACTAAGCAATGCATTTGATATTTGTAATTTATTTGATTAGTTTAAATTTAGCTTTTACCTTATAATTCCAAAAATTTAAAGTAAACTACAATACTTGATAGAGATACACAGTAGATAATTAAAGGTGGGAAGGGGGTAACTCCCCCTCCCCCCCCCAAAAAAAAAACAACAACAACAACAAACAAACAAATAGTGAGAGAGGAGGAGCAATGCATTCTAAAAGGAAGAAATATGGAGAGAGAGAACGAGAATGAAAGGATAAAAATATTGGGTGATAAAGACTTATTATGTCCTCAGTTAAGGCATGGGAGATCAATAGCTTATAAAGAAATTCTTAAGGTGTATTACTAATAGCCTGCAACTTATTTGTTCATGTGTTGGTTCATACTGGAGGCACTTCTTACATTTAGGCCTACTTATAATATATGCACAGTTTCAAAATATATTCAAGCCTATGTCATGGAGTTTTAATATTTTGTACACATTCCACCAGTGTTTACTTTATAGTTTTAAATATTGGATTTTTTGTTTCCTCTCCCAGATTGAGCATCGCCTAACAGCACTTGGCCGAGAGATAACAATTGTAGCCCAGCCGTATGACTTCATTAGGCACTTAAAGCACCAGTTCAAGAAGATGAGGAACTATAAAAGTTTCATCACCCAGTAAGATATAGCCTCACCTGGTGCCCAGTGAGAAACCTCAGTAACACACCTGGACATTAACTGACCACCCTTCTCACTGGAATATAAATGACCATTCAACTTTCAGTGGTCTCCTTATTGTTCACAGTGAGATTTCAATATTTTTTTTATAGTCATGTACATATTTGTTTTAATTTATTTTTATTTCTGTTTCTTCATTTGTATTATTCTTCTTTTCATAAGCTGTTTTTTTTTAAATGAAGAAATTGTTGACTGGATAAAAGCTGACACTGAACCAATATGTGTAGTTACAATCATATAGTGCCTGTCTCTCTGACCAAGTTGTGTACAGATGTATTTGCATATTTATGGTCATTTAAATGCTTTGTTTGACTGTTTGTGGTTGTTGTTTTTTTTTGTTTTTTTTTTTTCATTATTTGTTTTAATGTTTGCAGTTTGACACTGTTTCATTTTTTAGTGGAAAAATAAATCAGCCTTTTTAAAATTTTATTTTGAGAGGAAATACAATGTTTTATTATGATGTATAAGGAGAGTCTCTTTTAACAAAAAAGGTGTAGAACATCTAATTGTTTTATGAGTTATATTGGATGTTTTTATACTACATTGAACTAACATATATATGTTTATACACATATATTTAGAATCGTAGTTTAGTATTATACATTATATTGGTTTAAAATGCTGGTCATTTTATAAGCTTTATGTAGATGATATCTAGACATTTAATTTTTACGCAACCGTTTGTACTTAATTGACTGGGCATAATGATCTCATAGTTTGAATCTTTTTATCGCTAGTTTGAAATCCTCACTCACCCTAAACCCTTCAAGCATATTCCTAAGATGATGATCAATGTTCTTGATGTATACTATTTTCAATGATTCTTCAGAAACATATATATATATATAACATTTTAAAAAGATGTTTAGAAATGTTATTCCACACACTTTCAAGCAAGATTAGGAAATATTCGTAACGCGCACTATTTCAAATAATTGCTCAGTAACATTCTTTATATAAACAAAAATTTCAATCATTATTCAGAAAAAAATTCCATACATGAAATTCCATTTCCCATGAATGTTCATAAGAAAGTTTTTTAAGAAAATTGTATTTTTCAAATTATGTTGTACGGTAGTTTTTTGTGCGCTTGTATCATCACTACTTGTTTACAAGTCTTGGCAAGTCTCAATTAAAGCTAAAATATTTGTTTAAATATTCTTCTAAGAGCCTAAACATTCTTTGTTTAAAAAAGCACTGCATCCAAATCTGAAGAGGAAAGCTTCACAGTATATGCACCATGTATCTGTCCATCTGCCAGATTTCTATCATTTCTTTCACTGTCCACTTGGTTCCCCAATCCAATGTTTATGAAGGATGGAGCTGATGTATATCTGCTTTAGGAGATGTTGCTATGTTGGTCTATGGATTGTTTTTGATTCCAGTTTCTATTCATGTGCTTCACTCTGTATATTATATATATTATGCTGTCCTTGTTACTCAACACGCATTTTGTGATGTCCACTATTTTACAACTCCCACCCCCTCCCCACTGATTCAATGAATGTGTTAGTTGCTATTGTTGATACAGTTCCTATTTCCACAAACCTTTCTGACAAATCTGTGTCTAAAAAAAAAAAACGTCCAAAAGCTTTTTTTTAAATGAAACATTTCAACTTATTTTTTTTTCATTGTGCTGCCAACTAAACATTTTATGTGATGTCAATTAAAAAAAAATATCTTTCTTTTTTATTACTGACAGTTGACTGTTATTTTTAAATATTTTCTTTCAAGTTTCTGACTGTTGTAAGAATAATTTCTACAGATTCCCTTGACTAGAGCAAAACTAATGCTGTGTAAATGTCAAATCTTCTTGTCAGACAGAGATTTGTTGTTCATATCAGCAGTAATTGTAAAGCTATTGTTGTGTAGTAGCTCTTCTGCTGGCGGCTGGATAGCAGAGTTAACGAGCTCATCTCACAAGCTCAACCATCAAGGGTTCGACCCACGGTGCAGACAATCAGATAAAATCCACCACTGACTTGGAGAGGAGGTGGGCGCCGCCAAGTCTACCAAGCCCACTGAAAGGGCTAATGTATACGCAGTGTCCAATAGATCCCCCCAATGACCGTTAAGGTTAAGGGGGGGGGGGGAGCTCTTCTACTGTTTATCCAGTTCCAAGCGGTTTTACTATTGGTATGTTACGCTGAGAAAAAATATGTTATGACTGAAACTTGTACATTCCCAAAACATATTTGATTTGTTACTTTACTTGTTGTTTTGGCTAATTTTTTTATTTTGGCTGTAAATACTTTGTACGGAAGCAACTTTGTGTAAACACAACAACTCTGTTTATTGTTTATGATATCTGTTAATGTTGTTTGAATGTAAACATTTCATATGTGTTGTTATTTTTTTTACATTACTCTCTTTGTTTTTGTTTGGTTTATTTGTTTCCATAACTCCGATTTGTGCCAATGCTTTCATCTCCCGTCATTCTATGGGCAACTTCATGTTAGTTACAGCTTTCATTGTTTTATTAATTGCATGGCAGCAAGGGCGATTGGGGGAGGGGGCCTCTGGAATAGCTACCTTAGTGCAGCTAGGTCAAAATATTGGAATTGAATTTTAATACTTCTGAAAAGCCTATGGAAATATTTCTCATACTATCTGTTAATGACAAAGTTTTTTAAAGTTATTTTCTGACAGGTTTTTTTTTTTAAAGGTCACATATAAATGTTATTTTTGTTGATTGAAGATGGATTATGACACAGAAACACTACAAGTAAATCCAGATGTTTATCTGTGGAGTCATTTTTTGTGTGGCATTTTTTTTGGGTGTGATTTCAAGTTGACATATTTTGTCATCGTTGTTGTTATTTATATCCTGATATTACTCATCACTTTCAAATTCAATTCAAATGGCATGAACAGGAATCAATCCTGACGCTGACACTGACAGTCATTGGTCATTTGATTAGTTTACTGGGAAAGGTCATAGGGTCATATTTTGTTTTTGATTGATAGGTCAGGGCTCTTCAAGGGCTTACCTGATCACATTGCTAATTACTAAATAGTTTATTTGTAATTGTAAATGTGGTGCCTTTATTAACATGAATTGGCGTTTAACATTCAGCTTAAAATACCATGCAGCCATCTGAAAATGTTTTAGTTTGTGGGGTGTATTTTTAAAGGTAGTTTTGACACAGCATTACAGCATAATCCAATCATGAGTCTCTGTAACAATGCCATTAGTTCTGTAAGGTTCTTTTTTCATTAGCGAGTGTTCAAAAATAATATAAATACATTCATTCATTCATTGATAAAGAGTCAGTATTGATGCATGGTTTTCTTTCAAATTCTGTTTCAATGAACTTGTGCAATTGTAATTAAGATAAATGAATTTTTACTGACCACTTTACCCAATGGCTAGGGAAACGTATCAGTCAGTTTGTCAATGACCAATGCTTAAAATTGATCCCTGCCTTTTTTTTTCAAGTTCTATGATGAATGTGAATATATTTTTACTTATCTCCCTCCAAATGATTCAATGCCAGATTTAGAGACACAGGCTAGCAACTTAACTTCAATATAATATATAATATAATGGAGACAGTAGTATTCCAGTGATGTCCCTAGTCATTCATAGCTTCTAACTCTTAATGGGTATTGTAATACTACCACTTGCAAGGGGGGGGGATCATTTAAACATGTTTTCTTTCTGAACAAAATAAATCCACACAGTTGTCTTCCCATGTCTTTCTCCTGGCACACAGATGTATGCTAAAAACAACAAATTAACAGTTCAACTACAACATTTGAGTTCATACAAACTGAAATATTGAAATATTTACGGATTTCTTTGTTTATATTGGTTTTAACTTTTTTTTTTATTGTCATTTTTGTTACTGCTTTTGGCATATTTACAAATTTCTTCGCTACAAGTTGTAAACAAATTTTTTATAATAATGTGACAATCATAACGACGCTTCTTTTAATATATCTACCGGTATATAAGATATTTCTGTCCTTTAGTTTTTTTTATTAAGATGTACCAATCGTTATAATTCCACTCCTCTCTTGTCACATTGTCACAAGCAAAGAAATAAACATTTCTTGTTTATTGTTTCCAGAAAAATATTTCAATCCATGACAGGGTAGTATTACAGTCCGACTGAGAAGATTTCAGATATTTAAACAAAATAAAATTATACACTCCGCACTTAACTTGCACATTATTACTTAATGAGAAAAACTTAATATTAGTATGAATGACACATTATTTTTTTATCATACCTAGGGTGTGTCACATTGGTCAATTTCTTGTTAAGTATTCTATGTCACATGTAGTTGTTGAAGATGAAAGTAAAACAGTAAAAAAAAAACAACACTATCTTTTTAAAAGTAAGATCATAGTAGGATAGAAATGTATACAAATGAATGTAATGTAATACTTATAGCAGGATTCCAATTCTGATTGAAAATTGCAACACTATTTGTACCTATACATTTGCAGGCTGAAATCATTTGTTTATCCTTGTATTCATTATTGCTGTTGATATTTTTACTTTGTCTAGACACTGTTCATGATCAACACATTTTTTCTTCTAAATAATTTAAGGATCATTTCTATCAAAGCTTTCAATTTTGCACTTGTATTGTTATTTGTTCGTTTGTTTTGTTTTTCCCTACAAAAGTACATGTGCTAGAAATATAGTAAAAAACTAGGATGGATGTAAAATTTATGAACATTCATGACCAAATGACAGTCAAACAGAAGAACTTTGAACATTTTTTGGGGGACAGATTATTCCCTCTGAATAATTTTGCTTGTTTGTTGTTTTATCTTATATTTAACTTCATTCCACGCTTCATGTGTCACTAACTACATTATGACTGTCTCAGATGCCAAATATGTGTTTTTATTTAGGCTTCTCTAAGATCCAACTTTCAATGTTTCATTTATTTTATTTTTGGTGTTTCTTATTGACTGTAAATTGATTCATTATTCAGCCATTTGAGCTTTCATACTTTTCACTGATTACATAACATTAAAAGTTTTTTTTGTTCTTTCAAAAATGTTTTCTGTTTTCACTTATTTATTTATGTGTTATGTTTCCCATGTATTACTTTAATACAGCTATGGTAGGAAAAAAAGAAGAAAAAATGATGATGTAAAATATTTCAGCAACCAGTGTGAGAGAAGGTAGACATACATTATCTGCCAAGTACACTTTTTTTACAAAATTGGATCCATTTTGAATAGTCATTAACACCAGAAGATTTAGGTTAATTTGTTGTTTTGTTTTTACTAAATGTAACTTACACTACACATTAATTAGACAGGCCTAATGAAATGAATGAATGGTATAGGCCCTATTTAAGCATTTCTTATTTTATATTAATAATATCCATAATAACATCTTAGTTTATTGTTTAAAACTTAATTTTTTTTTTCTTGATGCTTACATAGGCCTAATTGAATTTAATATTTAGAGAACAAACTGTAATCATTAATGGCTCTAATTAAGCCCTAACAACTGTAAACTCTGGAATTTCACAAAGAATAGTTTTAGGCTCATACTGCCTCTTAATTTACTTAAATGATTAACCCATATGCATCCATTCAGAAACAAAAGTAAGATTATTTTCAGATGATTGTATAATTTATATGGCAAAAAAAGACAGAAAAATATACTGAAATCCTACAACTTAACAACAATTACAAAACGGTAGTATTTCCACCCAGAAAAGTGCCAACTGTTAAAGAGTAGACTATCAATGAAAAAGAAATTAATACAAACTATTTTATTCATGGAAAACATTTAACTGAAACTAAACATGGGTAATAAAAAAGGAATAAATGACAAATTATCAACTAAACCTCATGTTGATGAAGAACGGTAAGCCTAGAACAATTTTTCAAAACATTAAGCTTTATAAAAAGGAAATTTTACAAATGTAGCAAGAAAATGAAACTTAAATGCTATCTCATCTCACATTATTTAGACTTATACTATAATAATATATGCATCTTCTTTATGGTACTCATTTCAAAACTTGAAAAAAATTCAGAAAAGAGCTGAAAGATTCATTACTAGGGAATATTCACAACCGAAAAGCTAATAGTGAAATCACTAAACTTGAAACACTAGAGGAGAGAAGGATAAAGAGCTAAATAGTATTAAATCAATTAAATTCTAACTTAGAATTGCAACCCAACATAAATCTATTGCAATTCTAAGATCTACATAGACATCGCCTGACATATGGCATTGCCTATAGAGCGTTCTCAGTGGGCGTGACTTAGGTTTTTTAGTGACGTATTTGTGTAAATAGAAGCCACTATTGGTGTACAAAAATGGTGAAGTACTTCTTTATCATGCAAAATTCACATCTGAATATTGGCTATCCTACTAAAAAAAAAGGAGGTAAATAGTAGTACTGTAGATTAATTGATTAATGTGATTAGGCTAGGGCCGGCTAGACCTATTTACACTTTCAATTTCACTTTATAGGCCTACACTTTTAATGTTTCGTAGGCTAGGCTAATGGCTAAGTATGCCTATTAAGTAGGGATGCCAAGTGATAGTGTTGGTGAATAGGCTATCTAGTCAAGTCACTAATAGGCTCACATCGTCTATGATCCATGTCTATGATAATAATAAAATAGCCTATTTTATTTAACAGACACAATACAGCATAAATCTTAATAAGACTTAAAACACAAAACATCATTTAAACAAATGCTCGAACCTATATGAAACTTTATTAATACAGCGGCCATTGTTACTTGTACACCATTACTCAAAGTACACAAAAATCACGTGCTTTTTGTCACGTGATTGCAAACGCCCTATACCTATAGATAAAAACACTTTATAAATTTCAAATGCAAGAACAAATATAGATCTATATCTTGCTTCCCGGGTAGCTTCCGGACATGAGATGAGTAGAGTCTAGAAGTTGTCTGAACATATCAGGAAAACCACTTAGATCCCTAGTCAAAATGCAAGACAAGAATCAAACCAAGGGTAGACAGTAGACCTAAGCGTAGGACGCAATCACCTTCTATATAAAAGGAGCGTTTGTAACCACATAATACGTATATTTATTATGTGTTTGTAGCATTCAAGATAGATAGAAACCCAATAATTATGTATGCCAGGGGCATAGGCAAAATGCGGTGGCGGATTACATTTGTTTTCATTGATTTACAACGTCTATCATAGACTAAACTCAATTGTCCCTAGAATTAGAATATAAATAAATAGATTGTTTACACTCCAAAAGGGTATGGAAAAAAACATCTCGACGTACGCCCGTAGCTAATGTTTATTAAAATAATAATATATGCAACATGTAGTTTATTTTTAAAAAAAAACTCCAGTTCGTCGACATCTTACAACAATGGATTCTAGACTTTTTGATAGGTAGAATACAAACAGTAATAATTAGTGGGTCTAAATCATCACTAAAAACTGTAGCCTAAAGATCACCATTGAATTTATTTTCAATATAGCCTGCATGGCCCTACTGAATTTTTATCAAGATCCAAAATTTGGAGAGTAAGAGTTCAAGTTATGTAGCCTATATATTCTAAATATATATTCTAAATATATAATCCTTGAAATTTAAAGAAAAAAGAGTAGGCCTATAGTATAAAAAAAATAATTCGTCAATGCATGTGTCATAGAGGAAAACAATTTGACTTTATTAATTTACTAATACAATACATAAGTTGTTCAAATGATTAGTTTCACCCATCTGATCTTCACCTCATCTAGCGTAACTCTAAATCCACCTCGTATTCCCCAAGGGAATAATCCTCATCAGTGAAGCCTTTGAGCCGTGTGATGATGTGAGCGACTTTTTCAATGTCCTCAACCTTCTGCGTTAGGATTCCATCTTCCAGATAAAACTTCAGCTTTTGTGGACAAGTAAAATACGATTAAGTTAATTCTATTTGTAAACTGGTGACCAGTTTATGTTGTATTTTTGTTGTTTTTTTACTATACCAGTCTACGGTGTATGATTGTGTTTTTTTGCTATATTTTCCTTGTTAATTACTAAATTCTGTACCAAAACTTGTCCGTTTTAGGTAAATAACTTTGTTAACGATTATTGTTGGGGAAGATGGTTATTAGTAATTAGTAGGAAAGGTATTGTAGTTTGTATATATATATAGTTTAGTTTAATTAGATTGTTTATATATTTAGAGGTCTTCGTTTTACTTATAATATAAAGCACACTTTTAACATTTTTTTAACTAATTATTTTTGAGCGCCTGGTCACCTTGCCTGGTTCTGATTGGTCGGTTATTTAATCCTATTTGAATCGGATTGGTCAGTAATTCAGTAATAGTTGTCGATTCACCCTAGAGGGCTATTTAATCCCCTGCTGGTCAGCAGTAAATTCTTTTTGTTGTGTGTGGCCCAGCTTTGCATCTCTTAAGAGTCCCGTAAGTTTTGAGTTTATTTTATAGTTCTATGAATTTCATTGTTAAAATATGTACGATAAACTGTTCATTGTTGTCTTAATGTTAACAATTTGACAGGATGATTAGTTATTTTGTGGGATGGGTAAGATAATATGGGGATTTTCGAAGTACATTAAATGGACAGCGAACATACAAGGAGGCGGCCATTTTTTAATGTGTTTCCGCCATATTGTGTAGAATATATTTATTATTGTTGACCTAACGTTTGCTTTTTATATTTATTCTTATTAATTAGGTCGGATAAAACCTACCTTGTTGGTCTCGTGTTATATGTTGGTTTTAAATTAGTCTCGTGTTATATGTTGGTTTTAAATTAGTCTCGTGTTATATGTTGGTCTTAAATTATTCTCTGGATATATATTATTTTTAAGTTAGATGTTAGAAATTGCTAGGTCTCTTGTATATATTTTCTTAGTTAGATATTAGATAGTGTGTTAAGTGATGAGAAGATTTGAATTATAATTTTGTAGTATGTGAATTAAGAGTCGGTAGAGATGATGATTTATTTAGTTAGAGATGGCGCTGGTAGACGATGGATTTATTTAGTTGTTGTTGATATTGATGGTTAGGGCTTATTATAATATGAATAAACTTGTTTGTATATTATGAAAAGATTATTTGTTCACTTGATAGATACATTGTTGTAGTGTGCGTTGTTTATGTTTGTTTATTTGTAGTTGGTTTGCTGTTCTGTGTTTAGCTTAGTAATTTAGTATTTAGTATAGTTAGCTAGTAATAGTAGTTTTTAGTATTGGTTCATCCAGGTAGCTAATCCTACCTGCCTACCACAATATAGGTATGCACAGATATACCCGTCCCCTCCCCTTATATATAAATGTAAATAGATGTATATTAATTTAATATTGTGTGTTATATAATTCAAGAACACACACACACACTATAAACTTTCACTCAGTTAATTCCCCCCCTTACATATTGTTTTATTATTAAACTTTTTTTTTTTTTAATAGATAATCCAAACTTTTTTCAAAGGGTATAATTGTTCAACAATAGATTATAGCGATAAAACAGTGGATTCCCGAACTCCAATTTCAAATCCCCAATGAATCTACCCAGCTTTGATGAGTACTAGACATACATTGGGGAGGGGGGAGGGAGTAATGTCATCTGGGCATGGTGCTGGCCATACAGTCCCTTGTATGTCATGGCCATTAAAACGATCAATCTATTTAGTTCAATGGTTCATTTTGTCCAAAATGTTGACTATATTCAACATTTTTCTAAACACAGTCCTGTCTGTTCAATAATAATTTTAAAGACCCCTTTTTATAACCTAATTACGGAGAATCTCAAAGACCGGGGATGGGGGGGGGGGGGGGGTTATAGAAATGGTAAGTACTATTTTTTTTTAAATACTATAAAGTAAAATCATTAGATGTAGGTTTATAAACCTCCACGATCTTTCAAATATTATGTTAATCCAATGTTTTCTGATTGAACTTAATGAACATTTGCCTAAAGCTTGTTATGTCCTCAATCAGATACAGTCTTAAGTCAATGTAAAAGGTTCACTTACATGTGGGTCGCCAACTTTCTTGGATGCAGTTGCCTGCTTGTGAAGTTGTACAGCCTCTTGGTTGACAGTTCTGAGAATTTCAAGAGCCGACTCCATGCCGGCAAGTCCTGATCTAGTCTCCAGTCTAGAGAGAAGTGCTTCGTGAACAGAAGGACTCGGCTAGTTTGTGATCAATAATAGATTCATTGTTTACATATTTACATATTTTACAGTGTAAAGCAGTAAATGGTCATGTTAGAAAGATATAGAAGTGCGTCAGTGAATTCAAGTCTTATATTTTATTTTGGCCTTAAAAATAGTGGCTCTCTATTTACAAGTATTTTCAGGTAGTTAGTTAAATAGCTGCACCCATCGTCAAGCACTAATTTATAATTGCCTAAAACAAAAAACGGACGAGCCTTCCGGCTCTTACACCCAGAGCGTAACGATGTTCAAGGAGTGAACCAAGAGGAATGACACACCAAGGCTTTGTCCTGGCGCAAGCCACAACACGGCACGCCGAAGGGTCATTAACGTGGTGGCTCGCCCGTGTGTGTGTACTATCAATGTTGCCAATGTAGCGCAAATCCCATATTATAGGTATGGACATCCAGGCACCAGAAGGGTTTGAGGGGGGTTGCTGCGCTCATTTCTTCCTCCCCACCGGGGCCACTGACGAGCGGGATAGCCGGAGTCATAGCAGGGGTTTCTCCCCTGCGTTAGCCCACCGATGCGCTTTTGATGCAAGCGTACATTTCCACACTTTGGCGCTTTCAGGCCCATGGTTACAGAAGTGATTTTCGTGCACAAGAATTTAAGGCATTATTGTTGTTGTTGGTTTGTTGTTTGATTCATTTTTATTTAATGAACATGATAAAATCTAACGTGTATTTTAGCTGGTCAAATTTTAAATCAAAATTTTAATTTTGCCTACCATTTTCAACTTTAAAATGATGTTTTATTTTTATAATGTGACGAAATATTGTTTCAATTATATCCCAACTCACAATATCAAACAATGAAATATATCCACCACGTCTGTTGATGTAAGAAAGTAGAGAACGAGCCTGTTGGAGTTCCTTCTGCCAGAGTTCAAACATAAACTTACTGAAACCAGGCAGGGCCACGTCTGCTCGCTCGAAGAATGTAGCCTGGTGAGTAAACAAATAATGCGAGATGACTTCTAGATCTAGACATCCTTTTACTTTGGATTGAAAGATTCCTTAAAGATAGTTGTTTTATAACGTGAGACGTCCACTTCAGAGAAATTTGATCGAAATTCTAAATCATCGTGTCCTACGGTGTTTTTATAAGGGAAATATATTTTATGAAATCACTATCGTATTCAACAGGGACTCGATAGCCTAGCGGTAGCGCGTTCGACTGGCGATCCAAGGGTCCTAGTACAGGCGATAATTTTTTTCCCAGGATTTGAGGGTGTCCCTGAGTCTACCCAGCTCTGATGGGTACCTGACCTGAGTTGGGGTAAAGTAAAGTGCATAGTCCTGGCCACACAATCACCTAGTATGCCGTGGCCACGGAAACTGGTGAACGCTGCTTCACATGCCCTATGGATCAATTTGGTCCGACGGGATACTTTACTTTTTTTTTATCGTATTCAAAGGTAAAGGCAAATCTAAGCATTTTTGTGTATATTTTACTCTTGATATTTATTGTGCTCTTTGTTTTCATTATAACACATTGAAGTATTTTCCTGTTTTTGTCACCAACAATTGTTTTAACGTTAAAATAAACTTGTTTCTACATTAAGTTTTATTTTTGTTTAATTTTTTTCCTTTAAGGGGTACGAATTACCCACCTCTCCCCTATACGTTTATTGTACACATATACTTAAACATAGCCTACTTACCGGCAGTGCTGAGAAGATATGATTTGGGAGGGAAGGGGGGAGTACATGAAGTGGGTACATTATTAGGTGGCCCATGAAGTTCAAAGGGGGCCCATGAAGTTCAAAGGGGGCCCATGAAGTTCAAAGGGGGCCCATGAAGGTGGCAATACATTTTTTAAATACCATTAGGCCTCATCTTTTATCGTTAAAGGGGCCTCAATGTCAGATTTACTCGAGCATATCATAAACCTCTTGGCAGCCCTTCATACAGGTACCTTGCTAATCATACATACACACTACCTCACAACTTCTTCAAACCCACGTAAAAACTACTTTTTGACTGTCTCCAGTAGGCCTACGTGCAAGCATCATGGGTTCGAATCCTTGTGAAGGCTAGGATTCTTTTCCCGGGTCTGGAGGGTGTCCCGGAGTCTACCCGTCTCTGATGGGCACTTGACCTTAGTTGGGGTAAAGTAAAGGCGGCTGTGAATTGTACTGGACTACACAATCACCTAGTATACCGTGGCCACAGAATCTGGTGAACGCTGCTTCGCCGGCCCTATGAACAATTTGGTCCGACGTGATACTTTACATGCAAGCAAATGCCGGTAAAACTAAAAACGATATCCCAGATTACACAGATCACACTCATCAGACACCTTCTCTGCACTAAATCTAAAGACGACCGAAATTCTTTCCCCCACCCCCACCCCCCTCACACACCCGATCTCTTTAACAACACAAGCAGCTCAATACTGTGCGTACACATACGAACATAACCAATTAGAGCTGAGTTCTATTTTTAGTAGCCTACATCAGCTGACTTGTAGATTTCCTTGTTTACACCAGTATTGAGCTGCTTGTTTTAACAACTGCTCTAATATGATGACAAGTTTATGTATTGTAAATCTTTACATCATTTTCATAGCAGCCGTCTCTAACGTTTGTACACAAACTAGGTCAACTTTCTTCTTTAGTTCAACAATTTGAGAAAATAAAAATTGTCAACACGAAATTACAAACTATTGGTTGAGGGACGTCACAATTTCTATTCTCTCTCCCCCCCCCCTCCCACAACCTCCTTTCGCAACGCACTAACCCAAAGTCGCATTTGAAAAATTAATTGTTCAGCCATCCCTACGGCTCTTTTTTACATGACGCCTTATGTGAACGAGCTCTTGTGCGATCGATGGCGTCGAATTCTACACGGAGACTAGAAGCGAAAAGGCGATGCTAAAATGAAGTCTTTGAGCACAAACTTCATTACAAACTTAACCAAACAACGGCAAGCTAAAGCAAAAATGAACCATAACAACTGTGTTACCATTCCAATGAAGTTATAGGACGTGTTGAAGAGTGTTTTGATAAGGGAATTCAGCTCATCCATATGGTGGAAGTTTTGTCTCACTTCTTTCACTGGGGTGTTGGCTATATTGAGATGTAAGTGAAATATATTTATATGTTTTGGTTACTGATGACTCCTGTAAGACAAACATATCAACCTAATTAAACAATGTTGCAATTTTTATTATAATTTTTTTAGTTTTTTGTTGCTTAGTGTTAAATGTGCTCTGAGCTTACATTATGTTTGTTGGCGGTGCAATATAAATACACTTATTATAATACTATTCATAAGCTTCATAAAATCATTTGATTAATAAAAAGGATCAGCCACACGAAAAGCTGTTTAAGAATAACAATGTACACGGAGACCAACGGCCTAAGAAACTTTTACAATCAGGAGAGATAGGGGAAGCTATCAGGATAATTTCATTTGGAAATGATTCCGTGAAGGGTTGTGGTTCTTACACAAGCAATACGCTTTTGGCGACTCTTTCCTCTTCCAAGATCCACCAGTACAAGTGTAAGATTCCTTCGAGTAACGCTTCTGTAAAGTAAAAAAAAATGTAAATATATCTAGTCTATATATAATGTATTAGCCGTAATGCAAAAAGATAAGTTTTTTTTTTAAATTATATCTTTAACCATGATAAACTACTAACGATATTACAATGGGGAATAAAGCTTACATCAGACATCTGTAGAAATTTTCCGTCTTTTTTCGGACATTTCAGGTTACACAGATAAGAGCAAGTGTTTTTCCTAAATTGACATTGCAAGTTTCCTACTCTTGGCTGAGGTTCCTTAAAGTCACCGCATTCTAGAAGAAACAGTAAAAGCTATTATAGACACATAAGCATAAACGTTTAAAGTTTAAATGATGTCTGACCGGAATCAAAGTTCGATTACCTCCGATAAGATTGCTTTACACAATGTACCTCAACAATATTCTTTATAATAAATATACAAAACAAAACCACCAGAAACGAATACAATACATTAAACTCTAATTTAGAAATACAACCCAATGACAACCTGTTGCAAAGCTCAGATAAACATAGGCCTAAGGACAAAAACAAATTCCTTATCCCTTATGCGAGAACAAATGCATATAAGTACTCTTTCTTCTCGAGTGGCGTTCGGGCATGGAATGGGTTGCCTGAACAAACCAGGAAAACCAGTAACTTAACATCATTTAAAACATTAATAAAAAATTATAGACTAGACTCGGACCACGCATGAGCGTAGGACGCAATAGTCGTCTTTATAGAAGGAGCGTCTGTAATGTATAGGCCTAAGATAAGAAGATAAGACGCTGTACCAACCTTGCACCTGTTTCTCACATCCTGTAACAACTGGCTTTCGTATCTTCGTGTAGTCTGTGGGGGCTACGCTGACCAAGATGACGAGAGCGATGAAGGGCAAGGATGTCTTCATGTCTGCTGTTTCACCTGTGGCAGGTGTGTCTTTCTATGTAAAAAAGACACGTTGAAATTATGTTTAAGTAGCCACTGTCTCCACCACTCCCTTTCATTTTGTAACCGAATAGTTAGAGGAAAGATATATTTCAAGCAATGACAATGACCACATCCTAGAGGTTGTGTGGCCAACACAATGCTCATTACCTGTCTATTACCTATTTTTATGTCAGTTATGGTATTCTCGACCACCATGATTATCAAGACTTAATTCATTCTAGTCTCTGTGTTTTTTGTTCTCAAATTATTCTTTTAATTTGTCACCAACGTTTATTTATATATATATATATATATATATATATATATATATATATATATATATATATATATATATATATATATACATATATATATATATATATATATATATAGATAGATAGATAGATAGATAGATAATTGATTGATTGGTTGATTGATTAATTGATGAGTGGATAGGTAGGTAGATTAGAAGGTAGGTTACTAGGTATGTAGGTAGATGGTTAAACGGATTGATAGATAAACAGATTGATCAAATAGATTAATACAAGGAAGTTGAGAAAGACTGCAATTCAGGCAGGCAGAATGACACAGAAAGAGGCTTATAGGAATACCTGATATTCATTGTAAAACGTAAAGAGCAAGTTTTGTTCTAACAACACAATCTCATTGTAAGCCGCTAGGACAAAATTTTTAAACCCTATATCACCTGCCCTTTATACCAGAAGCTCAGATTTTTAACTTAAAAAAAAACATTTGGTGAACAATTTTCAATATGTTCTATAGTAGCGTCTATAGTAGCGTCTATAGTAGCCTATATAGTAAAGTATCATTTGGGCAAAACTGATCATAGGGCTGGTGAAGCAGCGCTCACGTGTGTCTGTGGCCACGGCATACTAGGGGATGTCAGGTAGGCCTACCCATCACCAAAATTCGAACCCAGAACGTTCGGATCGCCAGTCGAACGCGCTGCCCCCCAGCCACCATGCCTCCATAGTAGCCTCTATAGTAGCCACTATAGTAGCCTCTATAGTAGCCCATATACACACATTTTCCTGATCAAATGTTATAAAACGTATATATATATAATTAAGAGCACGTACCTGTTTATTTGAAAGGCCCTAAAGTTGATCATGTATACCAAACGTCTGTAACAACCTACCTGCGATACAAACCTATGCTCAACCCAGTTTGATTTCGAGGTTATCCTTCAGTGTTATCGCCAATTGCGAACTGATTTTTTCTTTTATCAGCCATATCTACTAATGGCTGTGTTACATTCATTTTGCCTGGGCGCGTATCTACGGTTCGGGCTAATGAACTTTGTCATTTGCATGCATGTGTTATGACATCTTGGATTTGTCAGTCAGTTGCTATAAGGTGGAAAAATTACATCGCAGATCAATCAGTGTTTCCCGACCTATTTTTTTTGTTTGTTTTTGTCTTCTGAACTCAAAAAGTTGGACTTACAATACAATTCGTTTCTTGGCGGAATATACAAAATAATTAAGAAGATGAAGACAACTAACAATATGTAGTGAAAAGATTATAATCTCAAGGAACCCTTGACATTTTTCACGGAACATTCGGGGTCCATGGTACCCTATTTGGAAATCACTGATCTATATGGATAGTCCGTCTAATTAAGGGGGGCACTACTCCTACGTAAATAAATTGCTTTAAAAAGATATATTTCAGACGTGATATTCAACACGCAGGAATCGTCCACATGTGACGTCAGTAATTATGAGGTGACGGAGTGGTACAGAAAAGGTGATGTCAAAATATCTTAGACATATTTAGGTTATTATTTACTCTTCAATTTATTATTCGATAATGTTTATATAGTTTCATTGTCTACTTGATGATATGTTTCACATGGAATTGGATTATCCTGATAAGAAAATATTTTTAAAGGAAAGATTTATTTTCTTTAGATTATAATAATTCAGATTAATACAATTTTTTAAAATAAAATTTTCTTTTTTTTTAATAGAGTCAGTCAGAATGTCTGATAATCCAAAAATGATGTCTAGTTGTTGTCATAGTCTGATAAGGGGCGTGAAGAGATTAAACAAACTAAACAAACAAAAAGTAACTTTATAGGCCTATGTGGACGACTACATACGAGTTTGCATGTACTACTAGATATAGGCCTAACAAACTTATGAGATTAGTTTAAAGTTTTAAAAAATCGATATTTAATAGATGACTTTATCAACTGATACTATTTCGATTTCTAAAAATGTGTGGTTTAACATTATTTCTGAACAGTTTTAGTATTTGAAAATTAATTTTAAAAAAATATTTTAAAGAGAAATCTTAATGATTAGAATAATCCTTTGGAAGTTAAATTCAGGTGCGGTTCACGTATATTAACTCAAAGATTACTTTTAAAATATAAATTTAAATTGCAAAGACTTTGTTTTTAAGCCTTGTAACGTCGATACTTTACTTTTGATTTATTGTATATTCTTAGATATTTATTAATTATCAAGGATAATGTGTGCATAGCGTTACTGTTGGCCCAAACTTGGTGTAAGCAGATACCAAACATACAGTAAGCAAGCACTCGGCATATTATAGTCAGCGTTTGGTAAGCATGATGTAAGCATACAGTAAAAATACAGTAATCATTGAGTAAGCTTACAGTACTGCCACAATAAACATACAGTGAATAAAAAAGCTCATGACAGTAAAAGACCTTTTCTTTACTATTGTTTGTTGTTGCGTTTTTTTATCCTGCTTATTATACCATCTACTCTAGAAACAGAAACACTAGAGGACAGAAGGGCAAAGAGTAAAGTAGTAATAATACATAAGGCATTCAATTCTAATTTAGAAATACAGCATAAAAACTATCTGTTTATCCCTTGTGCGAAAACAAATGCATATAAGTACTCTTTCTTCCCATGTAGCATTCGGGCATGGGATGGGTTGCCTGAACAAACCAGGAAAACCATTAATTTAACATCATTTAAAACACTAATAGAAATGCAGGACTAGACTCAAACCACGGATGTGACGCAATAATTTTTTTTTGTAACGTAGCAGATAAGATAGCGTTTGGTTAGTAGCGAGAGAGAGAGAGAGAGAGGGAGAGAGATAGTTGACTACCAGCAAAGTAATCAATTGTTAGAAAGATATAAAGACTTTAAAATTTTAAATGAAAATCACTGATCTTTTAACTTAGGTACCACGTGTTTTTTTTTGTAAATTGTTTCATTTAGTTTTTTATCTCTTGGCCTTTAGATTGTATCATTGTTCTTAGTTGTATCATAGACTATAAAATACATGGACCGCTTGCTTTAGTTTTTTATGCTATTAACTTCTTTTTTTGGCAATTCCCGATTCTAAATGAAGTAATTGTTATACAAGTTCCGTTTTTATAAAATCGCATTTTTTTCGACTTAAATTAAAAACTTGTAGGCTTATTAATCCTATTATCATTGACTATAATAGGATGGACCGCCTGCTTTATTTTTAGAGCTTATGTAGGCCTACTTTTTCCGTGCGCATACAACACTGATCTATAAATGTTTCCGCTCTGTACAACTTTCGATTTTAATTTTCCATTGAGAAAATCATAGCGATTAAATAAAACGGAACTTGTATATCAATAACTTTATTTCCTGTATAGCAATTACTTTATTTAGAATCGGGAATTCCGAACATCAGTCAAGTCATCATATTATAGCAGAAATACTAAAGCAAGCGGTCCATGTATATTATGTTGTTGTTGTTGTTGTTGTTGCTCCGAGCTTGCATTATGTTTGTTGGCAGCGCTATACAAATGTCATTATTATTATTATTATTAAATTGAATAGGGTGATTAGAAACACTATACTCGCCAAAAAAAATATATATATATATAAATAGATCTAATTCATGAAAAAAAAAGTGATAGAAACCAAAATTTTTGTAAGGCGTTTTTCATTTATTATTAGAATTTATGAACAGAAAAATTGGCTTAAAATTATAAAGTAAATAGTTTCAGGGTAAAGGGATTAATAACAGAGAGTTTGTAAATACTGGAAAAAAATTGGTTGAAATTGTGTGTTCCAATTCCGAAATTGTATTAAATATTTCTATTATATTTTCTAGTATCCCTAATAGTAATTGTAGGTTTAGGATCACTGGGCTTTATATGGGATATACTGTGTAACACCGGATACTCTGTTTTAATCTGCATACCCTGTTTTAATCTGGATACAATGTTTTAATCTGGATACAATGTTTTAATCTTGATACAGTGTTTTAATCTGGATACTCTGTTTTAATCTGGATACTCTGTTTTAATCTGGATACAATGTTTTAATCTTGATACAATGTTTTAATCTGGCAAATCTGTTTTAATCTGGCAGTTCTGTGTTAATCTGGATACTGTTTTACACTGGATGGTCTGTTGGGTAATCGAAGAGAAAAGAGGGGAGGGGACTGTTATTTTGTAGCTGTGACACTCTTCTTGTTTGTTTGTTTGTTTGTTTGTTTGTTTGTCGCTGTTTACTGATTGGCCTGTTTACTTGAAGGTTTTACTTTTTCTTTTTGCCCGCGGGATTCACAGCGTCGTAGCCCTTTAGATTGTACCCGGAGAGGCTGAGAGGGGACGCGTATGCCCCCGGTGTGCCCGGCGCAGTCGATTCGGCCACAAGGTTGCCGCTCATCCTTATCCTATAGGATCCCGGCATGCCCGGGACCCCCACCTGCGCCCCAGCGCCGAACTCGTGCCCGAGGACGATCGGGGAGTAGTACTTGTTGTCGAAGCCGTACTTGCTCAAGTAGTTGGGGTAAGCGTAGCCCTGCGGTGCCCCTACGCCGCCGTACGGGGCGATCCCGTTGCCGTACGCCGGTATTGCGTTTTGGTACGGGCTGATGACATTGCCGTAAGGGGCGTAGGCGTTTCCGTAAGGGGAGTAGGCGTTTCCATAAGGCGAGTAGGCGTTTCCATAAGGCGAGTAGGCGTTTCCGTAAGGCAAGTACGCGTTTCCGTACGGTGAATAGGCACCGGCGTAGCCGTAGGGATATCCGCCGTACCCGTTCATATTGGACTGAAGGTAGGTGTTCGCCGCTGCGTTCAGCGGGTTAAAGGTGGCACCGTTGGTGGGTGCGCTGATTGTGAAAGCCTGGGCGTTGGATTCAGCTGGAAAAACGAATCCTATTAAAACAAGGGTGATAAGCGAAACTTGTAACATTTTTCCTATTCTTTCCCTTTATTCTTTGTTCTGAAAAAAAATATATTTAAAAATAATTAGTGTAGCAAGAAATTAATTTTATTGTGAATTTAACATTACTTTGATGGAAAACCTCATTAGCTTAGCACTTAGTTTTTAAATGTTTTTAAAAATGGTTATGTGAATTTAAAAATACTAATAGCGTAAAATATGTGCAAATGCAGCGCAAGTTTCACTGAGTTCTCTTGGGTTTAGGCCAGCGATGGCGAACTTATGGCACGCGTGCCACAGCTGGCACGCAGAGCCATTTCTGTGGGCACGCAAGCATTTACCAAAAAATGGAACTTGCTAAAACTTAAAGGAAAAAGTTTCTTTAAAAGAAATTCAGGAAATATGCCTTTCACTCCCAGTCTGCTAGTTTTTGTAAGCTTTCAAATGTCACTCTGCATAGCAAAACATGGTAAGCGTCTCTCTGATGGGGATTTTCTGAAAACGGCCATTTTGGCTGGCAGTAATTCCCTTTTAAATGATTTTCCAAACAAAGATACAATTATGCAATGCATCTCTGTGATACCACTTATCAGAAATACTGTTAAAGATCGAGTCTTGCGCATCAATGCGCATGGCAAGTGATGATAGTCAGCAGATCACTACTGACTTACAAAAAGGCTGTCTGCAACTCCGCGTGCTTGGATGAAAGCACAGATGTCAAATGTAAATAATCATGCAAGGCTTGCGATAATTTTGTGTTCTGAAGTTGGTGACATTGTGAGAGAAGAGTTGGTTTAATGTGTATCTTTTGCCTGGAAGAACACAAGGGATAGATATCCACATTGCTGTTATGGAAGCTTTTTTGGCACAACATATTAAACAGAAAAAGTTGCTTCAGTTACTAGTGACGGGACACCTTGCATGGTGGGGGGGGGGGGGGGGGGGGGAGAGAGATCTGGTTTCATACAGTTCTTTGTAAAAAAAAAAAGCGAAACACCCAGTCGTTCAGTTTCTCTGTATTATACACCAAGAAGCTCTTTGTGCCAGGGATAGCAGCAACAAATTAATATCCTCAAAGATGTAAAAAAAAAATGGTCAATTATGTCATGGCTCGTGCTCTTAATTGTCGACAGTTTCACGCACTTCTTGATGAGGTCAAGGCGCAGTAAAATACTTTATTCATGTAACTTATGTACAATAGTGTCAGGTGGATGAGCAGAGGACGATTATTGGAAATATTTGTAGCATGCTTAGATAAAATGAGGTTGTTTATAATTCAAAGGGGCGGGATTATCCACAGCTCACTGATATGGTCTGGTTTACCAGCATCATGTTTTTTACAGATTTAACTGAACACTCCAATGAACCGAACAGTAATAGATCTGTACAGTTCCGAAAGGTGGAGACAACCCTCTGTTTTCTTACTTCTCCAGAAAAAGCCAAATATGAAGAACTTGATCTTGTAGTTATATTTAGCTCTATCTGGAAAAAATAAATTCTATTATCTGCGTGAAACACTAGAGAAGAGTGTGAAAGGCAAAGGACAGCACAGTTGGTAGCTCTGATGATGAGATCCTTAAAGTGTGGAATTTTAAGTCGATGAAAGCACTAAACTTGGAATTGCACTTTTTAATTTGTTTGGGTCATCTTATGCTCGTGAGCAGCTGTTTTCAACTTTAAATTAGACCAAATCTAATACCAGAAACAGACTAACAGATTACCTGAGTGATGCATGTCTCGCTCTTAAACGGAGTATGAGCCACGGCGTAACAAATTATCAACATGCACACAAAAGCAAAAATCACATTAACAATGCAAAATATTTTCAAATGCATACAGTTAACTGTAATAACTTTAATTGAAATATATGAATATTTTTTTTATTTATTACAGTTCATGTTTTTTTTTTATATAAAAGACTGTTTGTATCATTCAAAGATCTGTTAATTTGTTCTTTGGACAAAAGATGTTAATTAGTTCGGACAACTGTATGAGCTGGGTTTTTCTTTTCTAAAGTAAAACCTCAGTATTTTGTATTAATTGTTATGTTGGCACGTTGAAAGAAATAAGATGGCCTTGTAGTTGTATTGCACTTTGGGCACGCGGCCTCAAAAAGGTTCGCCATCACTGGTTTAGGCCAATGAGACTGATGGTATATAGCAGCGGTTCCTTGCCTGTGGGTCGCGACCTCCTTGGGGGTCGAATCACCATTTCACGGGAGTTGCCAAAGACCATCGGAAAGCTTATATATATATATATATATATATATATATATATATATATATATATATATATATATATATATATATATACCTCTATGTTAAATATATATAAAGTAGTTACGAAATTAATTTTATTTTTGGGGGTCGCCACAGCATTAAAATCTGTATTAAGGGGTCGCGGCCTAACAAAGTTTTGGAACCACTAGTCTATAGACTCAACGGGATGGATGGATGGACGGATTGTAATGGCAACTTTACTTATATTGTTATTCCCGCTATACTATTACGTCAAGTTAAATATGAACTCTGATCTAAGCGATGCATTGCTCAAATGATAAAATTGAAATTATTGGAAGAAATTCGCCCACGGGTTTATCATTAATGTATCTAACGTTTGGTCTTCCGTATGCAGAGTTAAGGAATTTGCTTGACAACTGCCCACTGCCCAAGTAAAGGTGGTATAGTATAGTCAGGTAAGTAAATGTTGTTCAGTATTGCTAATGAAGAAAATCTGACAAGGCGCACTTAGGATTGTGTAGCCAGCACAATGCCCGGTCGCACTCGCTATCCAAAAGTGTCGTCAGGTAGCGGATGGAGTGACTCGATGATGCCCCCCAAAAACCCGATGATTTGAACTCGAGACCATGGGAATCTCCAACCAATTCACTGACGCTAGATAACGGTACCCCACAAAGCTATTAGAATTATTTTTTTTAAGTTATAAATATTAATTTTCTTTAATTTAAATTCACGTTATGACCGTTGGCTTTGAAACTTTCCTTAACTTTGAAAGAACCAATTATTAAAAAGAAACATACAGTACCGGGTATATGATTCAATATCAGTGTTTGTTATCACTAAAACGTAGCTCCGTTAATATATTTACACTTAGACCCTAGTAAAGATTTAAAATATTGGCAACTTTCTTACCTTGAAAAAATAATCAAATTAATTCTCTAATTCCCCAGAGACCGGTTATCTCGAGGAAAAAAAACTACACTATTTTAAAACTGTTTACACTCTAAATGACGAGCTGACTGAAGAGTGTGGTAATAGCCCCGAGTGCTAGTCTGTGCATTACTTTAGAAACTCAATACCATGACGTCGTGTGGGGGGGGGGGGTAGGGGACATCACGACAACTGTCACAGGGCAGCGTACGTCCATCCTTAAATTTTGTTGTGTGTGTGTCTCCTCTGCCCGTTCTACCCCTTCCCTCCATTGCGTAGTCCGGTTGTGATTTGACAGTGATACAAAGTTGACTCAAGACACATCAGACCAGTAGCCGCGGGTTCAAACTTTCATTACACTTCTTGTTTGTTTGTTTTTTCAGTAGAGAGAGAGAGAGCGTGTGAGGGTGTGTTTTTTATTTTTTTTGTTATTCCCTCATCTTCTTCGTTCCATCCTCCTTCTTTTTTAAAGTTAATCTTTGCGTGACATAACTCTTAAATGTTTAGTTTATTGATAGATTTTAGTCACGTGCCTATGACATCATAACGATAACATCGTGACTTTGTAACAAAAAATTCTGCAAATAAAATAAAAATATGTAAACATGTTTGGTTCAGTGATTTAAGGACTTAAAAGGATTCAAGAGTTTAGTTCTAAAAATCTGATTTCGTGGTGTTGGAGTCAGAAACTGGTGCCAAAAGCCCACTTTATTTGTATACTATAGAGTATAGAGGATAGAACTCCACAGACACAGCAAATACTGCAAAGCTGGCGAAATCACAAGGGCGCAAATCTTATCGCCTTTCGAGACTATGGGGCCAATGATGATGATGAGAGGAGCGGGGCTCAATCTTATTTTCTACACGGTTTAAGGTGGCCGGGAACGGTCCATTGTCCATACAATCCGTTTGTGACATACGGATGCATCAGAAGTCATATAAATGAACATGGTCTGCAAGGTAATATTTTATTGCATATTACTTTACCCCATCATCAGAACTCTCATTATTCTCCACATTCACGTATTTGTGGACGTTGTTCGGCTTTAATAATGTTTCTTGCTCTTTTTTTTTGCTTAACTCAAATAGGACAACTCTCCCCAACAGGACTCCTCATCAGAGCATTTCTCCCCAACAGGAAAACTCTCCCCAACAGGACATTTCTCCCCAATAGGACATATCTCCCCAACAGGACATTTCTTCCCCAATAGGACATTTCTCCCCAATAGGACATATCTCCCCAACAGGACAACTTTTCCCCAAAAGACAACTCAACAGGACAACTCTCCGCAAGAGAACAACTCTCCCCGCTAGGACATAGCTCCCCAACAGGACAAAACTCCCCAACAGGACACCTCTCCCATCTCAACCCCCTCCCCACACATACACGCTTGCGTTCCATAGGCTGGGACGAAATGACCTTAGAATCGCCCAACAAAAAGTCAGAACAGATATAATGATCGAATAAAGCCAAAAATTTAAGTTGGCAACAAACTCTTAAGTTGTTGCTGTAGTTTGATTTGGGGGCGTTAACTATAAATAGATCCGTCTTCCCTACATCCGTATTAGGGATGGTGGCTGTGCACATTGTATGACATGCAGCTGTAAGCTGTTCCAGATCAAAGCCAAGTGGAGGATTAAAATAATCGATTACTTAGTTCAAAGATATGTCTGTAGGACCCAAATTAATTTTTTTTTAAACTTTTATCAACAGAGAAAAAAAAAAGTCCACTAGGGATCCAAAATATGTTCGTAATCGTTTTTCTTTCAGACCATATAACGCCATATGGCTGAAGATGTAGCGTTCGCCAGTTTTCGGGCCACGACATACTAGGGGATTGCCACGCCCACACAATGATTAGAAATATTGCTTTTTTTTTAAAGAGAAAATAATCCTCTGGAATCTGAAAAGTTCTTATATCATGATCTCCAGGACCACCAATAATAAATATTTTTTTTTTTTATTTTTAAGTAAAATTGTATTTTATTTTTTTTGTAGGAGGAATATGAGACTGTCTTGGCCAACGAAGAATTAGAACTGGCACTGTAAACAGGCCCTGTATTGTTTAATGGCCTATATAATTGGTGTTAACCTTATCAAATTGCAGGGCATTAGGAGACCTGTTTGTTTCGATGGCCGTTTGTATTGTTCATTGATTACACCAATAAACTATTGAAAAACGAACGTTTATTTTAAAGTTTGTATTTGTTGGTTATTTCCTTAAATTCCTTGTGGAACAAAGGGCCTCAGCATTCCAACGCATCCATAACATAAAGTTTGTATAATTTTTCTTAACTCTATACATTGTCTCTTTAAGTCTATTAGTAGTATCATCAAAGATGAGTCAACTAAAACAGATATAGAAGACATTTTTTTGTTCGAGAAGTATCGTGCATAAAATCTAATTTGATAATGGAACCTGACAGACTTGCCCTTTATATTTCAAAAACAAAAATATTGAGGTGGGAGGAGCACATTTGGGGAAGAAGGTATCTACGAACTTTATGCTTTTCATAGTGCAGATTTCAATTGAGAAGACGACAAAATATATAGTTTTTATATTTCATACATTGACAAGAAGTTGTTAAAGAAGCAAAAAACAACTGTGACACTGAGCACTGAAATATATATTTATTTATCACCAAGTAACAACTTTGGGGATAAATCGTTCAATTCTAAATGGCAATACAATAAAATATTCTAGTAAAATACTTAGAATACATAGGCTACAACACACTTCTCAATCTATGCAGGGATTAATACAGATCAGTGCTCTTTCTTTCTGAGTGGTATTCTGGACATAAAATGGGTTTCCTGGACTAATCAGAAAACCAAAAACTTAACAAACCAAAAACAACATACAAGATTTAAACTATCGATCTGCGTAGGACACAATAATTATTTTCATCTTCAATGCTCCATGATCGTCTGACATTTATTGCATATGGAAATGTAGGCAGTGGGTCTATCCAATGGGTCTATCCAATGGGTCTATCCAATGGGTCTATCCAATGGGTCTATCGCCATATGAAAATTCAATGAGCAATATTTGATCCATTTGATGTTAACTTTAAATCGTTGAACTGATATTTTCATTATATTGTATTTCCTAATAATCAGGTAAACGTTTCAGTTTTGTGCATTTTGTCCTATGCTACAGACACCAAATGGTAACTACATTGTTTTCTTTTTATAGGCCTACATTCGACTATTTCTTCTTATTATTATTATCAACATGATCATCTTACATGCGTTCATCAAATCAGCTTAATTTTCCGAAGACTACTCATTCATTGCTTTTCTCTTGAAGAATAGAGCTCTTTTTAATGCGTATTAGACTGGACCTAAATTGTTGTGAGCTCCTTACAATTAGAATTTATAAACTCCATAGAGCTGTTCAAGGCCAACGGTATGCTATAGTTAGTGAGAATCCGGCTGTTGTAACATGCATCGTAAAGCCACTGCAGACAGACGACATACTGCAAGTTGATTCTAAAAGAAAAGAAAACAAAATAAAACCGAGACAATACAAGGGAAAAACAAAAAATGTCTGCTCAAACTTTAACATTGAGAAACTTTCCATAAATTTGTTTACACTAATATTTAAAAAAAAACTCATTCCAAAAATAGGCCATGATCTTCAGCCATGTTTTTATATTTTGTCTTTGCTCGTTTTTTTTTTCGTGTTTTTTTGTTTTGTTTTGGTTTGTATGTGTTTGTTAGTTGTTCTTGTTGTTTGGAGTGTGATTGCACAGAGATTGATGAGACGGGATTATTGCGCACATTCCTTCCTCCCCGTCGAGTTTAGGTGGACCTCGCCGATGCCATGATTCTTGGAAGCACAACAGCGAAAGCACCTCATGTGTTACTCCACCGGTGTACTCTTAATGGGACCGTATCGAAAGTTTGGTAGTCGATACAAAATAACCTACCGACAAATGTCTTGTAATGGAGTGTCCAGTTGAACTTTGTCTACCAGGTGATAGCAATATCTGACCAGTCTGGACACGGTGCCAGAGTAACATGATCTGTATGACACGGGACTATGGAGACCACCTGCAAAAGGAAATTACCTTTACACAATAAAAGGTAACCAGAAGGACTATGCTATGAACGATTTTTGTGATAACTTTTTTTTTTGTTTACGTTGTTTGTTTCATTATTTTGATTTCAAAGAATATATAAGTATATATTGTAAACAGTAAAAATGAAGCCGACTTAAATTCACTTTGGGTTATCTCCCATAGACCTACTGGAGTATACGGTAATTCATAGGTCATAGGCGTAGTGCGTGTAGCCACCCCGTTTTCCTCTAGGATTGTTAGCGAAATTGTTTTTTATTTATTTACTTTTAGAAATTATATTTTATTATTGTAAACCAGTTTAGAATTAACCTGCAAAACCCCCAAACTCTGCACTATTTCCCTTCGCTTATTGCTCCTCCCCCCCCCCACACACACACATTATAGACCTACTAATTGCCTTCCCTACTGCCTCTACATCTTCTTAATTTGCACGTTTTGCTCCCCCTCCTTCCTTGCAATTATGGCTACGCCACTGGTATAACTATAATATATATATTCCATTTGTTGGTGACTTACAAAGCATGGCATACATTTCTCTGGCAGTGTTCAGTGCGTCCATAAAAACTGGGTCGATGAAGACGGACATATGTGGACATGTCCACTTGGATTCGCGGACACATGATAAATACTGGGCCAGCGCACTGGAGCAAAATATTCAACAAACAAAATATGTGAAAGCTACAATACATAATATTTAATCACTTCATTACACGCGGTGTTTTAGGCCTATATATGAGTTATGAATGTATAATTTAGTGGAAATTATTAAATATTTCAACACTGTAAACAAAGGGTAACTGGCGTACCGGCACAGGATATGAAAGTTGTTACTTTGTGTAACATAAACATCTTGTATTTTGGCGGAACAATAGTAAGTTATCTGCTCTTGTTCTCTACAGTACAAGCGATGTGAATCTGGAAGTAAATTACACGAACAATCAATGTAGCCTGAGCTCTATGGTGTAAACAGGATGTGAAAATGCAAAAGCAGGGGAGATTATATAAATAAATAAAATGATATATAGAATATAGACGGATAGATTTGATACATGAAAGATAAACCTAAATGGAAATAAATAAATAGATCGACACATTGGTACATAGATATTTGAATAGGTGGTTAGATGGAGGTATCGGTAGACAGACAGAAAGACAGATTAGATAGGTAGAGAAATAAATCTATAGATAGTTGCATAGATAAACAGATATATACATAAAACTTACCTGCTAAACATTCAACAATCCAGAGATGTGAAAGCAATAATACACACAAGTACCTCATCATTGCTGTACAAACTGCCATGTACTAATGAAACCTGGACAAACATCATGGCCTATAAACATCAGGCTGCTAGACGTCAGGCAGTTATTTTTTTAACAAAGGTTCATATCGCCAAAGCACTAGTACTTTTTGCAGCCCCTGATGGAGGATATGCATTAAAGGAAGTGTTTTATATATTTGTCAGTGGAATAAGATAAACAATTCTTTTAGAAAACCACTCAAATCAATTATAATGAAAGCATAGCTAGAATTAGTTTATTTTATCTCGAACAATTGACAGATCTCCCCTGTCAATGGCGCCCATTTGGGGACCCTTGCGACAATACATATAATAAACACCGAGTCTGGCATAAAAACAACTATTGCAATAAATGATTTAATGCCATGGTGTCATTAACTCTCTTCCGTTGTGTGAGAAAACTATAACTGCCTATAACTAGAATGGCTGTGTGGTTTGCCTTCATAGTTCATTTATTTAGGCAAAAGGATCGGACCGTGTGAGGACGGGGGAGGGGGGGGGGGGGGCGAGGTGTGTTTGTTTCATCCTTTCAGTGACTTTCACCATAAACAGCACAGTTAGCTAGTTGGAACAGCGGGCCAAAATTAATAGGAAAAGCTTAGGGAAGCAATTTTGGTCCAACCTCCATCCATTTTTTGTATTGATCTATTTGGCCGGTAAAGCAGCGCTCACCTGTTTCGGTGGCCACGGATTACTAGGGGATTGCGTGGCCAGCACAACGCCCACCCGCCTTTACTTTAACTTTAACACGACTAAAGCCAGGTACCCATCAGAGACGGGTAGACTCAGGGACACTCTCCAGACCCGGGAACAAATCTTAGCCTTCACTAGGATTCGAACCCAGAACATTCGGTACGCCAGCTCTGGTCCGACCTTATATATATATATAAATATATAGGCTATAATATATAATATATATATATATATACACACACATATATATATATATATTATATAATATATATATATCCGTTTTTTTATTATATGGTTATTATGTATTAGGATTCTTTTCATATTAATGAAATAAAATAAAATTTAACAAACAAAAAATATATGCATAGATCCCATTTTACCAAAATGAATATTGTTTTTTTGTGTTAATTACTTAAATGAAAGTTGCTGACAGATTTATGTAAAGTATATCAGTATGAAGACCTGCTGGCCACAGCCAAGAAAAGAAAACTGGAATGGTATGGCCACATCACCAGAACCAATGGGCTTGCAAAGACCATCCTGCAGGGTACCACCAGAGGAGGCAGAAAGAGAGGAAGACAAAAGAAACGTTGGGAAGATAATATCAGGGAATGGACAGGTACAAAACTGTGCGAGGCAATGAGAACGGCTGAGAGACGGGAGGAATGGAGGAGGCTGGTTTACATGTCATCTGTGGCGCCCCAACGGTCTAACAGACTTCGGGATATGTAGGTAGGTAGGGAACTTTAGGATCTTAGAAAATTCAATAATCTTAAATATATTTGTGCTTCCTCAACTGCAATGTCAATAATATGGGCAAAAGTAATCTGAGTGTCATCTCTTTACATATTGCATGACTACTAAAAAATGGAAATCAATAAATTAAATTCGTGCAATGTGAAAAAGAAGTGGATGGGTGATAAACAATGAAAAAGAATTTAGCAACTTCTCTTTTGCGTCAGTTGGGGGTAGTGGGAGGGTGCAAGAATTTATAGTTTTTAATCTATTTACTCATCCGTATTAAATTTGTTTTGTTTTTTAAGCGAGATTGTAGATGCCATTTTAAATTATTTGATGTTTTTGAATTTAATTAACGTGAAAAAATAAAAGAAACATTTTTTTTTTGCCGAAAGCTACCGACGTTTTCGTAGTAATTTATATTATTTGGATGGAGCGGGGCTGGAACTGAGAAAATTGTGTGCAACTGAAAACCACCCAATATAGGACTACCAAATTTTAATGTCTATACAGTATACAGTTACAATTACATACACTATTAAATTATGCTGCTATTCAGACTCCGTTTTGCTCTTTCGTTCTGCTGTTTGTTATCTTTAAATATGTATTATTACATTGGATATAATTGCACGGTAGTTTTCTGACTACCCTACTCCAACCAATTCCACCAATTATAGACTAGTAACACAAGTCAAGCAACTGCAATAAGCACTTCGCGTAAATATTTTTCTACGAAAAGAAAAATTAGGCCTAAAACTAAAATATGACGTACCCCCCCCCCCCCCCCATCAGTTTTGTTAGGTTAACTGAATCTGTGCTACTCTTTTACTTTACTAAGTTTTAGATAAATAACAGTTGAGAGTCGTCCATTTATTATGTAAACAAAATAGATGGGGGGGGGGGGGTGAAAATGTGTGGTAATTGTTGACATGGAAGAGGGGGGGGTCAAGATAATTTTACGTCAACAATGTTACTTTTTATAATAAATTTAATAAAATTAGAAATTAGTCGCGAATAAGTATAACAGTGACTCTGCATGTCATACTCCGATACTCGATCGTCCGTCAACAGCCTGCTAGGTTAATCATAGATTATATACTTGATCGACAGATTCGACAACCGTATCATCTCTATTCTAAATTTAAACAATATACAATTATGTAGTAATTTTTATATCATCAAGCCAGCAGATTAGTTTCAATTTTGAAATACAAATTTTCAGATAAAAAAAAAGAAAAACTTTAAGACTGGTAAATATTTTACAATACTTTTTGATCTTATTGTCTTGTGACCCCAATTCAAAGTTGTTATGCTGCTGTATATTTTTTTATCCGTAACATTAACATTGCTTAATGAGAGATTTTAATCAATTGTGAATCAATGTTGACTTGACTGCTGTATTGGTTATAATTGATAAATCAGTCTATATGACATATGCCCATCATTTTAAATGAGAAACATTTGGCTTCCCCTTAAGAAGATGATCAATGATAGAAGCTAGAATATAAAGTTTCGATTTGTTCATGAATTCAAAGTGTTATATATGGAGAGTTATTTCCTATTTAATATCTGTTAAATAAGTGAAAAAATGTATTTTTTGTAGACCTTTGAATCTCTATTCTATTTTAAACTTAATAGCCAGCCGTATAAACTGTTATTAGTTTGCAGTTGTAGTTTTTTTTTAAAGGGGGGGGGGTCGGTTGACATAATTTTATTAGGTCACTGAAAGTTTGACAATTGTTGACATGGTGGAGGTGGGGGGAAATTAACTTAAACATTGTTGGCGTTATTACTGGACGTCCCCTTGTTCTTCTATGAACCTATGATCTGTATTGATTAAAACTGCTGCGATAATTAGACTATTTTTACAATTAAACCTCCAGGTATCGATCAATGGTTGTTGGTGTTGTCATTGTCAGAACGTAAACATTTTTAATTTTTAAAAATAGTATGCCCCCCCCCCCCCCAAGTAGTAGCACAATTATCTGTATAGCCACTTCTAGACTCAATAGTTACTCTGAACTGTCAGCTGAACAAGGGAAATCATGGAGAAATAAGTACGGTACATACATACCATCCTGGCCTTATGGGAACTATGGATCACACAAAGTAGACTGATGATTGTACCAGTGTGGGAGATAGAACTTTTGTTTTTAAATATCTACTTTCCCTTCTCTCAATAGATAAGAAGATTTTATAAAACAAACAGGAGAGATGGGTCAGATTTCACAACTTGTATGTTTCTTGATTCCCTGCAGAGCTGTCCTTGAGAGAGGCACCCACAATTTGTTAATTCCTCCCAAATAAAAGACACAGTTTCCTCCATGTTAGGTTGACAAAGCCCTAAGCCCAGTCTCCTTCAACTGGTTACAGATTTCATAATCTCATTGGCTCAAATGTTAACATTTAATATACTTATAAATCTAGATAAGAACTGAGGATTGTCATGTGAACAAAAACAAAAACACATTGACAGTTATGCTATCAAAACTCACAACATAAAATACAAGAAAAAAATGACACAAAAATTTCATCTTTTATTTGTCTAACTTTCACATGGACTTAAACATTGGAATGTAGACACATCAATCTACTGACACAGTTGCTCTAAACAGATATCTCAAGAGACAAATTGTGACACCACTACTAAAACTGGGTATCAACTCTAGCTAGATTATCTTTTCTTGTTGCCAAAACAATTTGAAATAAAACAAGGGAATTAACTCTCCATTTCAATGTTGTGGTGAAAAAAGTTCCACAACAGGTGACAACATTTTTTCACCAACCCAAAACGTAAAAATAAAATTCGGGCGTAGTTTTGGAATAGTTTCACCTTTGATGTTCTTTCAATTAATACATACGTGAGGCCCCTTAAAAAGAGCCTTAAAAAAAAATAAAAACAGACTCAGCGTTCGTACGCCAGTAGTAGCCACGGTAAAAATGCACTCGGCAAGAGCCGATTACTTGGGCTTCATATAAACTGTATGGGGTTTATTGTCAAAGTAGTGATTCAAGTTAAAAAAAAAAAGGTTTTGACGTTTGGTGAATGGGTATTGATATATTTCAATATCAACCATTAATCAGTGGAACCACCATTCATATCAATATCAACTGTTGATCATTTGAATCATCATACATTCCAATGTAAACTCTTTGTACAGTGGAACGGACCAATGAAAAGTAAGCACTGGTTTTATGCTGACATTTGTCCAGTGTACTTACTGCCACTTACATAGGGTGCACAGCCCGGTGGCAAGGTCACTGGCACAGTGTTCTTGCAAAGAAATACTTTGCAAAAAGAAAAAAAATAATATCAGCATAGAATCTAAAAACACTAAAATTTCTCCTAGTCGTTGATACATTTCATCCAAATGTCCACTTAAAAAAAAATTCTTTATAAATATAATATTCACATTAAATACTATTAAATTAAAAATGTATTGATGTTCAATTTTTTTTTCCTTTGGTTTTTTTAAAGCTTAAAAAAAATGAATAAAAAAGACAAAATTTGAAACATTACGTTACACAATTTGTAAAACAAGAATATGACAGTGCATGACACAGGACAGGACATTGCAATGAATGCCAACTCAACTTATTTCAAAATCCTGGCACAAAAATTTTCTGTTTACTAAATGATCGTCAAAGCCCTCACCTCTAAATACACACACACATTAAAAACATCATTCCTACTTATTTAAAAAGTTTTAAAAAAAAACTATAACAATTTTTTTCTTCTTTTTTTAAATAAAAAACAACAACTACATTTTTCACATTGATATATAGAACAAGCAGTAAAAAAAAAAACAAATCAAGAAATGAGAAAATTCATTAAAAATATAAAGTTGTGACTAACAGATATTATTTTGATTTGTTCAAATGTCATATAAATAAAATGGATAGAAGCAATAAAGGTAAAAAAAAAAAAGACACCTGTTCATACTATATCTTAAAGTGTAGTGAAATACTAAATAGTTGTGTGATGCTGAGTTACAAAACCATTTATATCAAACAGTAGCAATCCAAATAAAATTTACATGTCCTTCAAATATAAATGGATATAAGAAATATATACTTTATAATGTGCTGTACAAGACTAATGGCTAAACAAGTTACACTCTCAAATAAGACTCTATATAAAATATGATTTAGAAAAAAAAATTAAACACAAAAAATTATAAAAAGTTGAAAGCAAACAAGCAAATTAAAACTTTTAATCCTTGGCTAACAATGAAATATAAACATGCGTTTCTTTAATGTATCTATGCTTACAAAGTTATGATATAAATATGTCACTTTTCAGAAAGTACCCAAAATTAAATTCTTGCTTCAGATTATCCAAGACTTGCAGTTATAATACCTAGTATTTTTGAAACAAAGTTCTAAGTCACTCTTATTATTTTTGTTACTACCTCAAAAATATAGCACAACTTGTGATGGGGAATCCTTCATTTTATGATTTTTTGTTATTCAATGAGGGGAAGTCATTGCAAAACTCTGACCTAGATAAAAGTGCTTTCCACCAATAAAGAAACAAGATAAGAAGAGCCACTATGACAACAGCTGGTGACAAGTCCAAACAGAAAACTTGATTCTTCACGTCTACAACAGCTGGTGACAAGTCCAAACAGAAAACTTGATTCTTCATGTCTACAACAGCTGCTGTTGTTCATGAATTGCCTCCCTGCAATTTGAATACTACAACAGATTTTGTTTGTTGTTTTTTTTTTTAACTTCTTCCTCTGAGATCTATTGCATATGTATCAAACAATCAAATCATTGGAGAAAGAAAAAAAAATGTACAAGTCTGACAAATGGATAATAAAAAATGTTTAAATAATTTCCAAACCATAATTTTAAAATCCTTTGTCAAAACTTTGATTTTGTTTATGGAAATGAAAGGGACAACAAAAAAAACATGACATTGAATGAGATACACATATTTATACATGATATAAGTGTCAGTGCAGTCCACAACACCGACACTAAGTGATACACAACTGACTGGATTTACATCTTCTGCACCAACGTCCAGCCCCCCCCTACCCAGTATAAAGCAAACACCCTTGTTTAACATATGTTCGGGCATCAGAATACATAAATGAAAGATTAAAAAAAAAGACATACAAGTAATTGTTGGTTTTGAAATGTGTAGAGTTTGTTTTTTCTTTCTTTTGAACATGAAAGTTCACATGTCCATCTAGCCCACTGACCAATGTCCACATTTTGAAACGAACCAATTTACTACCACGAGTCAAAGCGAAGTGGGACATATTGAAACCAGTGGACATTTTCTTAAGTCTCTTTGTTAGCAAGGACTCACTCCTTTCTTTTCTCTTTGAAATTTCAAATCATTTGGATCAAGAGAACAACAGACAATATTGAGTGTATAAAAATAGAAAATGATACATGTAAAAATAAATTGTGCTGTTTCAAGTATGAACCAGCAAACAAAAAAAAAAGTAAGTTTCTTAGGGATTCATTCTATTTCAATTTAAGCTGTCTACAGATCATTGGAATAGTGTAACGCATTCTTTGCACACACAAAATTCTACATTGATAATCTGTTTTTTTTTTCTTTTTCTTCATAGTGGCAGAATGGTTTAAACATTGGTGAGGTACACCACCACTAAAATATCAAAATTTATATTGCTCTTTAAATAGAACTGCTCCTATTCCAAGAATAAATATCTGGGATTCCCCTAATACAAAAGACTTGTCAGCACTAAACCAAAGAGACACAAGGAAAACATTTCTCACTGAGCCTTGGTATCACAGATAAAGAAACTAGAATTCAATTAATCAAAACAATTATGCACATTGCCATGGACCATAGAGGAAAAAAAAAAAAAAGTACAAGTATTGCTGTACCTGGACGCACAGCACAAACGTGAACACTTGCTTTCTGAATGTGACATGCACCGCAAACAACCCATTCAATTTACGACAACCCATTTTATTCACACACTGCAGGCATGCGCTCTTGCAACAAATACTGGAGACCATAAACGCTGCCACCGGTTCACCTGAAGACAGTATGTCAACAATGAAAGCTCTTGCACCAGTTCCTGCTTAATGCTGTCATTTTATAAACAGGATTCACACAATTCTCTCTCTTGTATTTGTATTCCACAGTTACAACAATACTGTGGTACATATATAGCTCTACTTAACACTATTCTCTCTCTTATATTTACATTCCACAATTACACCAATGATGTGGCACATATATACCAGTAACTCACATTCACACAATTCTCTCCCTTGTATTTGTATTCCACAATTACAACAATACTGTAGCACATATATACCAGTAACTCACATTCACACAATTCTCTCCCTTGTATTTGTATTCCACAATTACAACAATACTGTAGCACATATATACCAGTAACTCACATTCACACAATTCTCTCCCTTGTATTTGTATTCCACAATTACAACAATACTGTAGCACATATATACCAGTAACTCACATTCACACAATTCTCTCCCTTGTATTTGTATTCCACAATTACAACAATACTGTAGCACATATATACCAGTAACTCACATTCACACACACAATTAAAGAAGTGCCATGAGAGAAAAAAAAAATGGGCAAATGTAACAAAATCATAACTCTCATTTTTCCTTCACTATAAATGGTATTTTCACCATATCAAAACATCATACTCAAGATATACAGGTGTGTGAGTACTAATGTCAAATGTATACAAATAAATTTGAAACGCTATTAAACTTGTTGAATTTGAGTAATTCTTTGACTATTACTTTCAAAATGTAAATGTTTTATTGGTTTTAAAAATGTATGTTGAAACAAACCAAAAAGGTGTGCCTAGCAAATATGGAAGGGAAATTTAAGTTATTTCTTCACTCATCGCTGATCTTAAAAATATGAGAAATAGTTTTGTTCGTTACAAAAATGATACTGGGGTTAATGAAAACAATAGTGAAAATTAGACCAAGCACATTTTTCTTTCTGACATACAAACTGAACATCAATCAATGTATTGCATTTGTAAATATGCTTGAACAATTGACTAGATGAGAACATGACCAGGCCCTAAGGTCTTTATGTCCAGAGGGCCGATGAGTTGTTTTTTTTCTCCAAATTTACTTACTTGCAATACAAACCAACTGGCTTAACAGTTTCCCTTTTATTAAAACCTTTACAGCTCATAATATTTTAAGTAGATATAAAATATGTTCACAATGGTGGGTTAAACAATGGAATGCCTGACCAGTTCTTCCAATATACTCAAGGAATTCATTGTATATGCTTAAACTGGCATTGGTGTTATGAATGCACCAATCAGAATTGTTGTTACTTGTGCACCAACCAGCATTCATGTTATTTATACACCAAGGATGAAGTGGTCAAATGCCTTCATGTCCTTCAATAAAATTCAGATGGCGTATTTAAAGACGTTAATGGGAAACTGGCACAGATGAAAATTTAAATACTCTTGAGGAAAGGGCAAAATAAAACAATTTAAAATAATTAAGAGATTGTTGATATGTCGTTAAGCAATATGAAAAAATAATGGTCAGTTATACTAGACATAATGGGCACGGCCTTGTGTACATAAAACGCTACACGACATATACACCTGAGTGAATAAATTAATTAGTAATATATATATATACACTACAGATAAAAGGGCATAAAATCAAAACACTCTTCCAATGCTTCAGTCTCCGAAATGAGTCCGCCAACTTTCATTACAAATGAGACTTGTGTGATAATAATACACTGTTCATGTTGAATAAGGGAAACTTTAAAAAAAATGTTCTTATATGAATAAAAACAGAAGTTGTAGTTTTTAAATAGTCATTGACACAGAAGGCACAATTAGCATTCAATATTGTTTTCATGATGATCATTTCATATAAAACATTTCATGTATATTAAACCTTTTCTTACATCTTCATTGATACATATGCCAAATTATCCCTTTAAGTAAAACTAAAAAATAAATTCTGTAAATAATTATGCTACTGATTTTTTAAAATATGTCTGTATAAACAAGCACGTTTTTAAAAGTTTTTCTTAAATTAGCCACACCTATTTCCCACATTGTGTTTTAATGTTACTGTTAGCATTGAATATATTGAACATTAAAGATTTCATTATATAAGATCATGTTTATGTAGGTATACACATATGTATATATATATAAATTCATTTTATCACTGGCAAGAAAAAAATATATTTTTGCCACGCTAAATGAAATAATTAAATTATAATTTTTATTCACCTGTCTAAGGCATTTCTATGTTGAACATTCAGTGCCGAACTTGAAAAAACTTTTTTTTTCATAATCCCATCCACTCACAGTTGCAAGTTAACAATTTACAAAAGGAAAACAACCAAGAATGAAAAAAAATTTCCAAGCAGATGAATCGTTGTCTTTGTGGTTTAGTGGATGATGACATGAACTGTCAATATTATTCCATCCTAAATAATGTTCATTCAGATCTTTCTGAAGAAATGTGCAGTCATCTGTTGCTAATCTTACACGTTATATACTGTAATGTAGAAACATACTCAGAACTTAGTGATGAGTTGATAATAAATGAAAACAACACATGAAATTCTGTAAACACTATTCATATATGGAGAAATAGAAACTTGAAGTTTTGTACTAAGATCAGAGACTCTTTATGCATTTGCTTAAAAAAAGTCAAACTATAATTCACTATAAAGAATAATCACACAACTTACCTTGGATGAGAAAATGGGCATAAGAGACCTAAAGTGCAATTATTTTCTAACCAATTGGAACAAGTCACTCCCCTTACTAACTCATAAGAAGAAGAATTCCAACCAAAGGCTGAGAAAAAAAAAGAAGCAAAAATTGGGGCTGGATTTCAACAAGATTTTCACGAATTAAAAATCTCATACAATTTTAAAGGATCAAGTGCCTTAAACAAGCATTTTTTCAACCTACGCTAGGCATACACATGAAATCTATAGAGAAAATGGTTTTAATATTTAAATATTCAGATCAAACACCTTTTCAGGCACCAGTTTTTTTTTATTTTAGCACATTTACACTTTTAGTAGCAAGCTGTGAAAAATATGAGATTAGCACATTTACACTTTTAGTAGCAAGCTGTGAAAAATATGAGATTAGCACATTTACACTTTTAGTAGCAAGCTGTGAAAAATATGAGATTAGCACATTTACACTTTTAGTAGCAAGCTGTGAAAAATATGAGATTAGCACATTTACACTTTTAGTAGCAAGCTGTGAAAAATATGAGATTAGCACATTTACACTTTTAGTACCAAGCTGTGAAAAGTATGAGATTAGCACATTTACACTTTTAGTAGCAAGCTGTGAAAAATATGAGATTAGCACATTTACACTTTTAGTAGCAAGCTGTGAAAAAAATGAGATTAGCACATTTACACTTTTAGTACCAAGCTGTGAAAAGTATGAGATTAGCACATTTACACTTTTAGTAGCAAGCTGTGAAAATATGAGATTAGCACATTTACACTTTTAGTACCAAGCTGTGAAAAATATGAGATTAGCACATTTACACTTTTAGTAGCAAGCTGTGAAAAATATGAGATTAGCACATTTACACTTTTAGTAGCAAGCTGTGAAAAATATGAGATTAGCACATTTACACTTTTAGTAGCAAGCTGTGAAAAATATGAGATTAGCACATTTACACTTTTAGTAGCAAGCTGTGAAAAATATGAGTTTAGCACATTTACACTTTTAGTAGCAAGCTGTGAAAAATATGAGATTAGCACATTTACACTTTTAGTAGCAAGCTGTGAAAATATGAGATTAGCACATTTACACTTTTAGTAGCAAGCTGTGAAAAATATGAGTTTAGCACATTTACACTTTTAGTAGCAAGCTGTGAAAAATATGAGATGAGCACATTTACACTTTTAGTAGCAAGCTGTGAAAATATGAGATGAGCACATTTACACTTTTAGTAGCAAGCTGTGAAAATATGAGATTAGCACATTTACACTTTTAGTAGCAAGCTGTGAAAAATATGAGATTAGCACATTTACATTTTTAGTAGCAAGCTGTGAAAAATATGAGATTAGCACATTTACACTTTTAGTAGCAAGCTGTGAAAATATGAGATTAGCACATTTACACTTTTAGTAGCAAGCTGTGAAAAATATGAGATTAGCACATTTACACTTTTAGTACCAAGCTGTGAAAAATATGAGATTAGCACATTTACACTTTTAGTAGCAAGCTGTGAAAAATATGAGATTAGCACATTTACACTTTTAGTACCAAGCTGTGAAAAATATGAGATTAGCACATTTACACTTTTAGTAGCAGGCTGTGAAAAATATGAGATTAGCACATTTGCACTTTTAGTACCAAGCTGTGAAAAATATGAGATCGTAAGTGGGGAGAATTTTAAAATAGTTTCACTGACATGTCCACTGGTGCAGAATAAGTCTGTTTCTGCATTTACATACGTCGCGGTCAGAGCAGCAACAGGCTGATGGAATACACTCTAAAAAGAAATGAATCTCTGGAAACTTACCAAAAGAGTGCTGACGCTCTTGAGATAGCCAAACATGTTCCGAATAACTCTTCCTTATGTCCTTAGAAAGCCACAGCTGCTCTAGTGCTGAGCAGTCTACAGCCAGTGTATTTCCCTTTAGAAATAAATAGATGGAACCAATTGGTATATCATCATACAGTGAGATTTTATATCCATATAAAGAATTGTGTAATTTAACAGTTTATTATTCACTCCCTCATAAAGAATCAAAGGACAAATGAAAGAAGGTTAGTCTTATCTTATATATGTTCCAGATGCTCCTATTACTATTACATTATTGTTCCTCACGCTTATCCATGGTTTAAGTATAAACCTGCTTTTTTATTCTTAACTTACAGGTCTGTGGTGATATAGTTGTATTTTATTCAGTAATGTCAAGGACTTACCTTTAAATTTACTGATGGCTCCATGGAAATACTTGAAAAATATGAGTTGACAAAAGCACTCTACATTTGAAGAAAAATAGATAATAAAAGATAACAACTTGAAGAATCAAATCCTTTGAGCATACATTTTTACCAAAATTTAAACCATGCAGAATTTTCAACCTTATCATAACTTATGTCAACTAATCAATACTTAAGATGACAGGGTTCTTTCTCTAAAAATCATTTAAAAATTCCCATATTTTATGAAAACATCACAAATAAATATAGTTTTTTTTATTTATCAATATGTTTGATATCATTCAATATTTGTATGTATTTATAATTTTGTTAATGCAACTTTATTTAAAATCTTTTTTCAGCATTTCTTCATTTCTACAACATCTTACATATTCGACCATTCATTAAATATTTATCTTTTTTATATTGAGTAAGGAATGGGAGTTTGTTTCTTTTTTTTTTCTCTTTGCCTTCTTACATAATTAAAGTTCAAAACACCGGGTAATATATATTTAAAAATCTAGACTTTTTAAATAGTATGAATTCTGCATGAAATTATTTGACTAAAGTATTTTGTTGGAGAAGAAACTCAGAGCCCATTCAGCAATACTTCTAATTAAATAGTTTTATAGACATAGAATTAATAAATTAAATGTAAATAATAACAATGCAGTTTGTATTAAAATTGTGAAACCATTCTTAGTGCAAATGTCTCATGTAAATACAAATTTAAAACATGGATATATGTGTGATATAAGGCTGGCTACTATTACTATAGCCATAGCAAAAAAAATATATTGTTGCTGTAAATTATTTCACTATAATATTGTGAGGGTTTTTATGAATTTTAAATATTTTACTTAATTTAGTTTAATCAAATGGAAATTTGTCTTTTATATTTGATTATATAATTTTATAAATTGCTACAAAAAGTTCAAAATGAAAATAAATTACCTGAAGAAATTGAGATCCTTCTTTGCTGAGACACGAAGTAAACAATGATGGCTTAAAGGGATTTGGGGGACTCGCACGTTTGGGCCATGCCGCAGATCCCACCATGAACCCAGCAAGCAGCTCCTTACAGATAGAGTCCCATTCTGTCACTGACCAAGGATTGTCCCACTGCACCTGTCTCATCTCATTAGAGAAATAGCCAATGTCTTGCTGATCATACACATCCAGTCCTGAAGTCTCAACCGGCTGCAGTGGTGCCATGTAGCACCCAGATGAAATGTGCCACTCTGTCACCTGTGTAGCATGGTGGCCAAATGTCTGCCGCTTAACACTTCTGGTGTTCAAAGGCCAGATGTCAAGCAACTCGCCAGGCTCTGTGCTATCATTCCAAATGAAGGCCTCCTCTGTAAATGTCAGAGGGGTTTTCACAGGCTCACCTCTGTTGTCAAAGTCATCTAGGTAGGTGAGGTCTATATGGTCAAGGAAGCTAGGTGAAAATCCACTCATGCTTGGGGTGGCACCTTCTTCATTAAAACACACCAGGTCTTCCATGTGTAGGCTCTCTAAATCGATGCTGCATGATGAGGTATATCCAGATAAAATATTACTGCAAGATGTATATAAACTATTACTATTAGCCAATTCAAGTTCAGGGCTTATAGCACTGTTCATTTTATTCTGGTCTTGCCCATCATGTATCTCTCCACTGCAAGAGAAACTCTCTTCTTCCTGCCAATAATCATGTGCACTGCTCCCAAAAGCTTGCTGTTCTGCTCTGAATGACTGATCCATTGCTGGATCTTGATCAAGCAGCTCTGGCCCTATAGCTTCGGGGGACAAAAACTTAGCCAGGGTTTCAATACATACTTCCAATACCTGATCCAAGTCAAGGTTATCCTTAATTCTTCTTTCACTGGTGTTACATTTCACAAGGAGCAAAGTGTTTTCCTTTCTCTTGAGGAGCTGCTCCACCATTCCCTTTAAAATGTGACCTGAACTCCAGGTTAAGCCTTGTTTACACATTACAGATTGTATGTAGTTCACTACTAAGCTTTTCATAGTTTCCAGGGTGAAATTCTGCCTTAGGGCTACAAGGCAAAGTAAAGACAGCTCACCAACATCTCCACAGCTTGTAGCTGCAGCAGGTGTAATACAAGCTTGTGCATCTATGTTAGAACCTATTGATGTCACAGCTTCATCAGCAAGCTTTTCCTTCACACTTATGTCAGGATATAGCGCTATGGCTCCTTTCTCTACTATATCATGCCAAAAGTCTCCACAGTGGAAAGGAAACTGCAAAGCATTTTCAAGATCGTCTTCACTATTTACCTGCTTGAATGGAGTTATTTTTTTGGTCTTCTTAGTTTTCTGTACTTTGTTTCTCTGTCTTTCTTCTCTGTGTCTACTAGCTTCAAAAATTTTAGATATCTCATTATCTGCTTTTTTAGAGTCTAGAGTTTCTTCCTCTTCATAATCCATACCTTTTGGAAACAAGTGTTGGTTACTTTCATCATAAATAGGATGGAAAAGTCTACTTGGGTGGGATTCCTCTACAAAGGTAAGAGCCTGAATGCTTATGGCAAGGTTTAGAGAACTTAAATCTGTTCCATTAACAATATTTGGGGAAAAAACCTTCAAAACTGAATCAGCAAACAAGGGTGTGCTTTTATCTTTGCACTGAAGTGGGGCTACTGTGGGGGAGAAAATCTTGGTGAGAACAACGGTTCGGAAAGCCGACTTCCAGCAACCGGAGCTGTCCCCAAAAGAAGACGGTGAGCTGTCCTGCAATGTGGATGGAAAAACTTCTGCGGCTTCTGCATTCGGTAATGATGTCTCAGCTAATGCCAGAGCAGCCACCTGCCTGGCAATACTACAAGCCTGTGCTTCTTCTTGGCAAGTAAACATGTAGCAATGTCTGCTGAAATACTCAGTTTTCTTCTTTACTTTTTTTCTGCCATTTTCTTTGCCAGAAGGAGGCGACTTGTTCCATATGGAGTCACCATTAAAACGGGACGCACTTTCTTTACTGAGAGACTCTTCACTAGCCAGTGATGGAAATGCTTCATTATATCTCCTAGAAAAAAAAAAAGAAATTCTAATAATAATAAATAACAATTATTACTTAATACTAGCAAAGTCCAGCTTCACATTTAACCCATGAACTGTGGTCAGCCGAAATAATTGGCTGATTGGCGCAGTTGGTAGTGTGATCAGACCTGCCTACCCCCCACTGGACCCATGAGGAAGACAGAGGCTAGTTATGTGGGAGATTTTCCAACTGATGAGGAAGATTTAGAGCAGTGTAACAAAAATACATAATAATTATAATTATACACAAACTATTGTGACAGAGACTATTATTAATGAAAACCAATATTACCATATTGATAAGTACTAATGTAGAGATGTTAAAGAAAAGTGATCATTGGTCTTATTAAATACTACTCTTTAATTTTTTTGTTTTATAAATAAGAGGGCTCTTTATTTATTTATAGACCTATTATCTTTTTTTGAGGTTAGACATAGGCTAATTATGTGACTTGAAATTTTCAAAATAAATGTTAACAATTATGCTATTTACCAATAGAAGGATATTAAAGAGAAGATTTCATTCGTATATCATTTATTAAAATTGGATAACAATGAAATAAAGTTTTGAACTTTTAAGAGAAAATAAAACAAAGATTCTTTGAAAGAACAACTGAAGCTGATTTATCAGGGTTAAAAAATTATCTATGTTACCTCCCTTGCTTACCAACTTCGTAAGTAAATTTTAATTAATGAGTTAGAAGCTTTTAGCATCCCTATTATATTATAAAATGTACAATTTTAGTTAGTTAAGATGTTTATCTAAATACAGAAATGTTTTGTACCCGAAGTTTATTAATTTAGTGCTAAACACAACGTGTAAATTCAGTGGCTTAAAACCTTTAAACCCCAAGGGTAAACTAAAAAGGGTATATAAGAGTTTGGTACCATACTGCGTGATAATCCAATCTAGTGCTGATAATCCAATCTAGTGCGAATTGATCAACTGATATAATAGGACGTGTGTTGTGCACACTTTTGGGATGGGACAGCAAAAGAGGATGAGTGGTAGGCTAGGTCGCCTAACACAAAGCAAGACAAGAGAGGCTTACCTTAATTAACACATAGGAGGGGTGGGGATGACAAGATAGGCTTTCTTTAATAATATTACACAGGAAAAGAGAGGATGTTTGCACACAAAAAAAAAGCGGAATTATTAATACTGGGTATTTAGAGACATGTGTTGGAAAAAGAACAAAATTAGGCCAGCTAAATTACCCAAAAACTGAAACCACCCAGGAGAATTTTAAAGGTGTGTGTGGTAGAACTGCACAATGCACACACACAATGCGGGAGAGTAGGCAGGTCTGTGTGATCTACAATAAAAATTAAAATGAAATAACAACTACAGCTACTTCCTTTTACTAATAATTTAACTTCTGTTTTTCACTTAGAAGTTATTTTTACAATAATGTCATTCTTTGATGTTTTGAAAAAATTTGAGATATCGGGATAATTTCTTTTCAAAAGCTATTAATAAATGAAACCTGTGTAAATAGTACATTTTCTTTAAGATAAAAAAATGGCTCTTATATTCCATAAGAATTTTCATAATGTGCCTATGAAAAAATGAAGTTTGAGATACTTAAAAAGAAGACATTTCCTTTTTTTTCCTTAATTCTTGAACACTCCAAGGTCAAATAATTATTTTGTTTAAACCAAATTAGTCAATTTGATTCCCTGATCAGTCTACTTAAAATATATATATATACTTTATGGGATCTAGCAATAAGATTTGCATGTCAAGAATTATATTTTCAAAGGTACCCAAAAAGCTCTCAAAAGTCCCCATGATTCCCATACCACAGTTCATGGGTTAAATAATTTAAATAAATATATTTTGATCCAATAAAATGGAAACAAATACATTTTGATCCAATAAAATGTAAATAAATACATATTGATCCAATAAAATGTAAATAAATACATTTTGATCCAATAAAATGGAAATAAATACATTTTGATCCAATAAAATGGAAATAAATACATTTTGATCCAATAAAATGGAAATAAATACATTTTGATCCAATAAAATGGAAATAAATACATTTTGATCCAATAAAATGGAAATAAATACATTTTGATCCAATAAAATGGAAATAAATACATTTTGATCCAATAAAATGGAAATAAATACATTTTGATCCAATAAAATGGAAATAAATACATATTGATCCAATAAAATGGAAATAAATACATTTTGATCCAATAAAATGGAAATAAATACATTTTGATCCAATAAAATGGAAATATACATTTTGATCCAATAAAATGGAAATAAATACATTTTGATCCAATAAAATGGAAATAAATACATTTTGATCCAATAAAATGGAAATAAATACATTTTGATCCAATAAAATGGAAATAAATACATTTTGATCCAATAAAATGGAAATAAATACATTTTGATCCAATAAAATGGAAATAAATACATATTGATCGAATAAAATGGAAATAAATACATTTTGATCCAATAAAATGGAAATAAATACATTTTGATCCAATAAAATGGAAATAAATACAATTTGATCCAATAAAATGGACATAAATACATTTTGATCCAATAAAATGGAAATAAATACATTTTGATCCAATAAAATGGAAATAAATACATTTTGATCCAATAAAATGGAAATAAATACATTTTGATCCAATAAAATGGAAATAAATACATTTTGATCCAATAAAATGGAAATAAATACATTTTGATCCAATAAAATGGAAATAAATACATTTTGATCCAATAAAATGGACATAAATACATTTTGATCCAATAAAATGGAAATAAATACATTTTGATCCAATAAAATGGAAATAAATACATTTTGATCCAATAAAATGGAAATAAATACATTTTGATCCAATAAAATGGAAATAAATACATTTTGATCCAATAAAATGGAAATAAATACATTTTGATCCAATAAAATGGAAATAAATACATTTTGATCCAATAAAATGGAAATAAATACATTTTGATCCAATAAAATGGAAATAAATACATTTTGATCCAATAAAATGGAAATAAATACATTTTGATCCAATAAAATGGAAATAAATACATTTTGATCCAATAAAATGGAAATAAATACATTTTGATCCAATAAAATGGAAAGTAAAAATATGGAGGACAAAAATGAAATTAAATACTCTCCTACAACCGAAGCTACCCATGGACAACCCACTACAGGGAAAACACAGAGGTGATAATAATATATAAAGAGACCTAATCTTCAGAATCACAGAACAGGTGATAAATACTTTAAACTTTAAAATCCATACAATCAATACAAAATATATTATATGTGAAAAGGCAGGTTTTTTAATGCACACGAAGCAGAAAAGCCAGAAAGGCTAATGGGGGAAAAGCGTCTCATTTTAAACCTTTCATAAAATAGTGAGATCTTGACTTCGTTATTTTTCTAAAGAAGATTATGTTTTTACTAGACAAGATTTCAATTGTAAGTAAATAAAAGGACCTGAGCATTTTACAAATTAACATAACAAATGACAAATCAGATTAACAAGCATTTTTACCTTTCTTCCTCACTGCCATCACTTTTATTACAAGCCTGGGCTGATGATGTTTTTACATTGATGGCAATAGGAGTAAGTAGACCTAACAGAAGAAAACAAGATGGAAATTAATAGCTCAACACAAAGTTAAAAAGAAATAAATACCAAGTAGCAATTCTAAAATGTCAGGCAAGTTTTAAAAAAAACTAATTTTTGTTTGAATTGAATGAAAAATAAACTTCCACTCACTTCTTTTAGAGGTTTTTCTATTCATTTTATTTTTAGTTTCATCAATTTTGACCATAAGTTCATCAACTACTCCTTGGATTTCAGCTTCATCTGAGTCATTCTAAAAACAAAATAAATAGACACTTAAATATTTAGCATTTAAAAATGTAATAAAAAAAAGGGAAAGATGGGCAACAAATTAACACGGCACCAGAAATAATTTTTAATCAAAGCATCAGAAAATATACAATGTTTAACTTACACAGCAAACTGCACTCCTCAGAAATTGCACTGCAGCCTTCTTTTGTCTGTCACGAGTTTTGCCTCTTCGAATGCTGTATATGTTTTGCAAAAAGTCATCCCCGGCAGTAAGAGGCTCATCCTCAATGTCCAAGTCTTCATGTAACAGTATAGTCACCACATGATGGGCAAATTGACTAAAATACACAACATTATGATTAGGATATTGAACAAGCAGCAATTATTAAGTCACATGCATTTTAACACAAAAAAAAAAACACAACAATAACCAATATTTCATTTATTTTCTATAAGAAATATTGATTTTAAAGCTCACTTAGTATTAGAAGCATCAAGCTGCTCCAGCTCAGAAGCTAACCAATTACGAAGTTCCTCGGCCACCCTTGCCTCCACTGTCAAAGGTGGCTTCATGGTCACTCCTCACAGCTCACCTCTTCTTTTTTTTACTTCTTAGATTTCCATCCCAAACAAGGGGGGTTAATTAATCTGAATTCAGAACATTTTACAACCTATAAACCACAGGTAAATTTGGTCAACAAATGAACATGTGAAACACTCAGAATGATGGGTGAAGTATGAGCACAAAGGGAGTTGCATGAAAGCAAGTGAAGCCCCATGGAAAGAGCGTGATGATATGACAATATGGAAATGTTAATTAAAACTAATAAACAATTACTATAACATAGAATGAAAAAAAAAAAGGGAAACTTACACATGATTCCTTTGCTGAAAACATTGTTATTGCAAAGGATCAATTACTGTGAGTTGTGAAATCTATTGGTGCTGCACTTGCGCTTGGCTGCACTTGCGACTCTCAACATTCTTGCCCCACAAACTACAAAGAAAAAATGTAAACATTAAATACACAAATGCCAAACATTTAAGCAGCTTTAACTATACACTAGTATAGACCATCTAGAAAGAGCTTTAACCCTTTTTTATGTGCCAGGGGTGTAGCCATAATCGTGCCAGGGGTGTAGCCATAATCGTGCCAGGGGTGTAGCCATAATCGTACCAGGACATTATTTGGTTTGCTAGTTGATGTTTTTTTGGTGCTCTTATTTATACAGGAATTTTGAATATCATTTATTTAATAAGATGCCTTTATTCATATCAAATTAAATGTAATTTAACAGGGAATAATAATAAATAGAATCAGAAACAATGTAATATTACATTATGAGCATGCTTACAGAGTTACATGCATTGTGATGATATTATCAGTATCAGTCGGAGAATGTTGTTGCATTACATTTATATATGGTTTTTACATTTAGATATTCCTAGGCCAAACACAAATGTCAAAATATTTAACTACAAAATAAACTGAACGTCATCTAAATCAGATTTAAATGATGCATATGTATTATCTGATTTTTCAAAATCAATAATTAAATTAATATAGCAAAAAAAGCTATATTAATTGAACAGGACAACCCTCAATGTCCATCAACACTTTAATTAGGTGTGACTATTGTTTTGACACTTTGTTTTCAACATTTCCCACAGAAATTGATACAAAAAAATCATAATTATTAGAAACCCAAATGTTCAACCAGAAAGATTTGTCATTGTCCTTTTGAGAATGGTAAAACTTCGATAATCCTGCCCCACAAAAAGTAGGGTTCTAAAAAATTCCAAACTTAAATACTTTGATATCTCTGGTCCCTTACATCAGTGGATTCAGGACTTTCTCATAGGCAGAGAACAAACAGTGATAATAAATGGCTCTAAGTCATCACCAATAACAGTAAACTCAGGAGTTCCACAAGGAACTGTTCTAGGGCCCCTACTATTTCTAATTTATATTAATGATCTACCAAATTGCATCAACACATGAACAAAAGTAAGATTGTTTGCAGATGATTGCATAATTTATAGAAAAATAAAGACAGGAAAATATAGTGAACTTTTGCAAAAAGACCTAGGTGAACCACAAAAATGGGAATCAAACTGGAGTATGTCTTTTCACCCAGAAAAAAAATGCCAACTAATAAGAGTATCCAAGAAAAAGAAACAAATAATAACAAACTACTATATTCATGGTAAAGAACTAACTCAAATTAACAATGCTAAGTATCTAGGAGTAATAATGAATGACTGAATGATAAGTTATCTTGGAACCCTCACATTGATGAAGTAATTAAAAAATCAAACAAAACATAAAAAGGAACTTTTACAAATGTAATAAGAATATAAAACTAAAATGCTATCTCACATTAGTTAGGCCTATACTAGAATATGCAGGATCTGTATGGGACCCATCAACGAAAGAAAACATAAAAAAATTTGAACAAATTCAAAAAATAGCTTCAAGGTTCATAACTAGTGAATTGACAAGAGTAACACCATTAGTCAAATCACTAAACCTAGAAACACTAGAGGACAGAAGGGCAAAGAGTAAAGTAGTAATAATACAGAAGGCATTAAACTCTAATTTAGAAATACAGCCCAATAACAACCTGTTGCAAAGCTCATATAAAAATAAAGACAAAAACACTTTCCTTATCCCCTATGCGAGAACAAATGCATTTTTATAAAAGTACTCTTTCTTCCCTAGGGGCATTTGGGCATGGACTGGGCTGCCTGAGCAAACCAGGAAAACCAGTAACTTAACATTTAACATCATTTAATCCATTAATAAAAATGCAAGACTAGACTTGGACCACGGATGAGAGAAGGACGCAATGCAATAGCAATAATCTTCTCTAGCCTATAGAAGGAGCATCTGTAATGTAGGCCCTACCTGTAAGAAAAGTGAAAAATTTTTCTAGAAAATTCCTTGGGGCAATTATGCCAAAGTATAGCCTATTTCAGGTATTTGGGGCTAGGGCCATGGGTCCATGACACTTGTGCATGACAAGAAAAGAAATTGCATCATAAATTTAAATCATAATAAAAATAGACAACACTTGGACTGGAACACTGGACAACCGACCTATCGTCCTATGTCATAAAAAAATCAATTGGAATTAGCCTGATAAATATACGCTAATTTTAAATAGTCTTCTGTAAAGATTTGGGAAATATAAAGTAAGCATGTGTAACAACGCATGAAAACCTCAAGCCGACTGTCTTTTGGATAGCAACACTTTCTTCAGTCGTAGAGTGGGCGAGTAAGTGAAAGTGATAAAGTAAAGTGTAAATAAAACTATATTAGGGTGCGATTTATTTCAATTATATTAACACAAAATGTGCAGTCCTATAATTCATTCCAGTTATAGTGCAATTTCTTTCGATGAAAATTTAAGAAGCAATAGTTAAAATGTGAAAATATTACCAATGAGTCGCAAAATTTGGCGATAACTTCCTTGTCCTTGCTTTCATCAACAATCAACAACACAACATTACGCTTTTTTTGCGCAAATGTCTAACGCGCCGGAAGTGATCGAAACGTGTGTTTTTTCTAAACTGGTTACTAATTTTTTTAATTATTTATAAAGCTTTTGAAAAATCTTAATTAATTTAGAATTTCTTTACTAGAATTCAAATATTAAAAAAATCTTTAACAATCATTATTAATCAAGATTTAAATTTTGAAATCACTACGCAGCGCTACAAGGTCACCATAGATTACCAAGGCCAGTTTTGCATAGCTTGCCAGGTAAACTACATGGTAACGCTTCCCCAAATAGTTGAAATTCTGATCCCATAAAACTGAATTTAGAATTATGCCGAATTATAGTTTAATTAATTATTAATGTATTTGTTTAAATGTTGTTTTTTTGAGTTAGGTTTTTCTCCAACTATAGTAAAACGTGTAAATCTAATAATTTATCGGAAAAAAATTAGCTGGGGAGAGGATGTAGGTCTAGTCTATGCATTGACTGCGTAGTATGAAATTGGGTCAGAATCTGAAGTGATGGCGAGGAGGTAGAGAGAAAGGGCGAGCGGGGTGGTGAGGCGTTGCACTATTAACAACACGTTTTCTTTTGTTTGTCAACGAATTCGACGCTCTGGGCTACCACCTGCTTTGTTTTTAATTCTAAACACTTTGTTTGTCTAGATATTGTTAAATACAATGGTTTAACAATGTAGGCGCTACTATAGATTGTTATTTAAATTCATTAAAAGCCTAGGCCCTAGGCCTACACATTTTAAATGTTTGTTTGTCGAAACATTATTCATAAGAAAGTCAATTTAGACCTAGACTATAAATAGTCTTTCCTCGAAGAGAAAATTAAATGTTTGTCAGCAATATAAAGTAAAGTAAAGCCTGATATAGATCTAAGTATAGGCCTAATCCAATCACTTTGTCGTTGGACACTATATAGCTCTGGTTCTAGACTCTAGGCCTATATCATCACCCACAATAAAAAATGTATCATGTGAAGAGGGGCAGATGGGATATAAATAGTGGTGGGGAAAAGTGTGTAGGGGGGTGGTCGGCGTTTACTGCATAACATTCACAATATGGAAAAGTCAAGGTAGGGCCTAGCCTATATGGAAACATATAATTAAAGCAAATGTCACATGGCATTCTTTGAAGTTTTTCCACATTATATTGACAACTCTTTCATCTTATTAATTATATCCCTGTCGCCCTGCAGGAGTTTTGGGCCTGTAAACGTATTTGCGCCAACAGGCAGCACTATGATTACAGCAGCGCATAGAACTATTCTCAACGGGATCGGGATATGCGCTATATAAGTATCATATTTATTTTATTTATTTATTTTATTATATACTATATATGTCATCTATTCTGTGAGACGATGCAGCCATAAGCGATGGAATGTATTATAGTAGGCCCTATCTTACATATTTAAATTAGGTCAATATTTTAGGCTATAGGCCTAATAGGTAGCCTAAATATAAATGCGTTCAAAAGTTGTTCCATTATATTATCACAGAATCATATGGACAATAAGCCTATATTCATTTAGGCAATATTGTGATACATATTAAAGATCAAGGCTTATTATTGTCTATACCAAAATAGGGCCTGAATTATATAGGCCTATAAGCTTAGGCCTACTGCACTATAGGCATGGGATTAACAATAAGGCCTACTTTAATTTATTTTATGTCAAAAGTAGTCACGCTAAACATTATCCCTTAATAAGTCCTGTAACAATATTGTAATCTTTAGGGCCCACCACATAGTCAAATTATAAGCCAAGCATTGATCCCATTTTGAAAGGATGTCGTAATTGCGACAAAATTAGACTATAGGGCATAGCCGATGGCGAATTTTGTCCAACAAAAAAATAGATGTCCGAGCAACCTGCTTAACAATTAAACTCCCTTATTAAAAGGTAGGACCTAGCCTATATTTAGGTATATAGGCCTAAGTTAAGGGTAGGCCTATCTATAGATTCTAGATCCATATATCTATTTATTTTAGGCCGAATACATGTAGGCCTACATAGGCCCCTATATAGGCCTAAAAATTCTGGAAATGTGTCGATTAAGCTGTTTTTTTTCTTCTATAACAATCGATCGCCTCACCTTAAATCCTATAGGTAGCCTAGGTAGGCCTATATATGTGTAAGCTTATAACTTACAACATATTCAGTCACCGAAACGTCTGAAATCGATTTTACAGTTAAGTCTGTGTTTATAATAGGCTATGCATATAGACCTCTACTATAAATGTCATGCAGGTTTAGCATCGATCGCCCCTTCCCCTTAATTCTAAAATAGTCACAATATAATATAAAATGCTTGCCTGGCGTCAAAAGATATTCCACCTATCCTTCTCTGCGAAGGAACAGGCACGAAACACCGTTTGCCAATCAAGTTGTCCTTTATCTCGGAAAGCCTTTTTTTTTTTGGTTTGTTTGTTGTTGTTAGACATTCTTTTTGTCTTGTTATCACTGAACGTTATCGCCGCGACTCGTGTTATGTCTTGTCATTATAATTACCAGGGCCGTCAAAATTTAAAGGGAATTTTCTAATTATTTATAGAGTGTCACGTGAGACCCGCTGCTGGCTCTACCAGCAAAATGTCTACTGTCAATGGATATTTAGGACATAAGTAGTAGCAGTAGTAGCCGCTATTCCTTAATTGTTAGAGGAGGAGGCTAAGTTAGAGTCTACAATAATAGTAGCCTAATAGCTGTCCAGCTGGTTAAGGAAGGGGGGAAAGTAAATTGCCAGTGTTGCTACATATAGCATACTTATGCTCCATGAAACATGCTTCATGCGGGTCGAGGAGAATTACGTTTTTAGGCTACGTCTTTCACTTCCTAGTTCATACGTCATACTGTCTGCATTTTAATTATCATTTTCAATGGGAAGGAGGGGGGGGGGTAGAGAAATCAATGCACACTTACTATTTTTACTAAGCATTCGGGGTAGGGGCTATTTCAATACTTTCTTAGGTCCCAGGGCCTATTATTATAAGATTCTAGGGTAGGGAGGCAAGATAGGGCCTACTATATCTTTCCTCGACAAGGACAGCCACCAGAGGCGTAGCAAAGGGGAGCAGGGGGATATAGCGGTTAGACCAACACATGTCCCCAGGTAAAAAATAAAGCTTACAGATTGAGTTAGGTACCTTTAAAAGGGTGTGATTAATGATTAACACTAACCCCGAAAAATATAGCTTTATTCGCTTCTGATCACACATAACTAATATATCATTCTAGACATAGAATCTATATGTCTGATGCTTTAAAAAAATCCTTACTATATGCTTATTGACGATCACCACTCTTTCTTTACCTATTTATTCTTATTTTGGCACCTACGTACGCCAATATGGTTAATTAAAAGCTGGCCCTGCATAATTATTATTGTCTCAAAGTTTATTTAGCCTAATATCTTTTGGACGGAACAGCACCCGACATGCATGGTATTTAAATTCGATCCAAGTTTGTGCACCGTCACTGTAGGCATATAAGCTTAATTGGTATTCATCCAAACCTATTAGATATGTCACTTATCAGTTCAGTACTGCGTGGGCTGTGGGTAAGAAGGAACACATACACAACATGATGAGTAATACTAATACGTCCGACCAGCACACACACACACAAACATATTCGATATCAGTGGTGGTCTAATTCTAATAATACGGCCCCGAGTGCCGCATGCGCCTCTTCGTTGAGTGAAGTGCGGATGTCGTTAACTTCATGCGTGCTGTATTTTCTTTCTACTTTTATATCATCAGTAGCTTGCTTTACACTCTACACAATAGTTAACCCTTACAGTCCCGGGCGCGTATATAGTGGAACTGAAGGCAGCATAGATTGAAGTAGGTTGGTACGGGAAGGGTTAATATTTGTCATGGGAACATTTAACAAGACTTATACCAAATACATCTTTTTTACAAAAGAATAAAAGTAAAATGTATAATGTTCCCATGAGAAATAGTCCTATTGCTTTTGGCGTATTTATACATTGATGGGGTTGTATAAAATCATTTCAACACAGCTTAATTAAATACACACTCAATCACATACAATTTAAATTTATTTTACTAAGAGAAGTGTCTACTATTTAGTACTAGGATGGTGCTGAGAAGTGAAGAGTGGGAGGTGCTGATGTTGAGAAGAAGGAAGCCACATTCTATAAATGCCAGTACTTTTGACAGATAACCACCTTTTCTCAGATATGTTTAGACCACAAACAAAATGCCCCAGATTTTATGCAGTAACCCTCTCCCACACCTTCACCCAAATAAACCTGTTTTGTTTTAACACAAGCACTGCACTGACAAATTATTATTTTTTAGTCAGTTGCATCTTCAGGAATTTAATTATTGGAAATAAGTTATATTAGTGTAGGTCTACATGGTTAACATACAACATGCAATTCGGCTTATTAGAAATAAGTTTAAGATAAGATAGCCACACCCTAAATATCTATTTTTATGTTACCGATCAATAGTCTCTTTATCTGCAATTCATTTCTTATCAAGGCTTGTACACACTGCCCCAATTTCACACATTTAAACCATTACATCTAAAAGTAACAAGATCATCTTTCATAAAATTATTTATTTCTTGTTATTTATCATTTGGTTTGATATCATATATTACACAAACAGAACAACAATACATTAAATCATGTCAGAAACTGTTTTACAGATCCACAATACAAGTTTCATAAGTTTTAGTCATATGTCATGTGTAGAGATCAGAGAAATACATCTAGCCAGTCACAGTCTATTGCCATAGTCAATAGCTTGTCCATGTCAGTGTCTTGATCGGGCGTGTCCATTTCACTTTCAGTGGTGGAAATTTTATCCACCGAATTCTCTGACGGCTTGTTCTCAAACAGAATTGGCTGTGCAATCTCATCCTCTGATTCAGAGCTAGATGATTCACTGTCTTCTCCGCTGCCCATGGGCAAACTTCTCCAGGCAGCTCCTTGATCCTCATTCCGCTTCTTTTTCCTGAAGTAAAAAACAATAATATTTATTGTTGTAATGATGTTACAAGCTTTAACTAAGGAATACTAGTTGTATTAAAGCCCTGACTAAACTTGTAAAAGAAGAATATTGTAGCAACGATTAACCTCATTTCATTTATAAGATGTTTGTATAACCTTCTTGTGAAAACGTGCTGAGTTTATTTTTAATCAGGTGGGATGGCCGGTAGAGGAATCAGACTCCACCACCTACCCTTATATTTACGGTTGCGCCCCACCCCCATGTGACACGTTGCTTTAAGACAAGACTTCCCCAACTAGAGTTGCGTCCTTGCTAAAGCAATAGATGTTTGTAAGAGATGGTTAGAAAAAACTATGTCGTTCCCCATGTCACCCACACACGCAAGCAACTTAGCAATCTTGTTAGATTGTGTTTGTAGTAGATACCTTCTAATTGTATCCTGCTTATCACTGGGATGTTCAGGTCGCCCGGTTGTCTGGCACTAGACAATTCTGTTATTGTAAGTTTTCACCTGGAAATTGTTTCGGATGCCTCTCAAAACTTTATCTGAGATTAATGTCTCTATGCTTTCGTGAACTTTTGCCAAATCTTGATTATCGCCAAGTTAATTAAACCCCCACCCTCCACCTGATCACGTGGTGTTAGGACAACCAATCAGAATAAACTTAGGGTGAAAGAAGCTAGAAATGAATTTAAATACTTCAGTGTCTGCCTGAACTTTATACAGAGAGGATCACCACCCTGTATATCCTAGCGGTCTGAGAGTGCCAGGGCATTGTGGGGGAACATAGGATAAGAACATAGGACCTATAGTATCTATAGGACATAAGATAGAACTGATAGAAACATTAGAAACATAGCATATACCGCCAATGAACATTGCTTTTATTATATATCAAACTAGACTTGCTGTGTATCTTCAGACTATAATATTCATTTATTCACATTATTTGTGTACCCAAATGATTTTAAGTGTTAGCCATTGTTCAGTTTTTTCATACACTATTGCTATATTTGCCATTGTACGGCGGCCTTGCCAAAACTTTCGATGCATTGCCATTGTACGGCATTGCCTAAACTTTCGCTTTATTTGCCATTGTGTGTGTGTGAACTGTACTTTTGATATGCTTGGATTTTATTATTATTATTCCACTTTCAAGTAAGAACTATATGTATGATTAAACTCATCGTTATATATTTATAAAAAGAACACTGAATCGTAGATTGATTTTCTTCAAGTACTTTATGTTGTACGTTTGTCAACGACGGTGAATCAAATAGAAATTTATAAGAAGTAGAGGGACCTAACCAAAGAAATCGTACCGCTAGACAACAAGCCACGGGTGGACTTAATACCCCATCCAATGTGTGACAGCGGGTGCAAACTACATGCACCTCATTAAGGATGTTAAACGAAAACCGGAATACCGGATTCCGGTTTTGAAACTGAAAACCGGTTTTGAAAAAATCAAAACCGGATTTTGGTTTCTTAGTTGGAAGGTAATCATTTGGCTTTTCCGGCCTGTGACTTGTGACATTGCTGGGGGGGGGGGGGGGTTACCGACATATGTTTTTAAACCATTTTCACCGTTTTTGGGAAAAAATGGTTTTAACATCCCTACACCTCATCACAATTGTAACTACCTAGCAATACTAGTCTAAAATTGTTGATAGCATTACATGAATTTCTTTAAGGAAAAGTGAATATATTTTTAGCTTAAAAAAGACTTACTTTTTAACCAGCAAACTGTCCAAATATTTATCACAGAACAAGGAGATTGGTTCATTGGAATGGAGAAACTGAAAAAAAAAATTAAAAAAATTGATATACTAAATGAGGTATGTTCAGATGTTCACAAGTCTTGAATACATGAATATATTTATTGGGCACAGATATGTATTTTTGATTTGTGTGTGTGTTGATGGTTGATGTGATGTTATAACAAATCAAAGTATGTATACAGCTTCACTTTTTGTTATGTTACCATATGAGGCCAATGGCAGATGTAGGCAGGTTTTAGGAATCTGACTTTTTAGACATTTTTAACTGAGTTGTGTAGTTTTGAATTGGTCAAGTGTAAAAATACCAATGAGTAAAAGTGTAAAATCTTAACTTATCCTCTAGATGTTAAAAATAAAGGCATTCAACAAAAATAGATGAGGATAGTTACCATTGAAATGAATGAGTCATCAGATTGTCTTGTTTTTGAAGCAGTTTCTTTGACTGGCTCTGTCTTAGTTTCTCTCACTATTTTCTCTGCCATCATCGTACTTAAGAAACTAGGTGGAAGGTTTTGTGCTATTTTCACCTAGAAGATAAAAAATGTGTATAAAGCTAATGATCACAAAATTGTATGAACAGATCTAGAAGCTAATTTTATAGCAGCACCAAAAAACAGCTGGCGACTTGACCTAGAGGGCGACTCGCCTGAAAAAAACTGGAAGAAATGGCCCAGGTTAGAGGACCCTGGAGATCTATATTAGGTGGCCCAGACAAACCGTAGATACTGGCAATAAATAAATAATCCATCTAAAAGCTAAATGAAAACAAACTCTAAAAGACGTGCTCTGGAGACTTTTTTGATATCATAATTTTAAGGTTCAAGGACTAATTGTTTGAATAGTGTGGTACATATGATATTGCATGGTACATATTACTTTCATGCAGATAGGTCGGTACTGAGGGGCACTGGCCGAGTTGCAGTGCACTAGGCTGATGTACCAACGGTCCTGGATTCAAATCAGGTGAAAAGCTAGCATTTGTTCCAGGCTCTGGAGAGTGGCCTCGATTCTACCCAGCACTGATGGGTAACAGACTTTAGTTGGGGTAAAATAAAGGTGGCTGGACATTGTGCTGGCCACACAATCTAGTATGCCATGACCACAGAAACTGGTGTAAGCTGCGTCAACGACCCTATGGATCAATTTGGTCAGACAGGATACTTTACTTTTTATGTTGGTACTGAGTCTGAGTATATGTACATAAATCTAGGGTGATGGAGAATCTGCTGGCCATAGTTGAGGCCACCAAAGAATGAGTCATTGTCTCACCTTACCTTGCAAAAACTTATTGAGCTCTTATACTTATTTAATCACTATACATTTGGTGGAGTTTTAAATATTACTCATGCAGCTAAAGCTAATGGTGCTGAGAATACTTGAACATCTTTTAAATACATAATATATACCCTCTGGGTCATTGGGTTATTCAAATTAAAATGATTGTATCACAAATTAGTTAACCCCCCCCCCCCCCTTCCTTGTTTTCCCTCTTTAATGAATATGAAATAATAATATGTAATATGAAATGAAATGTATGTGTGTAGACCTTTAAACAATTTTAGTTTAAAGATAAACCCTGATATAATTTCACAAATTATTTAACTTCATAGAAAGTTGATCAAATCTGGCTATTTTCTTATAAGATTAATTCCTTTGGCCTAACAAAGCTTTAACTGGAATTGAAGTGACTATAACATTTATTGTTTTCTTACCTTGTTTGACTGGCTTTGCTTTTCACTTTCCAAATCTAAGGTAATGAGCTGTTGCTTGACATTGTACACGTAGATCTGAGACCCCCCGGGCCAGCCGAGATCCACGGTGCCTTCTTGCCGACTATCAGGTACAAAAATGGCATCTACCACGTCATAGTCACTTATGTTGTCATATTTATAGACAAGGGTCGGGCTATCTGGCCTAAACACACACACTGAAAAAAGAAAATGGTTACATTTAACTCAAAACTATTACAGTAAAATCCAGGGCATAAGCAGAACTTTTGTAGCCTAATTTTTAGGTCAGAGAAAAGGGCTTATACACGTGTTTAAAAAAAATTGTTTTTTTCCTAGGCTAGAATATTAAACAAAATTGACAATGTAGGCTGCGGTAAGCAACATCACTGAAAAAAATCTTGAAAAATCTAATAAACTGTTGCAGTATAATTATTATTATCAACAGTTAAAAATTAAAATATGGATCAAGAAATTATACAAATAGACCAAACAGATTTTGAGTGCGGCTTATACACTTGAACTTCAATTTTACTTGCCGTTTGCCTTTCAAAGTTTATCACCGCCTTATACACAGTATACAGTACTAATAAACTTTTGAATACATGGGCATGAGCAGAGAAAGAGGTAGATATGATAATTTCTTATTGTTAACATAAAATGTTAAAAAAAAAAGAAGGTATGTTTACTATTCATTGTAGAAAGAATAGTTTAGCACTTACATTTTTTTCCTTGTGTGATGTAAGCCATTAAATTGGAGGCTGGATCTCGAAACAAGACTTGAACTCTTGCAATTTTTGTCCACATAACTAGGATGAAAGGGTTAAGTTATGAATAGAGCACATTGTTATACCACATACTGGTGAAATATTTTTGTTTCATAAGCAGCACAAACAGTAATCACAGTAATCCTTGATTACATAAGAAGGCAATATTTCTAGTACCAGAACCAAAACTATATGATATATGTGATATATACTATCTAATTATTGGTTTAATTTATGTTTAATTGTCTAATATAGCATTCTATCCCCTTTAAACAAAAAATTATACAATTTGGCAGAAATTCATTTTTTTTTAGATATATAGCTTTGTCTTGGCAATCAAACAATAGAGTGTATGAAAATACACAGTTAGAAACAGCAGGAACAGAGAGAGAAAAGCATGCAATAAATATAAAAAGATTGGACGATAAAAAAATATGGATGAAATCATGAAATAAAGCTATGGAAGAGAAAGAGTTGCCTATATTGGTATGTATCAGTTAAAAATGTTATAACGTTCTATTTTTCTTGCTTCTAAAGTAATTTAAATGAAAGTAAAGTTTTACAAATATTTTAGCCATGGTTTTTTTTTTTAATTGTATTAATAAAATTATCTTAATTCTGACATTTTCCTTAAATATTCTATTCTGAACTGAAAGATCCTAGGTGAAAGTGTATATGAGCCCAAGTCAAAAGGTGCTCTTTCAAGGGAAAAAATTTCATATTCACAGAGAGGTGTAAAAATTCACTTAAGTATTGTCAGAACCTTCCTAATTCCTACACATGATTTGAATAGTGGGAAGATAAGTTATACACTGGAAAAGACACAGTGACGAAAAACGCGAAACATTAGTAATGGCTGCTATAGACACCTTGGTGTCACTTATGACAAATGACAACAAAAAATTGACTTCAGAAAAAAACATACTAATTCTTGATGGATTTCTTCAAGAATTTAACACACATATCTCCAAAGCCTATATTTATGATATTCAAGAGTATTACAAGCATAGGAGTTGCAAAAGAGGGGGTTTAGGAGCATAAACTCCACTCACTTGAAATGACAACAAACTGTCCTAAGCAACACTATTTCTTTTAAACCCTTGTAAAAAAATTATCCCTGCATCAATTTGAGCAAACTTTGTGGCAAATAGTTATTTAAGGTCTTCTTGTATTCACCAAATGAGTTTGAGATACATATAAAGCTCCTAGGTTATTGAAATAAAGTCTAGAAAAAGTGCATGTAATTAGTCACTTAAGAATCACCGGCAAAAAAACGTAATATTTTCATCTAAAATGCGTTTCGAGTAATTTTTTTATCAACCTAGGTCAAAATGCTATCTCATGCTATCTCGCTGTCCATGGTTGGTGTGAACTAAGTCCAAGTTTTAACTATTTAATTGCATTTTGACCCTTTAATAGCGATTTTAAAAATATCAGTTTTGAGGTACGACCTTTTGACTTGGGCTCATATATGAAACATCTCTTAACATTTAAGTTTAGTGCAAGATTACAATGTACTTTATATACATCTAGCTTAAGCTTTCCATGATAATGATAAAATAACTGATGAACAGCATTTTCCAAATTCTAAGAAATTTGAACCACAAACAGGGGGCTGAAATAATCATTACAAATATTTTAAGACTGCATTTTCAAATTATTTTTTTTACCCCTGACTAGGGATTTTATTGAACAGTTTTATAAACCCTCCCCAAATCCTGTAATGCTATAATGTTTGCTAATTAAAAAATATTTTAAATCCCTTGACTTATATATTATTAGCAGCATTTTGCACCATTTACCATACACAGCGGACACAATTTGAGAAAAGCTATTTCAACAGGGTTCATACTCTTTTTGGAAAATTCCATTCCAGGCATTTTTTTTTACTTATAGACTATAGACTACAATGATAATTAATTATAAAAATATTTTTTTTTATTAAATAAAAGTTTTAATGATGCATTTAGGAATAGGCCCAAAAGTTTTCACTGACACTATTTACACTACTAAGCACTTTACAATTGTGAAATCAGGCAAGCTTTTACAGCTTGGCCTGAATCTGCCTCTTTACCACAATAGCAAGTCATTTTGTTTAAACAGGGCTACTGCACCAAACTGAGTAAACTCAAATAAAAAATTTCATGAGAAAACCATAAATTTCATCAAAAACTAATTCATTTAACATTAACTCAAATACATAAGAAAATGACATGAAATAAAAAAGTAAAAACGTATTAAAAATTGACAACTAAGCTAAGTTTATTATTTAGAGTCCGTTAACTGTCCTTAGAAAACATATAATAAAAAACAAAAAGTAAAAATATAAGAACATGTTTTGTTTTGGTAAAGAAAAAGAGTGAGAGATGGGGGGGGGGGGGGGGGGGGGAGGTGGAACAGAATGGAAAATGAATATCCTGTATAGGTTATGTTACGAGTAGATTTATTTCCATATTATATTGGTTCTGTTATTATTAACTAAAGTTAAAATGAAATAATCTTAAACCCGAAATGTTTCCTTGTTAGGAATAAAACATGCATATGTCTAGACACTACGTCATAGCGATAAAATACGTCATATGCACGAGGGTGGAATACCGTTTAGTTTAGTTCTAGTTTGGGCGCTAATGTGTGAGGACTGTTTTTGACCACTTTCTTAAAGATAGGATTACAGCTTAACTCATTATAGAAGAATCTCAACTGATTAAGTTTCATTATATAATACTGGTACATGTATTCTGTGGTATTGTTATATTTTATCATCTCAACTTGTTGGAATAAAATTGTGTTCAATTTCAAACAGGATTGTGGATTTCCTATATATTAAGGTACAGTTTATCTAAATCACTTTATACACAAAAGATTCATATCGCGACGAGTCAAATAAACATCAAAACTAATTCAATAACATCAATATAAATTCTTATACAACCTTGTGAGATCCAAGATGGATATGAATCAAAATAATATATAATAATACATTACTAAAAATATCATCTAACGTCAGTAGCTGATTTCGCACGTGACAGTTATAACTGGAACCAACTAGAGATAATGGCTTAGGACAGAGAGACTCTGGAGACTTGCGGTTGACCCTTACCCCAGATGGGGTGACTGGCAATGATGATTGTGGCAATTTTAGGATTCCAGACATATTTTAGACTTTTTGGGGGGTTTTGGTGAAAAAGTACCAATTTTCCAGACGTTTATAAATGTTTAAACACCAAACATATTCCAGACAAAGTATGAACCCTGTTTCAAGGATAAAAACTTTTTGAAATGGATGGACACAAAGTCAAAGTAGTTTGATATTATTGGACTTTTAACTCACCATTCAAAGTGATTAGATTCCATGATAAAATTTTGTTTGAATTAGCAACAACCAGTTGATGACAGCAATTCCCACTTCCAAATTTGACATTTCTGTTAAAATTAAAATATACATTCTTCAGGTTAATTCAACAAATTAATATTTATAAGATATGTGGCATATGAGGACCAACTTAATAACTACTTCTCAGCAGCTTAACTAGAGAGGGGCTACCACCACAAGTGACAAAGTTTGGATAGGTGCAAAATGGAGTTTTAAAAAATGTAATAAAAATGTGTTCATTTTTTTTTTACTATATTTAAATTAAGGAAAAAAAAAATGATGTCAGCTTTTCACCTTGTTTCACTCCCTACGTATGTTAGCTTACTAATAAAATCTAACATTCTAGATAGGGGCCTTGCCACCAATCCGCTGCCCTGAGCGCCATTCAAACAGCCGCCCCAGCCACCATAATCTCTCGTTAGGCAACTGCTACCAATTAAAAATATCTGAAAAGTTAAATAAACAAAGAAAAATTGCTTACGCAATATTCTGTTTTTTTTCAGAGGCGCTAGAAAGAGTTGTACGGAGAACATTAGTTTCTGGATCCCAGATTGTAAGCAGATGCCCAAAGGCGACAGCTAGAGTGGAACCATCCATGGAGAAATCAGCACACAATGGAGGTAAACCATGATATGTCCCAACTGACTCACAAGTCCAACAGGAATTACTTCCTGAAATAGCAATAGTCATCATAGTTAAACATCATCTTTGGCACACATACACAAAAACATACGCAATTTAAAGTAAGGATGTTAATAGAGTTATTTTGAACAAAATAGATTTTAAACTTTCTTTTTGGTTCATCACATTTAAATGATTTCCTTCCAACTAAAAAAAATCTATTTTAAAGCTTTAAATAAAACAGGTTTTTGGCTTTAAAACCCACAAATTGAATTTCTCATTTTTGTTTAACATCCCTAGTTTAAAGATAAAACACAAATAAACACATCCTTAGTTTAAAGATAAACACAAATAAACAGGTTATAGATAAATATAAATAAACAGATTATAGATAAACATTACTCACTATAAATATCAGAATCATCCACCAGTGTCCACAGTTTGAAGCAATTATCACATCCAACACTTACTAATGTGGGACTTTTATTGGGAAAATCTTTATGCATGGGTCGAAATGCCATACTCGTTATTTTTTTCTCATGGGGGTATTCAACTGTAGTATTCAAAGTATATCTGGTTGATATAAAGGTTTTAGAGAAAACACATTGAGTCTCACGTTGACAAATATAGAAAAAACATATGGTCCTACATTGAGAAAACAAACAGATTGACAAGTAAAGAAAACTATCTCTTTGACAAGTATAAAGAAAACTTAGCTTTTGTAAAATTAAATATTCATTAGGACATAATAATAATATAGATACATGTAAACCAATTATATTACTTTTCAATCATTAGGCCGACTAAAGTTATACCATGAAAATAGAAATCTCACACCAGTGTACTAGCTAGGGAGGGGAGGGGAAAATAGTGCAAGTATATTTGGAAGGGGTGAGAGTTTAGGCCTAGTAGACTAATTTTGAACAGGTGCACACAATTTCTACACCTAATCTATTGAACAACTAACATTAACACTGATTCTATTTCTCATTGTTAAAATGTAAAAATGAGATGAATGAAAGAAAATTTTTCACACAATAAAAAAAATTATTGTAAATAAATTCCTTGTTTTGAAAAGAAAAGTGTCCCCACCACATACCCCGCCTTACACGGAAGAAAACTAAGTCACTAAGTGACAAGTAGCAGGAATATTTAGGCTAACCATTTACTTTTAACTGTATAAATGCTTACAGTAAATTCCTAAATTTTTTTTACGTTAAACCAATTTGGGTCTAGACTAGAATAAATATAATATCAGGTAGTTTCAGCCTCGAGAGAATTTCATCAATTTGTTGGAGAATAAAATTACTTGGATCCGTGATTAGACCTATGCCTTCTGGCTATGCCAAGACCCAATATTGTCCACAACAAGCAACAGGATTATAACCATAATTATAAACATTAAAAATAAACAAATAAACCTCATTAAGAGTAAATCTAATCTGAAGATTAGCTTGTATATGGATTATGTCTTGAAGATACTTCTTACGTTTGTGATTCCGTGGAATAGAGCCAGAATTTCAATTTAAGCTCAGGCCGAAAGTCGCCATCATCCCACATTTCAAATGTAGCCAGCCAGTCACCGTCATCACTGACTGCTAAATTCAGCAGTTCCGTCACATTCATGGGCCCATCGGTTGTTTCAGGAGAAATATAATTTTGTCCCACAATATCCAGCTGTATGTAATATAAGTTCAGTAATACATCAAGAGGTACAAGATTTTAAGAAAATTACAAAAGTAACAAAAGTGATTGCAGTTCAGAGAGGCATAGATAAAAGTGTCAACTATATTATGCTCTTTTGGATGTAATAAATCAGGACTGGATATTTCTCTGATTGGCAAATAGATTAAACAGAATTAACGATGTCAAGAACAGACCTGCCAACCTCCCAAGATAAAAAATCTGTATCGGGGGGGGGGGGGGGGGGGGGAAAGGGGGGGGGAGTGCACGCGCGCAAAAGTTATGTAGACCTATACTAAATTAGAAGGAATATAACTATTATTGTTGGTTATTAGTGTTATTAATGTAATTAGTTTAAAGTTTTAATTAACATCTGTGTAATTAACTTTAAAGTAAATCAATAGGCTTAATTATAAAGCAAATAATTGTATAAAGCCAAAGGCTCTAGGCCTATACTATAGGCTATAGTTAGTCTGTAGTTTAGTAGAAGGCCCTAAATAGTAACTAGTACTAGTAGGCCTACTAAAAATGCTAGTAGCAGGGCTAAACATATAGGCTACATATTTATACCGTTTATGGCCTATGGCCTATACTCCTATACCTAACCTAGTACAAGAAAATTGTATAGTGATCAACATGATAGATAGGCTATGCTTATAATGCTATAGACTATAGGCATAGGCTAGGCCTATGTATTTTTTACTAAAATATTTTCCGTAGTTATTTTAGTCAAAAATATGTATTTTGCCTTAGTAGGCCTATTCCTATTTTGTTTTTTTCAATGGTCAGTAAAAGAGTAATATGCGTTTAAATTTATAGTACAGTGATTTTAGTAGGCCTAGAGCTAAAAAAAATGTGTCGCTTTCCAAGAAAATATTATTACTTGATGACGCTCAAAATTGTATTTTTAAAAATGCGATAACAGGTAATTCAGTAATCATTAGTAATTAGTATGGCCATTATGGCTTATAATACTTAAATAGACTTATATGGTATTGCATCGGTAGGCCTAGAGATTCGTTGTTTTTTTTAAATCGCTACATTTTTTAATGAAAATAAGTTGTAATCGGTCTTTGGCGGCCATGTTTTAACACAAAAACGTTTCGTAACAACCAGGTTTGGGTATCAAAATATTAGCCTAGGCCTACGGTATATTGAAAAATAACGGAAGTAGCAAAAACAAAACTAAACACTTCCGAGCTCGCTCATTTTTGTTTTATTTTGGATTTTTACGATCGACAGACATGCCAAAAAAAAATAATAATAAAAAATTGCCGAAAATCAGAATTTTAAGGGCTTTGTCGGAATTTTGGGATGAGGGGTGAAAAATCCGTATAATCCCGATAAAATCGGAAGGGTTGGCAGGTCTGCAAGAAATATGAATTTAAGGAAGACTATCATTACTTCTAATTATTACGTGAAGTTCAAACAAACATGTTTAAATATTGCAGGGTCAACCAGTTAATGACAAAAATTTAATATAAATACTGGCATAAATAATAATAAAAAGTAGTATTTAGTTTTGAGTGATACAAATTTCAAAAGAAAAATAGTATATTTTTGTTGGCTAGATCTAAAAATCTATTTTATTTAAATAATTACTTTTCTAAACACTAGACTCACATTGAAAATCTGTCGGTTCAAAGATACAGAATAAAACTGAAGATGGCCCAGCAAGCCGTTGGTAACTATGCTTCTCCACTTAGGGTCATACTTTAAGCCACATGGAATCGGGTTGCGTTTATCCACATATATGCTGTTTCGAGTCATTCCCCTGTAAACTTGCAGAATGTTGAGGCTGATATCCAAGAGTTGAATCACTGAAAGAATGAAAGAGAAAATATCACAACAAAGACATAATACAAGAAAACTTTAATGTAAGTGGCCACATTTTCAGGTTTTAATACAGCAGAGCCTAGCAGGTTAGACAATTTACACAAAATATTTGGATGTACTCTTTACAGTCTGAGTATGAACCAAATAGTAGAGGCTACTCCAAAGTTTCTCTATCATATGCAAAGCTTTATTCTCTAGATATAGTTTCTCTTCCCCCCACCTAGTGACTTACCTAAAACAATAACCATGTACAAAAAATGTTGATATTATTAGAATAAAATTTTTCTTTAACTTGTTCTTATTTGTAACTATTTGTATATTATATGGAGAAAAACTGGATATTCGGCGAGGCCATAGCAGTAAGGCCCTAAAATGTCAGATACAAAATTGAAAAATACAGACAGGAAAAAAGTTTGTTTACCAAAAATCTTCCAGAATTTACTAATTCTTTTAGAGCACTGTTTGTGTACTACTTCTAACTCAATGATTTTTGACAGGCATCAGACATTATTAAAAAATTCTTAGTATGATTTACCCATAACACAGATATTATGATACTCATATGTTCTCTTTCTCCTAAAGCCACACAACAAGTTCCATAATATTTTGCCTAACATCAATTGAAATCTGGTCTGGATATGAATTAACTGACTAAAACACATGTACTTCTTTTATTCTAACATACATGGCAATGTCTTTACTACAAATGAGCACTGCAAAATTTTGAATGACTTTGTCTAGGAGACAATATCCACAAACAACAAGAATCAGAGAAAACTGCCAACATTTAATAAGGACTTAAATTACAGCTTGTAAGCTTAAGCCAACTACATATAGTTACACTTTACAGAAACAGAGGAGATGCTACCTATTTCATTGACATCTTGTGTGACTGTAAAAGAAGAGACCCCATTTTCAAATTCTGCAAACTTACTGTCTGGTAAACAACCATGTCTAGCTACCTACCTCAAGCTGCATGGCACATGTCTTGAAAAAAATTTAAAAACTTACCATTATCACTGTGTTTAGTTGCATAAAAACAGCCATCGGGGGATACAACGATTTCAGTTAGAGGAGCTCCCATACGTGGTTTGTAATCTCTGCGGATTGTATTGTTGGTTTGCCACTTCACAAACACACACTCATATCCACCACTTAGTAAATTTGAACCTAGAGTTAAAAAAAAAGAGATTTACAACAGAAAAGCAAATTGTTTAACAAATGCTTTACGTTAACTTCCAATTGTATTTAAATAAGCATTTTGCATTCATTAAATATGTTTGTTTAAAGTTCTGAATTACTATTAAAATGAATTGACCAGCCTCTAGAATTAAACTTGCTTAGTTTAAGGTATGGAAAAGAACCGAGGAAATTATTAACCCTTACAGTCCCGGTCGCATATATTTTCCTCTAACTATTTCTCTCCCTCAAACCCGGACACGTATATTTCCCTCCAAATACAAAATCTCCTGGAATCCCAGCCACGTATATTTCCCTCAAGGAAGGGTGTCTATTTAAAGATCAAAATAAAGGATTTGACCTTTCACCATAGTTTCGGGCAGAATATTTATTCGATAGTTGAATAGTTGAATTTTATTTCGCTTTTTAAATTATGAAAATTGACCAATTATTGAGTTTTTTTGGGGGGGGAAATTGAAAATGCGGTCCTAATTGACTCTACCAAATTACCTTCCGTTATTATGGCGGTACATGTTGATGAGACTTTTTCTTATGGATTATTATTACGAATTAATACAATTACTTTATGAATTAGATTATTCATATTCTATTTTAAGGTAAGTTATTATGTTTCATGTTTCTAGCAATTTACTCTCTTCGTGTAATCATCAATTTTTACCAACAAAAAAGTAAAAAAATAATTTCGGAACCCTTTGGATGTCTCAGCCATTCTGAAATAATGTCTGGGATGGAGGGAATAATGAGTAAAATAATGGCTGGGACTGAAGGTATACATTGCAAATAAGTAGGTCGGTACAATAAGTGTTAATATTTAAAGATTTTTTTACTACACCTTCAGTTATCAAATGTTTTGTCCATCTGTTTTCCTAAATTTATAAAAGGTCATGATACTCTCATAATAATTTCAGTCTATGTCAACTCTCATGTATCAATGTACAGTTTTTCTTTAATAAAATGTTCACTTCAGAGACTAAAATCTTGTATTTCTCACCAGGTATACTAAATATGTTTCTAATAGTTTAACTACCAAATCAGTTACACCACTCAAACCAAATTAGGCTTTAGCCTAAGATTACTCCAACAAACTTTTTTTTTAGTTTGTCACTAACATTGAGCTTACCATCATCTAACTTGGCTATTGCAAATTAAGAAGCCTGCAAAGTTATTATTAGTTTTATTCAACTACAAATTCATTAGTACTTACCATCAGGAGTAAATTGTAAACACAGAACAGGCAGAGCATGCCAGTGAATGATAGATGTGATTGCTTTCCCTTTATTGCAAAAATTATGCCTAGTAAAACAAAAATTGAACATTATCAATAAAACTGAAGACAAATATGAAAAGTTATACATTCTTCACAAATGGGAAAAAAATTAGTTTTGAATAAAATTTAGATAATTCCTTAGAAACATTCTTTTTAAAATTGAACATGTTTTTGAAGAAAGTCCTTTTAAAATGGGACAATTTCCACTAAACAATTACAAATAGAGTAAATTGAACCACTGATTGAAATATTTTAAAATGTATGTTTTTCCCTTTTGGTCCTATTTGACACTAGAGATAATGAGTTCACCAGTTTCCTAACCCTGGATTTTAAGAATGTTCTCAAATCACTGGGTCCCACATCAAGGGAAGTAGGTTTAAACATTTACAGTTTGTAAACTGTTACTTGCTTTTTTCAATATGTAAGCTTGTTATAATAAAAAAGATCTGAGTGTTCTTAGAAATGTTAACAAATGTTACTAAATGTGTTAAAATGAAAGTTGTACCATAAAATAATTTTCCCATTTTCTAATCCTGTAGCTATGCAGTAGTCAGTAGGATGACAAACCACACATGTTATAGTATCACCTTGACTGTCTAATCTGTTGAAGAAAAGTTAAATTGCAAATCTGTTAAAAGTTTACAACAAAGTCTTGAAGAGTGAACAGTGATGTTCAATCATTGTCAGATGGTTCTTATCTAAACACTATTGTTGCTTAACTCAACAATTCTGGCTGAGTTAATTATCATATATATTGTACTATGGTATTTAAAAAATATTTTTCTGAATTATATCAACAGGCATGCACAATTTCTAAGTAAAAATATTTACACAACAGAACTAACTATATGGCCTACAATTGTTGTTTCACAGAACCTGTTTATGCAACAACTAATTTGTTAGAACACTTACACATCAGTTGAATCCTTCTTAAAAGAATGTACTGTGAGACCTTTCTTGTGTGCAGAGACAACACAATCTTTCTAATAAAAAAAGAAATTCCTGGTTTTATTGCATGTAAAAAAAAATTACACAGGAGCTTTATTAAAAGAGCTAAATTTACATTTTAAAACTATTTTAATTTGCATCCTTCACACAGTTGAAACATGAATTGTAAATGCTTAACTTACAGAACACCCAAAAGAAACCAAATTAGTTTTGCCAGCACAGTTATCTATTATCATCTTAGGGTTTGAATACTCTCCCTTTGCATCCTTCTTCCAAAGCATTACTGGAACAAAAATAAAGTGAAAGACATTTACATTTAAATCCCGATATTTTGAAATAAGTTATTTGAGTTCTTCATTCCTATTATATAACAGCTTACTTCATGATGTATTAACTCTCTGAATTTAGGTGGTCCAAATAAATAAAATGTTTGTTGTAAGGTTTTGATGAAAATTGATGTACCCATAAAATAATTGTAGAAAAAATCAGAGGAGAGTTAAGGACTTCTAAACTTAGTTAATTATTCACATTACAAAAAAATCTTACTCAATATTTTAGCAAATTTCAGTAGTAGTAAAGTAAAGTACCCATCGGAATAACTTGATCATAGGGCCGGTGAAACAGCTTTCATCACTTTCAGTGGCCAGTATAATGCCCAACCGCCTTTACTTTTCCCCAACTAATTTCAGGTTCTAATTCAGTAAGTTAAATTTTGCAAACTTTCCCAATCTGTATGAACCCTGTCATATGATCTTTGGTAAAGGTAAGACCTTTAAACATTCAATATACCAAGTATGGGTATGTATAAATTGCAAGGGAAAGTTTTTTCAAAGTCACTTGGTCTCACCTTTTACTTTGTCTGTTATCTTAGCAAGCATCATTATAGATTTCTTCTCTGCACTAATTGAAATGATACCAAACAAGGTCATATGGAGATCAAGTTTCTGAAATTACAGGGGAAAAAATATATAATTTACTAAAATAAAAAGTAAAGATGGTTGACTGCATAGCCTTAAAACCTTTTATATTTGTATATATTATTTTATATATTTTATAATACATATAAATCATAAACAAAATAGGCTATTTATTTCAAGGGAATATTAAAAGTCAACATTTATGATAAAAGGTGGCTTGTAAATATACAATTCTAAATTTTCTCAAAAGGAACCGTTGTTTTCTGTCTGTTTGCTTTTCATGTTTTATACCAAAAAAATGCACTAACCTTCAACATTGCACCATCAAGATAGTCCCAGGATATAAGAAGTCCATCTTCTCCACAAGATATAACCTAAAATATTATTTTAATATGATAGAAAATTAAAAGAAAACTGAATTTCTGGTGAGGAAATTCATGCATAAAATGTTTATAGTTGAATTTATACTAGTAAAAGATGCCAAGTTTTGCCAGTTTTATTACAATAATGCTACACAAACAGCACTAATTTTGATAATAAAGTAATAGTTGTCTTTCAAACTAAGATGAGTAAATTATTTGAAACGCTGGCTACATAGATACACAAATCACCAATGACTTTTTTTTTAAATCTTTGCAATTAATTCTGGCTTTTCCAATATTTCCATATGTATTAAAATTTCTAAATCTACAGCTTTATACTTTATATATTTTTATGCTTTGTGATATTTTTTTTCTTTTAAGTAGTGTATGCATAATATGAATGCACTTGTATATTGCACAAGTTTTTTTTAGTTCTAAAATATAAGAGCAAGGCTTATATATGCATGGGTTAGTGTTATAATACAGATCATAGGAATCAAAATAGTAAATTATGGTAACCCATACTGTGCACAATATACAAAGTGTATTTAATAGAATGTGAACGATCATCAATATTTCTATAACACTGCCTAGTAAGAAAATTAAATAAAGAAATGTACACATTTAATATTATTTATTATTTGTATACATTTATCAAATCCAGCCTAGAAATCTTCATTTTGTGATGTCCAGATAATTTACATAGAGGTATAAATTATGAAGAGACATAAAACTGTACCTTGATAATACATGGTTGCATTGACATAAGAAACGTAAGAAACTAGTGTGCCTTACCTGTAATACATTACTAGGATTTAATACAACTCCAGTGACTCTCTTAGTGTGTCCTTTCAACTCATGAAGAAATTCACCATTTTTTGTATTGAACACCTTGACAGCATTACCACAGCAACATAATATAAACCTTTAACAAAGTTGAACAACAAAACTTTTCTTAAAAATAGGATTTCAGTTATAAAATTAATCAATTATAGATTCATAATTTTACTATTATACTAGTAAATTGGGTAAATTTTAAAATGTTTTTTCTTAGCTGTACAAAACAATCAGGTTGATAGTACTTTTACTTTTAACTAGTCTAGCTTACACAGATACATTTAAGCTGCTAGTATTTGAAATGGTTAAGAAAGGAAAGTACAAAATAACTTTCAAAAAGTCATGCCAATCTACTTCCAATGGAAACAGTATCTGCATCATCTTCGTTGACCTAGTCCGAGCTACAGCCAACCTGTCTGGCAAAATCTTCAGAAGGCTAATTTACCCACTTTCCCATCATCCTGTCAAGCTAAAAGTTTAGAAAAAAACACCGCCCACCACCCTGGCTGGCTTTGTTAATCGTAAATTGCAGAGCAAGTAGGTTCCCCCTCCTTTTGTTGTTACTGGCATATATTTCTCCTTAAAAAATGTACCGGTATACTATAGACAGGCTATCTTCTCTCCTAGTTCATGGTGGTCGGCTGGTATATCAAAGGCAAAGGTCCCTGGGTCTGGGTTCAAATCCCGGTGAAGACTAAGGTATAGTCTACCCAGCTCTCATCAGACTATTCAGGTAAAGTAAAGGCAGGCATTGTGCTAACCACCCAATCCCCTAGTAGGCTAACTAGTATGACGTGGCCACACAAACTTGTGAACGCTGCTTCACCAGCCCTATTGACAATTGAATCAATACGGTCAACTGTATCTATCTAGTCTAGTTAATATCTTATCTAACTCTAACAGTCACTAACAGACTACAGTGTGACTGCGTCTTTAAGATTTTAGTTGAGAGTTAGGTGTAGTGTTGTAGGTTAGGCGGAGGCAGCACTAGACTAAGTCTCTAAGTAGGCCTACTACTAATTAGAAGCAGTAATAAATTAGGCCTATCCTATACGTTACAATTCAACATACAAGGAAAGTAGCAAAGCCAAAGCAACAAAAAATGTGTTTAAACTTTTATTTAAAGTTATCTTTTAAATCTTTTACTTTTACTTTACTAAAAATTTAAAAAAGGTAGATCTAGTGACTAGTCTAGATTCTAGATCTATTCTATACAACTAGGCTATACTTTACTGAAGTTTACTATTTAATACTATTTACTATAGTATATACTAGTATATTTAATTATATTATAGTATATGCCTATAGGCTATAAGTATAAGTCATAAGTATAGTGTATAGCGTATCGCGTATAGCGTATAGGGCCATAGCCATACATAGCCATGGGCGCCATGGCCATAGCCTACTCTACAATTTATATATAAAAATGTCTTACTTGGAGTCGTGTGAAAAAATATATGATTTGAATTGTGAGCCGGCTTGAAGAGAACGAACTAGACTCATTGTATACACTAAAATTTATGTCCTCAGAATAAATTTCATATTTCAATGTGAATATCAAAAACCCTCGTGTATTTGTTGTTGTCTTTTTACGGAAGTCAATAGTGGAGGAACTTCATTGGCTGAAAATTAGTCGGAAAAAAATAGTAATCGACTGACGAAATTACAAAACAAATACAATTAGTAATTAAGCCGTCTGTTATTTCTGTACACACTTTTATTATTAAACTTACCTTTATAAAAAAAAATGTATTGAAATTATGTAGTTTTTTTTAAGTAGATCAAAGCCTTGATTAATAAACTAGTACGACTAAGCTAATTTATACAATCACCAAGAATTAATAACAAAGTGAATTTTTTTTTCTTATAAGCCGCTATACTATACTATATACTATACTATAGTATATAGCCTAGTAATTTTAGGAATTTTAGTTTTAGTACTTTTAGGGACTAAACATAGGTTAGGCCAAGGGTCTTTATTCTTTTTGCTTGCATTTACGGTACCGGGTACCCTACATCCTAGGCTACGTGTAGGCCTCGGGGTCGTCCATTAATTACGTCAACAAAATAGCGGGGGAGGTTTGACAATGGTTGGTATGGGGAGGGGGTGGGTGAGGATAAATTGACGTTAACAGTCTTACTTTTTATAATAAATTTAAAAAAAGGAAATTAGTATATTAGTGCGACTGTATGATTATGACACACACTCACTCTCCCTTTAAATCATTAGATGAAGCTTATAGGCCTATAGGCTTACTGTAATAGGCATTCGTGTTCGCTATAGGCATATAGGATAGGCATAGGACATGATAGGACTACCCTCTCTATTCCGATCTGAACTAAATAAAATTAATAAAAACAAAAGGGTAGGGTTGTGTATTAGCCTACGTCTGATGTGTAGGCCTACATGCAATGTATCTTGCATAATTCAATTATTTGTAGAACATTTTTTCTTAACATTTATTTACAAGTGGTGGAGGAAGCCTGGGTGTTAGGTACGATAAGCTAATTTTGAACTTCCAAGTTATTGATGCTCCTAGGATGATCACATTACATTTGTATTAGGACCGTAAACCCGCAACACACAGATTTATGAGCCAATAGATTAAATCAGGGGTCTGCAACCTTTTGATAATACTAATAATAGTGTGCCAAAGTAGGATTTCAAATTCATTCGGAATGCCAATAGCTTAAGAGTCATTTTATTGTTCCAGCATATTATTTCTTTGTAGAACAGATTTGAAATGTCTTGCCAATGAAAGTTGCTCTGCGTGCCAAGTATGGCACGCGTGCCATAGGTTGCCGAACCCTGGATTAGATCATCTATACTTACAGATTTTTCTCTACTGAAATAGTTTTCTGCTTTCATTCATGTGTATCTCTAGTATGATTGTTAAGTCTAGTGGAGATGTTTCTCTAAACAAATAAATATTCTATTGTGCCAGGTAAAACAGGACATCCAAGCTACAAGTTTGTAGCCGTCATGCTCTTAGATTAAAAAAGCCGGTGATTTGTTGACATTAAGTTTAAGTGTCCAGAGGGAAGATATCAACCTAACGGCTAACATCCATATTCCGGGTGGGTGTTCAGGAAACTGTGCGCCCTGCAGGTCATACACTATCCAATCATACCATCAGGACTGGAGAGACCCAAGACCAGGATTACCTTCCAGACCCTGGTCAAAATAATGTATGCATGCTGACCCACAAAAATATGAATCGGATAAGTTCAATTCAATTAATCATATGAAATCTGTAACATGTACATCTGGCAATGGTCAAGTAAAAAGAACTAGGAAAGCGGTGGGGTGTGGAAGGGCCTGAAATGGTTTATCCGGACCAATGTCAAAGAGCTTCTACACCTCCAAATATTGCTTTACAGACAATTTGATTCTTACAATTTTTTAAGGTTAACAGTAACAGATTTGAAAATTTATTCCTTAGACATTTTTTTAAGAATATTAATTTTATAGTTTTGTCAAAAAAAACAACAAAAAAAACTGTATGCTGCTACTGGCATGATTAAGTGGTTATAATTCAAAGCTTACAATAAGAGCACTAGCTTGAATTTGTTTCTGTATATTATTATTATGTTTATTTTATGCTGCTGACATTTAAGGTAAAATTCTCCCAGAAACAGGATCAATAATTTGCTTTATACTTTTTTTCATTGTCAGTTGCATTTGACTAAACATATAGAAAAGGCCATAGGTTATTGTATCTACTATTGCTGTTCTAAATTACAAGATTTTCCCAATCATTTAACTCTTTAAACATTGGCACATTTTGCTAAAACAGTCTTCATTATCATCATGTGAATATAATTAAATGAATGTCAACAACCTTATAACCATAACATTTGTCATTTTAAAAAATGCATAATTTATACAATAAACACATTTGAAAAACAAACACCAGTGCAAAGTAAGTAAAACTTTTAATTAAGAATTTGTGTATTGTTCAAGAATAATTTCATGTTGTTGCCAAAATGTGTAATGCAAAGTGTGCAAATGGTCAGCATTACTAGAGCCTTGCACATTCTATGGCATGCTTGTGCACTGATGGGAACTTGTCAAAACAATTTCCATTTGGCTGAGTGAACAAGTGATGAATCACTGCCAGAGCAGGCTGAAAGTAAACAAAAAAAAAGGATAAGTATTTCATAATAAAATTAAACTTCAATGAAAATGTCAAGTTATAACTTACCGTAAGTAGTGCAACATTACTTCTGCAATCATGACACAGATTTAAACAATAAAGGGAAATTCAATTATCAGTATTTACAGTGATAACCTTTATTAAAAGCGATTATCAGTTTTGTTAAAAGGTAATCTTTTATCTCAAGTAGCCACTCATTTTTTGTTTTGTCAGAAGGTGATATTTCTAAAGTGGAGGATATGCATGAATAATTTAAGTCATTAAATGAATGCCTTGCTAACACCAGACATTTTTTTTTATAAATCCCATTTTTTTGTACGGGGTATTGGATATACTATAAACTATAACATTTTTTACTCTAGTGCATGTGATGTCAGGGCAGAACACAAACAGATAATCAGAATAAAATTAGATTTGCAAAAAAAGATAACCTGTTTTAGAAAAAACAAAACCTTATTTGTGACATAATAAAGGAATTAATGACCAACATGATTGACTATTCAACTTTACTTTATCAAAAAATTACTCCATATACTCTTCTACAATATACTCTTCTACCATATACTCTTCTAAGCTGGAGAGTAAATTTATTAAAGTAATCCCATCAGACTAAATTGATCCATAGGGCCAGTGTAGCAGTGTCCATCAGTTTCTGTGGCAAGGGCTTACTAGGAGATTGTGTCATCTATTCAATGTCCAGGCGCCATTACTTAACTTCAACTAATGTCAGGTACCCACCAGAGGAGCTGGGTAGACATTGGGATACCCACAAAGTCATAAAGAAAGCACTAAAGTGTAGTAAACACAAAAGCACTGATAATCATGTGTGTGCAATAGGGAATTACCAATGCACAATTACATAGGAAAAAAAAAACTGTGGGAGAGGAAGTATGTGGCTGAAAATTTTAAAGAATTTTTTGCTCAGTGGTAAACATCTCTGTGGCAAGTTTCAGATCAATAACCCCAGACAATAGGATGATTGGAAGTGGCCCTGTTAGCCTTCTAAACGTCCTGTCGCCAGACAAAGTTAATATAAATGATTTTAAAACAAACAAATGTTTACAAAAAAGCATGAAGAAGGCTATGTTATCATGACAAATGTAACAAAATTATTATATAAGACAATAGTTACCTAAGAACTGTCAAAGAGGGTGTGTCTTTATCTGCTCCCTTCATGAAGCCTGAAATCAACACAAACATTAAAAAACTTAAAATGTAAAAAAAATAATTTAAATACATCGGTTTCAGTTGAAAACAGTAAAAAAAAAGTTACCTTTTTTTGAAAAGCTTTTGTACTAAAAAAAATGTGGTGAAGAGCTTATAGTTTATCCATATATTATTGAGATATTTACTCCTCTACACATCATCAAAATAACAGAGAGAGCGAGAAAGCAATAGAATAGGAGTGAGTTATAGTTTTTGTCAATTAAATGATATGCAGAAGTAAGCTAACAAGCTAATAAATTTTTAAGTGGGACCAAGACTAGGGCTACAACCTTTGAAAACAAAGTTATGTGAATTTACAATCAGCATGATGATTTTGGTGAGCATTGTCAATTATTTTTTCATCCTGCATCGTCAACTAGATCTATAAACTATGCAGTCATAGTACAAATATGACAGTTAGTACAATTTTTAAATAGATATCATTCAATTTAAAATTTACAAAGCAATTGTTTCCGGCACATGTGAACTTATTAACATTTACTGGCAGTGTAGGTCATTCGAGGATGTGTTTTTTTAAAGAAACGTTTAGGGGAAGGGGTGGTCTGAGGAGATTAGGTGGGCCTCAACGCTCAAGCAACAGGCTGTACCAGATTATACTAGAGTTTAAAGTTTAAAGGTAAGAAGCACTCTGGGCATCACAAGAGTGAGCCTAGATATTTTTGTAGACATTTTCATTTTATCAATTAAATGAGGCGTTTTAGTAGGCTAATTTTAATTTTTTAGAAGTGTAGGCCTACATGAGCTTGTTATAAAATCCTGTAGACTGTAGGCCAAAGGCCTATGCATTTGTTTAAATTTTTCAGTGGAAACGTTGAATAATTTAGGCTGAATGATAGTGATAGCGATAGCCTACACTTTTTAAAACTTTTTAGTATTAAAAAAAAACAATATCAATATCCCAGTCTCAATATCTCAAACTGAGTCAAACTTAGCTTGATTGAATCAGAAGTCAAGACATTAAGAGAAACTATAATATCGTTACTATCATAGTAACTATGCCTAGATCTAGTAGCCTAGGCTATGCAGCAATGCTATGCCGAAGCCGTCTATGCGGTTGCGGCTATGAATGCTATGATATTTATAATAATATATGATTATACCTAAATTCCCGGACTGGCCACGTAATCTAATACCAATACCTATGCCGCCTATCCTAATACTTTAAATACTAATAATTAGAATTTTTATAATACCCTTTTAACTTTTAATAAAATTAATTTCAACAAAACTGATCAAAACAAAGTCGTCAAAGTCAAAGGTGTCAAAAATGTAATCAACGTTTTTCCGTTGGGTATTTACCTAAAACTAAAATGGTCGGTATAAATCCATAGTAAAACACCACCCTTGTTGCTGTCATGATGGAAGAAACTCTTTCTTTTGTTGCTGACATTTTAGTAAATGTTTAAACCTCTTTTTGCACAGGCTAAGCAATTGCGTCGAAATAAAAACGCATTCGGATCACACTACGGAGTGCGTTACAAACAGTCAGCGTGCGTAGTTTCCCTTATAAGCTAGGTTGGACTAAAAAAAATGATCGAAATCTACATGAAACAAAACTAGACTTAAAACTTCAATTTAAATCATCTTTGGTCTCCATGTCCCAAGGTCAAATTTCTTCTACTTTAAATGTTAAATTTAAACACTTATTATCCCCTAAAAATAATTTAAAAAATAGGGTTAGTCTTAGGTCTCATAGAGGGCTAATGAGTCCCTATTATTTTAATTAAATATTATAACATAGCTAGGCCGCTAGGCTTAGAGACTATAGGCCTACTATAGTTATAGGCTCTCGGCTCTGCTCTAGCTACCGGTAAGCCTATTTATTTTTCTTTAGACCTATTTGTTTGACAAATTATATTTAATGAAACTAAATTACGTTTCACTATTCATAGACTACTAGACGTAATAGATATTTTTTTTCAATAGTTAGGCCTAATGGGGAAATTGGGCTCCAATTCAGAATTATCTTGTCATCGTGCCTGCTTCAGGCTTATCTACATAATATATAAAAAGCTGTGTGTGTTTAACCAATCAAATTGGTTTATTTAAAGACACACAATACCTTATTGCCTCATATTTTACCTTTGCAATTTGACTTTGCACAATGTGTCCTCGCTAGCTGAGTGGATAGCGTATCGGACTGCCATATCTATTCGATAGGAGTTGGATTCTCCGGTTAGTCTAGATCTGTACTTTTTTTTATTATTTCTAATTGTTTTTTTTATTTCAATTAATATTACATTTTAAAGAAAAACTATTGTAAATTGGCCTACATGGGCAACACCGGGCAATTTAGCATTTTGTTAAATTAAAAAACTTGCCTATTTTTAACCCGATTACAATATTATTTATTTTAAATTACTTTCATAAATGTCTTTAGTAAAAAAATAATAGGCCTACTTTTAAAAAATGATTAGATCTATAGCTTTCTACGTTCACAACACCGGGGGAATTTAACCAACTGACACGTCGCGGGTTCTATCCCTGACACCGACGAATCCCTGTCGCCCTGCATGAGTTTTGGGCCTATATATAGCCTAGTGGACGTAATAATCTTCTATCGAAAAGGAACGTCTGTAATTAAAACTTATAAGATTATATTTCTATTATATAGGCCTAGGCTGCCTATATATATATTGCCCTTACATCATTTCCCCTTTCGCCTACCTTGCAATTCTGGCTACACCACTGTTGATAGTATGCCCTATGCTATAACCAGGGCCGGATTTACCTATAAGCTAAACAAGCTATAGCTTAGGGCCCCCACTTTCTTAGGGGCCCCCAAACAAAATTGTTCGAGTGAACAATTGTCATATAGGCCTATACTTAAATATACTGCAGCATTATTATTATTATATATATATAAATAATAAACGGCAGTTCTGGAAAAATGTTTTTAAATGAGTTGTGGCAGCCATAATTAAGCTTACTATGGCAGAGAGGGGTTTACCTTTAAGAGGAGATAAGGTAACATTTGGATCTCCTCACAATGGAAATTTCCTTGTAGCCTACTACTGGAACTTATACTACTTATAGCAAAATTTGATCCTTTTCTAGAAAGCCATATAAAAAAATTGGGAATAAAGAATCAGGCGTCAACAAAAACAATGACTCAAGATAAATTATGTTTCCACAGTCTTATGTACATAGAAAGTATGCAGTTTATCATTTGATAATGTCATCAGTGACTTTTCTCTGAAGAAAGAAAAGTGTTTAATATAATTCCTGAATCCTTATAACATGTGTCAAGAGATTAGATAATAAGCCATTGTAAATTGTGCGTTTTAAAAGACTTTGTTTCTTTTTACCAGAGTTTGCATTTTTAAGTTTGTTATGAATAAAAGTAATTTTAAGTTAAAGATGTAGGCTATTCAAATACTATAATAGGCCTACGATGGGCCCTTGCTCTATTTTTAAAGCTTATGTGTTCTTTTTTTCCGTACGCAACCAATAAGGCTGTCATGAATGACTTCTACGCTCCTACTATCGCATTAAAGGTTTCCGCTGTATATAACTTTCTATTTAAATCTTAATTTTCCATTGAGCAAATCATAGCGAATTTCTAAATCGGAAGTCTAGAGGACTTAGTGCGATTGGAAATTCCGAAACTAAGTGTTTCAAGTTATCAACTAGCAGATCTCGAAATATCAAAGCAAGCGGTCCATCTTATTATAGACTTTGATTTATTATGTCACTATCTATAGGTCTGTAGCCTACTTCTTAATTAATTGTATTTCGGATTAACCCTCTAGGTATCCAAAAATCATATTTAATTTGACACTCACATATAAGCTTATAAAGGGCCCCGTATCTCAAATAGCTTGGGGCCCCATCAAGTCTAAATCCGGCCCTGGCTATAACCTAAAAGGTGGGTAGGCCTATAGCTTAAGTCTATTATCGTTATTTTCCCATGAAAGATATCCACATCGAGGCAGACAGAGCATCTCCACAAAGAGTCACTGGCGGACCAGGTCTTCGGCAATGTTTACTATTCATGCCTCATGCCCATTCTCCGCCACCTGTTGTCAGTTGGCATTTCAGACCTGGTTTGATTATTTGTTTGCTTATGTAGCCATTTTGTATTGAGCCATCAGAATCTTTAAGTTCTGGGTCATAGGCCTGATTGTGCGTAAAAGGAACTTCATGATCATGAACAGATCTAGCCAGCCAGTTGGTGGGATGTAGTTCTCACCATTCTGTCGGTGGCACAATTATAGAGGTCAGGCCGTCTCTGGATGAACCAGAGAGACAGAGCTTGTAAATTAGAAAAGGACACTTAGGCCTAAGAGGCTGGGTTAAGACAGTTGACATGTTTTTCACTTAACATTTACTAAGTGAAGCAGTAGCATAGCCAGGTGGGAGCAGGGGGAGTGGCCGCTTCCCATAAGCCCATTTTCCGCGCTCGTCTGAGAGTGTCTGCAAAACGATATGTGAGTGGAAGACGAATCTGACAAGAGCCGAGGTACTTGGCTGCATCTAAAACGGCCAAATCGAGCTGACCGGTGGTAGTGGCTCCGCAGAATGGAACGATTGCCAAATTTTGAACTGAGCATTGTTCGTAAGGGGCCTACTTTAGCAGATTTAGTCTACAACTTGATTCGCGGTGTCGAAACTGCAAATGATACAGACGATATAGCACGTGCTATTTGATCGCACTGCTTTGTAGGACATTGAGTGGACAGGAACGACCAACCGTTAGTGCTGAACCATTACGGTAATGTAGACTATCAGTGTTGCGTGATACAGCATATTTTTCTCGGCTTGCATTCTCGACGAGATGTGGGGTTCAATTCTGGTTTACTCATCAAAAGCTAATATAGCTTTCTGCTTATCGGTCTGATACGTGGAGTAATCCAAAAACTGGTAGCACAAATTTCGATAATTTCCACACAATTGAAAAGACAAAAGAAAAGAAGATAAATACCCGGTAACTTTTTCTTACCGTACAAAATTCCGGTTGTCTAATGATATAACTGTCAGGTCTGCCCACTAACTCTTTGTTATGGAAAAAATGCTAAAAGTGGGGCCTTTTTCTTAAAAGTTCGTTCCCCCTAGCGTCAAAACCTGGCTACGCCACTGCTATGAAGTATTATGAAAGGGGGGGGGGCAGCCTCCTCCCCGAAGTCCAGCTATTGAGCTGGATTTCGTCCACATCTGAATGGATCTCTGTTGATAGAGGGAGGCCGGTAGACACACACAGGGTAGGAGTACATATAAGTACCCATTTAGGTAGAAAAAGCTATATTTCACAAGTGTCCAGGAGGCCTATACATGAGGAACACCATGGCAGATCTGTACGGCCACAACGTCTTAGCAGAAGGAGCTTTACTTTGCGGATCACTGCTACTCACATCTCCTAGTTGTTTTTTTCCCCTTGGAATAGTTCCATTTAAAGTGCCACTGTTGTCTAACTGTTTTCTTGAAAAGGCTCCACTTTTTTTTAATTGAATAGGCCCAATTATTTTATCATCTAATTTTAAAATGCCCTATTTTTTGTTATTCCTACAAAGTTCCCAATTTATTTTTAAAGGGCTCCACATTTTATTCTTGAAAAATGTCCTTTATTATTGAAATGCCCCTTTACAAAGAACACTTTTTAATTCTAAAAAAAATCGCACACCACTTTTGATCTTTGAAAAGATAACACATTTTGTTCTACAAATAGGCCTAAGGCCCCATTTTGGGAAATGGTCTGGGAGGGGGGGGGAGGAAGGAAGCGGGCGTACTTGTCTTATAAATATAATTTGCCTATTACAGTCAGACATTCTTTCTATAAGAAGCTTTTTGCGTCCTACGCCCATCCACTTGGGAAGAAAGAGTACTTATACTTATAAGCATTTGTTTTTGCATTTGAGCAAAAGAAAATTTAGAAAAGTGTTTTTGTCCATAAGCTTATCTGATCATATTGTAATTGATTGTTATTGTGTTAAAATTCTAAATTAGAATTTAAGGACTTGTGTGTGTATTATTACTACGGTACCGGTACTTTACTCAGTCCAACTATCTTCTAGTGTTTCTAGATTTAGTGATTTAACTATTGTTGTTACTCTTGTCCGTTGTGAGTATTCCGTTGTGAGTATTCCCCAGTACCATACCGGTAATGAACCTTAGAGATTTGGTCTAATTTTCTTTTATGTTTTCTTTATAGGCCTAAGTTGATGGGTCTCACACAGAAGATGCATAGGCCTATTCTAGTATAATAGTTTTATGTTCTTAATACATTTGTTGAAAGTTTTTATGAAACTTAAGACTTAAGGCTGTTTTGTTAGAATTTTAAACTACTATAGGCCTACTATTATGATCCCGTATGTGAATTCCAATAATAATTTATTATTACTCTCAAGTGCCTAGTTAGCATTTTTAGTTTGATTAAGTCTTTTCCACTAACTTCCATCTACTGTTAAAGCTTTTCGAAATATTGTGCACCTTCATCAGCAATGTAACAATAAAATGTAAAATCAAAAGACAAGCAATATGTATTTCTTATTAATTTATTAAATGTTCACCAGGGAACCAATTCTGAAAAAGTACATACACAGTTCATATACGTAGTTTTGATTTATGATGCCAATAAAACAAAAAAACATAAGACAGTGAGTCCCCCATAATGTGTAGCCATTAGGTTTCCCAATAGTGTTCAATTTGAACTGATACTGTTAGTTAATGTGACACCAGCAAGTCATATGGGGGAGAAGAGTTAATGGGTAAATGCAATGAATGGATGGTCCCTGTAACAGTTGGATTTGATTGAGAATTTCTAAGTTGGCTCTACCACATAATGATGTTCTGTGCTATCTGGGTACAGGTACAACTAACACTTTCAACAGGCTAACAATCAAGTCATGTGACCTTTTCATCAGCTCATTGAGACTCTATACAAAACTATAACTTCAAAGAAATAAAATCAAATATTTCTTGATGTGATAAGTAAAACATGTCTAATGATTTCTTAAAATGACATTCAGATAGTCTACTGTACTAAAAAAATGAATTGGATCTATTTATTAATTAAATAAATTGTAAAAAGGCTCAAAATATGTCTATTAATAGATAATAAGTTAGTTAAAATTCAAATAGTGCTATTAAAAAAAAATCACATTTAATAATCCTATCAAGCTTTATATGAAATTTAATTCAATTGTACCCAATCCAGAAAAAGACAAGCAAATAATCATATTATGACAGATAACAATAAATAAAGTCATGTTCACATGAATAATTGTACAGTATAATTTAGTCCCTGAGAGTTCAAACACAGTTGATGTTCTAATCTAGAAACTCAGGGTCCTATCACAAAATAATCATAGCATTGCTTTTGGTATAAAACATGTTAACACAAGAACTGATTTCATATTTGTACACAAGAACTTTTACAACAGTCTCACACACAGGTCGAACACTTAACAAAAGCCAGTATAAATTATTTCAGCAGCCACAATGGACTTCATTATGCAGTTAGTTTTTCATGTCTACCCCAGAAATTGTTGAATGCCTTTAAAAAAAATAAATACCGGTACCGTAAATAAATTAAAGTGAAATTATTTACAAATTTTGGGTTATATTGGCAACATAATACCGGTACACAAGATAGTCACACTTGACTGGATGACCACCTTGCAAAACAAAGCAGACCCTTGCTGTCCTGCACAACAGAAGATGTAGGCCCATCATCATGAATAACACGGTTGGAATAGGCAGTTGTAAACAAAAGCAACTATTTCTGTCTTTAACTTTAATGTATTAACAATGAAACATATACCGGTATTTAAATAGATGAAATATAGACATGTGTATACAAAGTACAAAGACAACAATCAATGACATACAAACAATGACATCACTATTGCATCACAAAGACAGATTTAGTGAGAACATTGCACAAGCTTATTAAATATTGGTAGATTGAAATGCTGAACTAAACTATAGTTTAGTCTTTAAAATAAAAGGAAACAATATTCTATAAGGCACTTGAATGTTTATAATCATAACCCCAACATTAACTTAAATGTTCAATTCCTTAATATATATAAAACAACAGCTTAATTATTTTTAGCTCATTTAACTTGATGTATACCCAGTACCATACAAAAGTGTTATAGTATTGTTATCAATATATTGCAAAATTTAAATTTTGAAATGATGTTTGATTCTCTGACCAACACCACAAATACCGGTAACTTCAATTTTTTTTTTAAAGTTAAATTCAATAATTTAATTTTTTTTAAATGCTTTATAATATAAAAAACAAACTAGTCTTAACCTTTTGCAACACAACATTTTTTTGAACAATTCTAACCATTAAAGCATAAAACTTTTTTAAAATCTAAAGGTAATAATATTTCTTTTCAAATTATAATTTCAAAAAAATAAAATAAAAGCATTTTAATATATACAAAAAAAAATATTAAAAGTTGAACAAGCTCAGAATTTTGGTTGCCTATTTATGTACATCAGCATTTAAAAAATATTGACTTAGTAAGCAATGTGCCCCTATGATGCTGCCACTACTGTTACAAGTATGCACAACTGACAGCCGAAACACATCTGACATTGTATTATTTTAACTGGCTTTACTTTATTCACATTCAAAAGTCTTCAACTGAAATGTTTTTAATCCCCCCAATATTTTTTCTTTTTCTGCTTTACTTTTTCCAAATAGATTTCTCTGTAACAATTGATGTTGCTAGCCACTGCTCTAAAAACCTTACAACTTCTTTCCCTATTAGCGTCATCCTGGTTGATGATGTCCATAGCAGCATCTATATGCTTAAAAAACTCTCCTAGCCTTTTTATTGTAAAAACCCTTGAATCAGAAGGTGATGTTTCATCTTCTTCGTCCATTTTTCTATGTGAGTCAAGAAGCTCAAGATCTTCTTTTGTTAGTTCTTCTCTGTGAGAAGCAATTAATGCTTCAATGTCTGCAACTTCCATCCCCTTAAAACCTGCTTCCGCGCAAGATTCAGAAATCTGGCTTTGGATCACTGCTATATTAGTAAAATTATCCTCAGAACCATCGCAGTCTATGATGCATTCTGGCCACACTTTTTCCCAAGCTGAGTTGATACAAGCTGCAGTGACATTCTCCCAGGCATCCGCAAAGTTATCTATAGCCTTCAAGATGTTGTAATCTTGCCAAAACTCTGTAATGCCCAAATATGCATCTTCTTTACCAGCATTTAACAGCTGCTGCACTATGCGCTGTAAATACAAAGTTTTGAAAGTTGTTATAACCCCACAATCCATGGGCTGAAGGACTGAAGTTGTATGTGCTGGTAAGAATATAAACTTAACATCGTTTGATAGGTTTTGCAAATGTGGCGCATGACATGTAGCTTTGTCTAACAAAAACAAAATTTTAAAGGGCAAATTTTCACTAGCACAGTAGTCTTTCAATGCTGGCATTGCATAAGCGTTCAGCCATTCTTCGAAAAGTGTTGCAGTCAGCCAAGCTTTCTTGTTAGAACGCCAGGAAACCTGAAGGTGCTCTTTGGAGTAGCCTTTCAACGCTTTTGGTGTCGGAGAATGGTAGACCACTAGAGGCTTAAACTTGAAGTCTCCTTCAGCATTGCCACCTAAAAGAATGGTCAATCGATCTTGTTCTGATTTGAAATCCAGAGAAGATGTCTTATTTATAGCAATGCTACTATTTGGTGGAAGTCTTTTCCAAAATAATCCTGTCTCATCAACATTAAATACTTGCTTAGGACAATAACCCCCCTCTTCAATGATTGCCTTTAATTCATTTGGAAATCTTTCAACCTTTACATTATCTGAATTCTGAAAAAATCCATTAAAGCTTAAACCACTGAGATTTGCACGCATTTTGAAGCGTTCCAACCACCCTCTGCTAGCACTAAATTCTTCTTTGGCATGACTCGACTCACCTTCTTTGGAAACCAGCTGACCATAAAGAAATTTAGCCTTTTCTTGAATATCTGTGTTTGTTAACGTTACATTTATTTGGTTCTGATCTTCAATCCATTCAGTTAAAAGGGACTCCATACTCTCCATAACTGCGCTTCTACTTCGAGTTTTCTTTCTAGCGTTTCGTATCGTTGCATTTTTGGCGTCGGCTTTAATTTTATCAGCATTTTGTCTAATGGTCCTAACTGTGGATGGTGGTAAATTAAGCTTACGTGCTATGTTGTTTCCGTGTTCGCCTTCGTCGTATAAGCGTAAGATTGTTAATTTCATGTCAAGATTAATACTTCTTCGGTTGCGTTTACGTTCTTGCCCGCTAAAAGTAAAATCGCAATCCGATTCCAAGTCATCTAATTCGCGTTTAATAGTGACGTCCATAGGCATATCCATGATTCTAACAGATTTAATTTAGCAGTAGGCCTAGGGGCCTACTTCTTATGTCTACTTTGGCGAGATAGTGATAGGATAGGTCTTCACTGAGTCTACAGTTGTTAAAATCGTGTCTAAATTATTGAAATTATCAGATGATTACAAATGTCAACGTATAGACCTATTATCCTTCATAAAGAAACTTGATCCGGTATTGATAAGCTAGAAATTATAGTCAAACTCAAACTATAACACCGATTGATACTCATTGATAGTTCTTAGTTTTCATTACGACGTTCCCCCGACTTTACGTTGTTTACAAAATGGCGTCGTAAAAATAGAGCGAGTGATGGGGAATTCAACAACGCTAAGCGTGAACCAGTGAAACGGCGAAGAGGGCTTGAAAGTAGCGCCTTGTCTTGTGCTATGCGTTGTTATGTAGAATGCGTCACATTTTTTATAAGCCTATAGCAGCGGAATTTCAATGCATTCGTCACTTTTCCATTAAATAATAATTATTCATTACCCGGTACTTTATTAGGCATAGCCTAGAGTCTACTGCATTGAATTGAAAATGTCTCAATAAAAACCGGACGACGCTATCAGCTCTTTAGAGGGGGGGGGGGGGGGGAGAGCACATCAAGATTCTGTCCGGGCGCCAGTAACATAGTCAGAGCTGCAATGTCACCCGGTAGCACAAACCCCATACTATAGGTACCGGGTATGGGCATCCAGGCACCGGGTCGGGTTATGAGACGGGACTGCTGCGCTCATTGCTTCCTCTTCACCGAGGCTCGGTGTCTCTCAGCAGGTGCAATGAACCTCGGTTGCGCAGCAGGGGCTCTCCCCCATGCGTCCGCCCGCTGGTGTATTCTCAATGTCGGCGGTTTACACACTTCGTCAGCAATTGAAGCCCATGGTTGCAGAAGTGGGTCTACTGCGTCAAAACTTGGTCGTCTACGCTTATACGGTTAAATAATATTAATATTATCCAAAGCTTACTAAACGGGACTGCTACTTCTAACTTCTACAGCTCAATGGACAGAGCAAGACAACTTAAAACACGGCTAAGCGTAGGACGCTAACAATCTTCTGTATTATTTTTAATATATAGAAACTGAAGAAGCCTATGTAACTTATGATTTTTTTTCTACCACTTGAACTGACAGATGAATCTAATTGTATGCACAGGTTTATTTTACTTTAGGTAGGCTTACTCACTTCAAAATATATTTAACATTTAGGCTAACTAGGTTGACAAATGCAAATAAAACTATATGGCTAAGCAAATGGACTATTCAATGTCAATATGATGTCTATATTTATGGTACCAATATGATAATAATGATATGTAGCTAAGTATTATTTATTCCATGGTCAGATGTTCCATAAACAACAAAAGTGAATCATATTTGTTTATGAATTTTGAAGAGTGATTAGAAATGCATCATTGCTATTATTCTATTATCCAACACAATCATCAGTGTTGAGAATTATTTCTAAACCAAAAATATCCCATGCGGAAGACAATTTGTTTGCTATAAATATTTCCTTCAGAAACAGATGCTGATTAAATTAACAGAACAACAAATTTCGAATGCAAAAATAAACATATGCAAATCCTGCATTTTAAATTAAAAAAAAAAAAAATGCAAAACCATTTTAAAACCCATTATTGCTCATTTAAAAATTAGATCTGGTATTTTATCATAATTTAATAAAAAAAACTTAAACTTAACATCGTTCCATGCAAAAATATTTACAGGTACATTTTTTAAATTTTAATCCTGTACAAATAAACACAAGCTGAATCCTTTACTTAGACCTACCTTTGGATTAAGTAAGATAATGAAACTATAAACCAGAAACATACAGTAAATCATACACTCCTATGGATAACAATTTGCATTTTAGTGTAACATATCTGCCTCTGATTTAGTCTTACTAATTTCTAATACAAATTTGTGAGCAAAACAAAGATTTGTAAAACATTTATGCTACAATTTTTATACATTATCATTAAATGAAAAGTGAAATAAAAAAATGGTTGTTCTGATTTACTTAACACAATTCATTATGCTTTGATTGTTGTCTTATAAAAAGGAAATTTTCTATATTCCCTTGGAATGTAGTTCATTAACTCGCTTAAATCCTTTAAATATATCAATAAATAAATTAATTTATAAAGATGAACTAATTAATGCATAATAATTATGCTAGTGCTGCTACCAGCTGCCAGGTCCTGGTCAGGTTAATTGGTCAAAACTTGCAAAATATATTATTCCATTGCAAAAGAACATATTCTGTTTTTTTTTGTTTATTGCGTGTCGAATTTGAAGCATTCTTGAAGAGTACCAATAAATAAATAGTTTTTATAGTCAACAATCCCATGACATTATCCGAAAGATGGTAATGGAGATAGCGGAACACTGATTGGAGACAGCGGCGAATGTGCCACCACAGATGGGAACGTGTGCTCAGAGCTGAGATATGGAGCTGAACTAACGTCTAAGGCAGTTGGTGTTGTAGGTCGACATTGTCTAGGAGAGATGTCCAGGGGAAGGGGTATTCCAGGACATGCCGCAGCGTCACTGCCGAAAAAGGAAAATGCACGAGGAGGCAGCGGGGTCTTTGGCTCGTTTGTGTAGTTCCCAGAGAAAGCTTCCGCTGCTTCGCTGGGTCCGTGGAATATGTCCAGCAAGGGGGCGATGGGATAAGGCACACTGCGGGATGGAGATGGCAATAATGATGCCCTTGGCAGGGGTGTACTGATCTGAAGCAAGGGCAGAGTGCCCGGCCTGGAAGCTGGGAGACCCAGAGTCCAAACAGGACTCGGAGAAGCAGCAGTTTGAGAAATGCTAGACGGGGACAGGTTCAGGTCATCCGCCGCGGCAGACGGAGAATTTTGCGGAATAGGCTGAAGAGTAATGAACTGATGATGGTGGTAAGAGTCTGGTTGAGACATAATGTCCTCCTTTGAGGATGTGTCCATGTCAGCGTTCTCGCTTACATCCTCGCTAGAAAAACTGAAGGCGGAGGTTGACTTCAGACTGGTAGGCAGAGGGTCCGAATGCTGTGGGAAAGAGTAGGTGGTGTGTGTGGACGAATTGGACAGCTGGGTGTTGGATTTGAGGTTTGTCTCGAATCTCTGTAGCTGCTGAATGAAGTTGAGGTTCGGGTCTATGACTGGCCTGCGGGTCATGACAAACTCGAACGCAGAGTCTAGAGAAAGTCCTCGCTTCTGCATAATGTAAGCGATGCATACTGTTGCTGACCTGCTCACCCCTGCACGACAATGGACTAACACTTTACCGTCTTCTGCTGCCACATTATCTGAAAAATGAAAATACACAAACATGTCAACACTATAATAACAAGAATAGTATACATTATTATTTTGTACTTGAGGTACTATTTTCATGAATATTGTAGAAATTGTTTTCAAAGGAGTACTTGTGTTAATACAAATAGTATTACTTAAAAGTGCAGATAATCAATGGTTGCCTACTATGGCAGTAAAATTAATTTCATCATTATCTCCCTTGACTTATATACAAAAATGTTACATTTAACTAACAGTACACTGAACATAAGTGCCAGTAATCAGCATATATTTTCCATGACCAGTTTTTTAAGACAGTGTTAGTATTTTTTATTAATATAATTTAAGCAGTAGCTCTTAATAATATGTTGACAGTGTAAAGTGTGGCTAATGTGCATTTCAAATTTATTCTTTTAGTAATTTAGTAACTATTACTAGATCTTAACAACACAGGTGTTGTTGTGATATTTGGAAGTATCTTTATTTAACTTCCGGAGAGGGAAAACTCTGATCACATACCCCACTGCCTTGTGGCTAAACCCATGTACGGGAAATACTAGGGGAGTAAACCTCAAAAACAAATCAGGAGCCGGAGTCCCTTAGGCAGTACGCTTTCTGCTCGTCAAGTAGCATACTGGCAACTCCTACTACGCAAAAGAATGCCAAGCTGTATCGGCTAAGCCTTTCCCTTGTACACATCTGATGCGTGGAGAGAGGGGAACTGATGCATAGGCAACATCAGCCTCTCCTTAACACACTGCCCAGGCTTGCGCTCTGGAGAGGACACTCCAGCTTTGCTGTTTAACATTAACAGACACAGTCAATTTTGCAGGGCTGGCCAAATCACAGGAGCGCAAATCTAATCGTCTTTCGAGACTTTGCAGCCAATGATGACTAGATCTTATTATCATTTAAAATTATAACAAAGTATTTTGTGTGAGATTTATATTGCATGGATATTCACAACCTATTGAAACACACAGATTTTTGGCTCACGACCATGATTTGGGACGACCCTTACCAATAAATTCAATGATTTTGGGAAACCACGAGAAGAGGTCAGCGTCCATGTTGTCGTTGACCTGGACGTTCATGTAGCGGAAGTGGCTCTGGAAGTGGTTCCCACAGGTGGAAGACACGTTGAGGAGCGCCGTAATGCCCATCTGGTCCAGGAGCTGCCTCTGGGAGGAGTGGGATACGTCGCCCAGGTAAAGGTGAGGTAAAATCTCTGCAGGCTCGCTCTGGAAGAATGAAAATGAAGTTCAATGGATGAAAAACAACAACACCAATTAGGCTATTAATACAGATAGAATAATATTATGATCTTTTAATTTCAACCAATCGAAGGAAGAAATCTTATCTCACGGCTGTAACTGTAAGGCATTTTTGTAAGACTTTATCTATAGAGTGCTAGTTGGAACCGTCTGCAGAAGACGGACACGTACGGAAAATAACAATGATTACATTCAATGCTGTTTTTTTTTCTTCTTCTTTTTATTTGTTATGATATGGTAAGCCTACGGAATGGTAAGCGGCACTGGAAGCTTCCTTTTTTATGGTATAAGTAGCGTATTAGATCGTAGAGTCTACGACGTAGACTATGGCCATACGAGTATATATTTACTAGATATCTCGTGTTGGCGAAATAAAAAGTTTAAAAAAGATTTCATTCTCAATTAAGGACAAACAAATCACACACATGACTTTAATGAGTTTTCCATACCCACCTCCCCCCAATGACCTAACTTCTGTTTTAGGGGAACAGGGCATTTAAGGGTTACCAGAAGTCCTACCAAGTCTTTGGCTTTTAGACATGCACGATGGTCAGATTTCTTTCACAGTGAATTCCGTCGGGAGAAATAGTCGAGAAGATGGGCGGAAACTCACTCAGTCTGACCAGCCAGAGCTGGCAAAGTTAGCCCATCGTGGCCTATCTCTCTAGATGACCTTAAGACCTCGATGACATCAGGAAACATGTAAAGTGCCGGGCTAGTTATCTCAAGTTTCATCCGAGGCCTGAACATGAAGCGAATAGAGAAAGAAGTGGGAGGGGGCGGCGGGGGAGAGTAAAGTGGGCAGGAAGATCAGTCTGCCCGACCACTTACACTCATTGAACTCATTTCATCCCTCTCTCTCTGTTTCTCCCGAAAATCACACTTCCTTCCTTTTTTTTATGGGCCTACAATGAACTCGACCATCTTGTTTACAACCTTTCAGAACAACAGTCGCCCCCCCTTCCATTTTTCTTTGACATATTCCCACACTGAACAGTTGGACATTCATTGAGAGAAACAGAGGAATCATAGCACGAATATCCTCCCATTCACTCGGCCCCACTCGCGAATAGCTTTTCTCCACTGACCTTCAACTTCAACCTGCTTCTTCCTCACACCACTCTTCCATATTGAGCCCGCAAACGGAAAAAGAGCGGAGAGGGCAGGGGATGGAAAGATGAATGATAATGAGGATATTCGTGGTTTCCGTTTGTACAGGATTCGTTTTTTTCATCTTTTATTGTTATTTTCTTTCCTTGGTTAATGTATCATTTTCTACTTAATACTAAGTTAATACTGTACTTTAGCTTTCATCAGTTGACCTGTGCAACATTGTAAGAATTGGGATGCGATGGTAGAGCGTTGAAAATAACTATCAAGGGCCCAAGATGCAAAATCTGGCAAACAAAACCACACCGAGGTTCGAATCCACACCCCTCACATCCACTTTAACCTATAAGGCTTTCCAAGCTCGGCGTGACATCTTATGTGGGGAAAAAAAAAGAGTGACCAAACAATGAGTTAACCACACAATCTCCGAGTGACCAATAAGGTACCAATCTCTGCTTCTCAAGCCCTCGTGTAAGATAGAAAACAAAAGTAAAAAACAAACAAACAACAACTAAACAACGGCTAGCCGAACAAAGAGTCAAAGTAAACAAATCAAAGACAACAACAACCGTGTAATTACATACACAACCGTGTAATTACATACACAACCGTGTAATTACATACACGGGGAGATACACCCGTCATAGCTTCAACACGGCCTCAACATTTACAATACACGAGCCAGTCCTTTTATGTAACCCCCAAAGGACATTCGGAAAAGACAAAACAAAAAATGGGAGAGGGAGAGAAGAGACAAAAAAAAAACACAAAAAAACTGGCCCGACAAAACGCCTACGCAGTCGACCTGAATCCGTCAGTTACCATGAAATATCGGTTAATCAGAGTAGTGGGGACAGAGAATATAACACAGACAAGAGGGGGGTGTAAGGGGTGGTGGCTATGATGTTTTATAATGCAGGGGCGAGACACATTCAGTGGCCTTAACGCACTCACAAACACACACACGCGTGTGGGCATACACGCACGGGCAGCCAAACAATACACGCAGGCGCGCGAGGGCGCAAATGGACGCACCGGCCAGTAATTTGAAGCACCTATCCACCCCCCCCCCCCCCACCACCACCAAAGCTCGTTCACTACTTGCATACAGACGGCTCTCTGGGCTAGAGAGAGGTCAGTCTCCCACACATAACGAACTCCAACACGAAGCAGAGTACATGTACTACAAAAACTACACACGCGAAATGAAAAGGACGTACCTCATGCATAGACTAGTGCTCAACACTACACCACTCTCAAGCAACCACATTACCGCCTTACTAGCAACATCCACCCACCCTTGAGCACATTATATAAACAACCATTAATGAAATGGCGCGAAAAAAAGCTCAGAGTGTAAACGTTACCCCCCCCTCCTTTTCCCTTCCCCCTCCCCGCCCCCAAATTTTCCAATCTTCTTAGATTTTCCAATGGCGGTAATCGTCCGGCACGTCCAGCGCTTCGACTACCGTATTCGAAATCGTTGGAAATCGCAACCCATATTTACCACAAGTATCGAGCCCGAAGCATCCATTCATTCATAACGACTAGACCAGTAAACATCAACATAATGTAATACTTTACCTTTTTGCTAATAAGGGGACGTTACTCCACGCGTGCATTTACTACAACGAGACCAGACGACATAAAACTTAAACAAAATAAAATTAAATTAAAACGATTCACTTGTCCTAAAAATAGCCTTTCGAATGCATTAAAAATTGTTTTTCCCATTATTAAAAAAAAAGCAGAAAGCATGATATTTTTTTCAAATACAAGGATGACAGCTGAACAACGTACATGCGTTGAATGGAGAGGGGGGGGGGGACGTAATGGAACAGGCCATGCAGCATGTACAAGAGGTATTCGATTCCACAAGTGGCAACAGAACAAAAACACATAAAATGGAGAAAGGAAAAAAGAAAAGAAATCGAAAGTCACGATTCGTCCATCGCGAGCTGCGTAGGAGGCAAGCCATTGATCCCAGCTAGGAAAAAAAAAAAAAAGAAATCTGGCCGGCTATAGAAAAGGTTGGAGATGGAGAGCGTCGGGTGATGGGCGAGTTGTGCGTGAGCGTGGGGATGTGGGGGGTATAAGGAAGGTCGTTTGTCCAAAAGTACATTCATTGTCACCAGGATGCACTGAGCTAGTAAGTCATATAAGGCTTTAAACACCCACCTACTATAATTTATCATGTTATGATTTATTTATTAAGTCAGCATTTAGCATTTGATCATTGTCGTAAAATAACGCAAAAAATGAAAATATATTTTAAAACATAAATGATTAAAATATAAACTTATGGTCAGGGAAGGCCCTGTGGTTGTTGGCGCCCTGGGCAAGCTGAATTTCGACGCCCTCTCAAATATAATGGGCTATGATTATATATGCCCCGTACCACCCCATGGATTGTGAGCCCCAGCTTTAGCAGTGGGGGGAGACAAGACACTAAGGATCTAGCAACCAAGCATCTTTGGTTTAAGTCCATCTTATATAATAATATATGTCAGATCGAAACAAATAATTTAATACTCTTTTTTTAACATCCCCCCCCCCAAGATCCTTGATGGCGCGCCCCTTAGCACAAGGCGCCCTGTGTTACCAGTATATTGAACCGGCTCTGGTTATAACGCCTTGGCGTAATTTCAAACCAGGGGATACATCACATACTCTGGCTGACTCCACCCACCTAACTCGTCTATTTCGCATACTCTGGCTGACTCCACCCACCTAACTCGTCTATTTCGCATACTCTGGCTGACTCCACCCACCTAACTCGTCTATTTCGCATACTCTGGCTGACTCCACCCACCTAACTCGTCTATTTCGCATACTCTGGCTGACTCCACCCACCTAACTCGTCTATTTCGCATACTCTGGCTGACTAACCTAACTCGTCTATTCAACTTGAATTTAAAAGAAAAAAATATTTTATATCATAAAAGCCCTATACATTATTCTATTTACTATTTCACCAATTCAAGGACGATGACACCATTATTTGGTTTACAAAAAAAAATGTTTCAATTAATGTATTGTTATTGTTTTAATATTAGTCGGCCTACTATTTTCGTTTTTAATATTTCTCACTTTTACACATGGTTTTATTTTTACTACTAATGACTAATGCTTACGTTTCTTACTAACTAACCTTTGAATCTAATTACGTGGGAGTATGTGTTTTAGACCGCGTATTTTGACCCGATTCACTAACCTATATATTCACCACAAAATGCAAACATAACTTTGTCACGATCGTATATCATTTGGGAACACTAGAACTCATTCTCGAACTGTGGGAGGAAACAAAATCGGGAGAGAAACCAAAACGAGGGGAGAGAGAGAGAGAGAGAGGGCGGAAGGGAGGGAGGGGGAGTAAGTGCGTGGGAAGTAGATGTATTGATTTGTGTAACATTCGAGAATAAATCACAAGAGGAATTCAAGAAAGAAAAACAAGAAAGAGGATTTCTGTAAAGTGCAGATTTTGTTTGTTTTGTTTTCTTAAGACGCCCTGTTAGCTACTGGAGTGGCAGAAAGAAAAGTAGATTTGTCTGATAGAGTTTGGGAGGGGGGGGGGTATAAGGGGAAAGGGGAGCAGTGAAGGGTCAAAGCGCTAAGGGAGAGGGGTGGGTCATAATTTGTAGCTGACAATATAATTCTATGGGTAAGTGGGAGTTTGGGGAAGGGGGAGTCCTATTGGCGAGGTCACATACACAATTATTGACACCAACAATTATACACTGCTGACTTGTATGCTGTCCGACTGGAAGTACTTTATGGTGCATGGCCCTTGATAGTGAACTAGCCTTATAGTGTATGCAGGCTTCTAAATAGTTCATTAACTTAATATGTATTTCTAAATGGTGAACTGATCTAATACTGTCTGTTAACAAAGTATCAAAATGTATGATGAAGACTATTGGTACAAAGCTGACACACATTTAGATGTATTTGCTCATACATGACAGTAATGCTCCTTATTGTTGTTTATCGTTTTGGTTCCCTAAAAAAGTTCCCTATATTTCCAAATGTAAAAAAAAATATATTAGCATACTCGTATGTCAATATTGTTTATTCAAACTATTTGTATCTAATGTTGAAAAAAAACTGAACACAATCATTTACACAGAAATTCGCCAAGAATGCTATCAATTAAAATAGTAGATATTTCAATTTTATATAAATCAATTATTGTGCATAACCTTCACCGAGTCGAAATAGTCTTTCGCTGTGTACCCATTTTTTCCTTTCATTTCGACGTACTGTAGAGCTAGGGATGACATTATCATCTTATCATCGTCACATTATCTCCTACTGGCTCCTACTCACCCTCCACCACTCTCCTCTCTCACATTGCTCACTCGTATTCCTCTGCGTGATGAGAAATGAACGCATACGTCGACTCTCCATCAACTCCCTCTTCTCCATCATTCACTCCGTTTTGAAAAACCAAATGGAAAGGACAAACTAGGCAGGGTGAGTGATCGATTGATGAAAAAAAAAAGAGGAAGAGAGAGAGAGGGGGGTAGATAGTGGGAGGAGGAGGAGGGCTGGTGTTACTTGTCTGTTAAAAACTTGGTGCACATAGAGAGAGAGAGAGAGAGAGAGAGAGGCGGACACACAAAATGGACTAGCCCTGATTTAATTACAAGCAACAAGACGCGTTGTGTGGCGCTGTATGAATGAGCTGAGAGCTGAATGAATCTCGATGAATGAAATCTATTCATCGGCTCACGTAAAGCACTGGAACCACAGGGCGGATGTACACACAAGCCCAGTGACTACCAGCAATGAAGAAACTGCTTGTTCAACTTCACAGAGATATATCCATCCCGAGGGCGTCTTCCCACTCGACAACCAGCTCACGTCGTGATGTTGGATTTCGAAAGAAAGACATATTATTATAATATACTACTACTTTATATTTCCATTATACAGCTTGAGAGTTGAGACACACACTTGAAAAAGAGCAATAGTTTGTAATTTTATTATATTTTTCGTGTGTAAATAATGGATGGCAGGGCGGAATCAACAGTATACTGTAGGTGTATGTGTGTGTCTGTAGGGAAAGAAGGGAGGGCAGAAAAAAAGGTGTGTGTATAATAATCAGTGGATAGAAGGAACAGAAATACAATGACAACATTACACATTGTATATAGATACCTAGTATAATACATATATAATTATTTGTAAACAATATATTATCAGGTCAGGTGACCTACTTTAAAAAACGACAGCAGGAAAAAAAAGCCAAGTTATAGAAAAATAAAACTTTCTGCTAGTAATTTTTTTATGTGTAGTTGTGTTGTTTTGCTACAAAAATGACATAATATAACACACAGCTAATTTGGGGCAGTCAAGGGTGTGTACTATAAAACTAGGCCTATTTAAAACGCCCTTTCTTTGGGGCGCGAGTAAATGGCTGCCAGAGGCATGTCTCAAAGGAAGGCGCCTCATCGTTATACTAAGAACTAAACTGACTTTAGTCTCTTCAAATAGGCCTACGGGGTAGGGAGGGATGGAACATAACGACATCTAACACTATTGTTCATTTTACAGGATGGGTCCCTCACTAACGGACACACAGGATGGGTCACTCACTAACGGACATACAGGATGGGTCACTCACTAACAGTACGATTGTCATAATATACAAGCAATGAGAAGCAGCCCGATGTGAAAAAGATCAACAATATCCCCAACCACCTTACTCCCCCCCCCCCCCCCGCCCAATCTAGGCGGCCATGTTTGTGTGTCCTCAGCTTTAAAAGGATGAGGGCGTCGTCACGTTACACATTGCTGAGGTGAGGCGGGAATGGCGGCCATATTGATGGGCTCACCAGATGGCATACAACAATGGTCAGTTCAAAGGTTCAACCATTTATCGCCATTGTTTTTATCTGCATTTATTATGCAACATATTGTAGAGTGCTTTTGTAACATAAAGACAAACAAAAAATGTTTATGCCTGAGATGCTATCTGGTTGGCTCCATCGAACAGACTAGAATAATAATTTAAACAAACTGTCGCTACACTAGGCTCTGTAATAATTAGGGTTATTAAAATACGAGTTATGTTACTGAAAACAACATTACGATATTTATATTTTACGAAGTTTTATTTCTGAACAATACATTTTTTTAAAAAGAAATTCTATCACAGAATAAATATAGATCAGAATGCGCAATCGCATTTTTTTTATCTGTTTCAGGAAGTAATACCGACGCCACACTGTTTACACTCAGCGGACCTGGTTACACTATATATTTATGTTTATTTACAATGTCTTTTTCATTAAATCTACAAGTTCGAACACCCAAAGCTAACGTTTCAGGCATAAGGTACAAAGGCTGTTTTGTAATAAACTGCAACAATGATGCGAAAACGAATGATTATTGTACAAAAAAGCATGTCAAACTACATGGCTTTCCTGACCCCTAAAGATTAACAACTGTAAGTTGCAGACCTGCCTACCCGTACGCTTTGGGCGTATTTTCGTACGCTTTAGGATACAAAATACGGCTGTTACACCGAGCGTCTTAAAAATACGACTTCTTGAATAAAAAATATATGATTTCGCAATTTTTCGTTTTTATTTCTATTTTTTTCGGTAATTAGACGATCACTAAACCGCAGTTACATAAAACCGATGTTTTGATTGGTCGAAAATGGATATCGTCAGTTTCAATACCTAACTTGTTACACGGCGCGGCGACCTTGACCTGATATCCTTTTTTTCCTCTCGCAAATATCCAAATTCGGCGATCAAAAGTATGGTTGACAGCAAACTTACACAGCGTGCACGAAATCATGAAACAGATGACGAAGAAGCTTCCGAGTCTGCTCCGAGTAAAAAAGCGAAGGGGTAGGCTATTCTGCTTGGGTGCAAGAGTTTAGAGTGCCGGCTATCGGCCAATTTAAGTTTTGGGAAACTATAAATGATCAACTTTTTTCTTTCATGAAAACTTAAAAGGCGAAATAAAACGCATGTGTGATTCTATATTTATTTTTAGGTCAGGGTTTCCCTAGTTTTTGCTTTCGTCGCCTATTCGTACCTACTGAGTTTTAAAAACTTTTTTTTAGCGCAATCCCGTAATGTAGCTTTTTTTTGGACCTGTAGTTTCATAGGCTATAGTCTAGATCTATATAAATCTCCAAGAAGTCAACGTTTTTATTGTCTGACACGGCAATCGGTAATAAGCCTACTTCACGCGAATTTGTCTTTAGGTCAATCTGTACATCACGCACGCTTTACTCGCGGCTTTCTTTTAAATTCTTGACGTTTTATTTTACTAACGGAGAGATTAAAACTCGTTGTTTTCATTACAATAAAACTTTTGTTTATCAGCCTACTAAAACGAAAGCAACTATTTATTAATAGATTTGATCTCGGCTCAACGTCGGGGTTTCAATTATTACTATCAATGATTCAATGATGTAAAATCGTCACTATAAACTTGTTTTTGTACAACACGGAGCTCGCTTTAGGCCCTATATTGTTAGTAATACCTAACTTGTTACACGGCGCGGCGACCTTGACCTGATATCCTTTTTTTCCTCTCTCGCAAATGTCCAAATTCGGCTATCAAAAGTATGGCTGACAGCAAACTTACACAGCGTGCACGAAATCATGAAACAGATGACGAAGAAGCTTCCTAGTCTGCTCCGAGTAAAAAAGCGAAGGTGTATTCTGCTCGGAAGCAAAAGTTTATAAATAAATATTCTATGAAATATAAGTACTTGCATGTGTCATTGAAAAGTGACACATCGGCACACTGCACTATTTGTCATATCGACTTCTTGGTGGTACACGGAGGGCTCTATGACTGTAAGAGACATGACGAATCGGAGTCGCACCAGAAACTGGCTGTTGAGAAAGAAAAGTCTAGGCATACACAAAATATTAGGTCTTTTCTTGTGAAGCCTGAGCCCGTCGCTGGGGAGGAGTAACTTCAGCATGATGTGACTCGTGCAGAAGCAATGATTTGCAACATCGTGCTCTGATGTGCTGACAAAGGCTGTGGCGTCGATGTTGACTTGTTGATGCATGCAGAAGTGGCAGACGTCAAATTGCAGGAGTCTTGCAGGTTCAGCAATCTAGAATTCATCATCAACAGATTTCCTGTCCTGGTCACCAACACCTCACTAGACAAAGTTGCTGAGCAGGTCTGCCTATATCAATCTACTGATGTGTCAGGGTGCATCAAGGACAGAATTGGTTTTCTATTGCTGAAATGAAGCATGAAGATACTGACAGCTTGATGTTTGAAGACTTGGCGAATGTGATGTTGGGGCTTCTCACCATACCACACAGCAGTGCCCAAGGCGAACGTGTTTTCAGCTGTGTCAGGAAGAACCGGACACCACAGCATTCCTCAATGTCTGACCAGACCATGGGGAGCCTTCTGGTGCTCAAGTCCCGGCCAGTGGGCATTTTGGAGTCTGTAAAGGCTCTTAATGATAAAGACTTAAAACTGCTGAAAGGGGCATACTACCAGAGTCTAAAAAAGAATGACCAAACAACTAGCTGAAGTAACCAAATGGAGGAGGACAGAAAAATTATTGAACACACACCAGCTGTCTATTTTGTTAACATTTTCAACATAGATTTATTAAATTATGCTAAAAATACAAAACAGATTTTCTTTGCTTGTTTTAAACATTAAATGAAACAACTGTTTAAATTTTAATGACTATTATTTTGAATAATTGGTGCGATAGATGACAATTATTATTACATAGTACACTTGAACTCGGAAAAGTACACTTTAGCCTTCTCAAGAATACTCCAAGCGTTTTTCCAGGGTAGACAGGTCTGAAGTTGTAACCTCATATTACTTAATATTAGTAGCCTTGCTTTAGTCTTAAGCTTGCTAACACAAGATATCAGTAATAAATAAGCCTTTCTCATTTTACTATAGTAGTGTCTCTAGTGATCGCTGCCTTGAGTCAAAAGAAAATGGCGGAAGTCGATCTTCACTTATAGTGACTGCGCATATAGGAATTGCGCATTCTGTTCTATAACTTTTTTGTGAACTCTATATACATGAATTAGAAAATGCATAGGTAGATCTAAATAGACTCTATGTGTGGGTATATTTTGTTCCCTCTTGTCAAAATACATGACACATACATGTTTACTATTTTGTTAATTTGTAAGTTACGTATTTCGGTAAAACAACAACAAAACAACAACTGTTGCAATTAGCTAAGTTATACAATAGTTTATAAGCATTTTTTTTATAACACCAAATCTTGTTTTCAAAGCGTTGACACCTAAAACGACATAGATTTACGGTACTAGGCAATAAAAACTCGAACGTCTGTCGGTTTTTAAAAAGACAGAGCACATACGACAAAAAGTATATCCCCCCCCCCCCCCCCCCAAAGCAAACAAACTGTTTTTATAGTATACAGAGAATATACATGTAATTGAAATGAGGACGCCTTTTTTTTCGGTATGGAAATAAACGCTTTTAAAAATTCTTATTAGTGATTAAATATTAAATTGTGAGATATGGGATTTAAAAATGTATCACCCCATAACAACAATAGCCAACTGTTATTCCTACGCAAGGATAACAAGGCCCTTATGATTCAAGATCAGCAATCCATTCACCACCTTTTCAAATTAAATACACGTATAAACTATGTAAAGTGCGATGGAAGGAAACATATTTTCTTAAATCCCAATTTAGCATGTAAAACCATTGGAGACTCAAAAGGTTATCAGAGAAATCACTAATTACAGAATTGGAATTGATTCTTTTCTACTGCTGCCGTCCACTTCACAACACAGACACATACACGCCCACAAACACACACAGAGAACCACACGGGTCCACGCGTAGTAATTCACGCGGAGGGAGACAACTAGTCCAAGCGTAATGAAATTGGTCCGACAGAGTGTGTTGGTGAAAAGGAGAGAAAAAAAAAAGGGGGAGGGGAGAGAACTGGCCAGTGACAAGCAAATGGAAGTGTCTAAGAATTTAATCAATGAATCCCGCCCGCGCAAATCTTTTTCTCTTTCTCTACACTCTACAGATTCTTTTTACAATCTGTTTTTCTTTTCCACTATTCACACGACTCGTGTATCATATAATTCATCATTCAAAGAGCTGGACAGTTGATTCAGCTCTGTTAGTGTTTTACTAAGTTTTTTTTCTTCTTTTTAAAACTTAAAAGCTTGATGTTGATTGGTTCGTTACATAAATACCCTGGGCGAAATGGAGAAGACAAGTGCATGGCACATAGCCGGCACGCGCGGACACGCAAAACAAAGCCGGATTAGAAATTATTCAATAGAACAAAGTAAACAGCATTCTAATACTCGTAACTACTTCTTATACTTCAAAGACACGAATAATTCACTTCCATGGGCGTTTGCAGTGGGTGCGTGCACTGGGCACAACGAGGACGGATTAAACTTGTCGACACAAGCAAGGGGCTTATGCACCAGTAGAGTCAGCATTAAGTAAAACTTAACCGAGCTTAACATTTCTGGTTAGAAAGCCCTTAAAATAGACTGCTACAAACCTACCCTTCATCTACCACCAATAATTAAGTTGTTTTTTTTTTAACCACATAGCCCCCGCAACTAGTAGTTGAAGGTAAAAGCCTACATTAACCTACTTGATTTGTAGATATTTGTATTTTTCTGCATCTCATGATGACGTATTTTGGTGAAAGTTTTCTTCAAATCCTCCCAACCCAAGAGATATACATAAAACGTAAACAAACACAAAGAAAAGTGTGTAGACCTCTATGCTTAGTGGGGTGGGAGAGAAGGGGGTGGAGGGATAATTTACTTGATGTTCAAATGGAAGGTTTTGCCCCAGGGAGGGCTCCCCACTTCTGACAAGCCTTACATGAGCCCTAGATTAAAGAGGGTTCTCGCTCGTCTTCCACGCGTCAACGCCATCAGAAATTAATGGAGGAAATAGGGGAAGGAGTGGAGGGGGGCCGGGGAGAAAATCAAGTTCACGTGAAGTAATGTGCGTGTGTTGTTTAATATAGCCAGTTAATGTGTTTCCTTGTTTCAACAAACAAAATATTTAGTATGAAGATGTTTATGCTTCCATTTTAAGTAGGCCTACCTTTAAATGTTGGACGGACGATTAACAAATTGATCAAATGTAGACTTATTGGGATATATATGGCTGGTATTAAGTATTAACGGTATTAAGTATTAACGTGTTCGAGCTATCATGTTCATAATATTTTGTGATATTTTTAGGCTACTATAGTTCTATATGTCTTGAGTAAACTAGCTTCCTGTATCACTGTTATTCTTGGCACCTAGCTTCCAATCAAAGTGGTCTCTAACACTCTCTAACTACACGTTACACAGTTACACATGCGGAAGTGTGTTGATAATACCAGACACACATATAGTATTTAAAAAGCAAACAATTCTTTTTTGTTTGTTAAAAGAACATTTTTGTTTTGTTTTACTAAACCGACATATACATATTATTAATGGTGTCAAGATAAGGCTCTTATAATTATAATACTGTGTTATTCCAACTGCCACTGTGTCATTAAAAATAATCTGTAGAAATTCTGAACCTAAGACTAAACCATTCCCTGTAAAAAATCTTCACACTTCGATCTGTCGTCTCCCAACGCCCCCGCGAGCTACTTCCACCACCCCCTCCCCCCCCCCCCACCAGCACAGGGAGGAGAGCATCTTTACAGCACTGTAATGTATAGTTGAGCCTCCAGGGGAGGGTGGGTGCACAAAGAACGGAGCAGCCTGCTAGAAATGACGTTCTGTTTAACTCCCACGCAAGTGCAACGGAAAGGATATTATAACAACGGAGGAAACAAAAAAGGAAATGTTAAGCAATCCTATTGGACGAAAGATGATCGTTTATAATGATAAAAAAAAAAGATAAGCATAGGCGAGGTGGGATGTGATGAATGACTGTGTGGTGAGCCAGAGATAAAAAGGGAGAATGAAAAGATAAGATGTATTATGTAGAGATAGACATAATTGGGAGGACTAGATAAATATGGCATTGATCTGCGTGTCACCAGCGTGCGACAGAATGCCTCGCGCCAGCTGTCATGCCGACGTCATGGTAGAACTAAACGGTCTACGTTTTTTGTTGTTTTTTTGCGACAGGGTATAATGGATGCAGAGTGAAGTAATCTCACTCCCGTGTAGTATGACACCAGCCTTCACTCTCTACAACTCTTTCTATCTCTTTCTCTCTCTTTCTCCCTTTCTATGTTTAACCAACAGGTCACGTGTCTAAGTATGTGGGTCATCTAGAACAGGGGTGCCACAATTTTAAAATAGATAAAGACGTGTATAAACACAGAAAGACGTTGTTGTTGTATTTTAATATAAAAAAGCTAACACGATCAGAATGTTTTTTCGTTGAAAAATGGCTAACTCATAACTGTACAGTGGTATTATGCACAACGAATACATTGCAACTATAGACACTATTATATTTTTAGCAAGAACGCCTCACTAAAAAAAATAACATTACAGACAAATCAACATCGCGTTAGATATAGTCTATAATGTTATATATAATTGTGAAATATTCACAAATTCTTATACATTTTCATAACAAAAACTACACCAAAGTGTCATTATTTAAAAATGACATTATATCAGAAGAATTACCCTTCATTAAGTATATTTGTAACCTGGATCCCTTCTCCCCTCCTCCCCTCTCTTTCCTCTTTCTCCAACTTCTGATTTTCTTAACTCGCCCCTCCCCCCTTCCTCCTTTCCACCCATTACCCTCGATATTTCCATTTTGTAGTTTGACATCAAAGTATTGAGCTTGTGGCCGCGGGGACCACCCAAGCTGAGAGCCATCAAGCAAAGACCACACACGTGGGAGTTATCGGACCGCAAGACCACACACACGCAACACTGCCTCTTCTAGAGGGGGATGGTAGATTGGGGGAAGGGGGAGGACCTACAAATCAACGCACGCACGCACAAACGAAAACACACTCACACAGAAGAGCACCGATCTATAGCCTAGGTGGTTCAACAAATAAAACTGGCAGTGAAAAAGAACAAATGGTTGAGGAAAAGACAGGCTCTGGGTGTCCAGAGAAAGAAGTACTAAAGTACTGATCACTGGAGCAAGAAGAACAAGAAAGTGATATTTTGAATTGCGTCATTTAGTTCTTAACAAAGATTACAGGTGTCTTACTTTCAAACCATTCCGAAATGACCAAACCTAAAAAAAAAAAAAAATTCACAATGATATATTTATAATATCCCTAATACGTTAAGCGATAATGTACATTCAAAATCAAAACCGAATAATAAAATTGTGGGTTTTATCGGCACATAGTACACGCACTTAAAAAAAAATTCCAAACTTTTCAAAATTGTTGCATTATAACGACTTTCCAAAACTATTCAATAAACTTACATTTCGCCCAAGTTGTTAATTTTCGCAAACCGTCCCAAACTATTAAGTAACCCTAATCTTTCCCAAGCTGTATGAACCCTTAGACTAGATATTTTAGATATAACGAACAACAGAAATATGTTTTTCTTTGCTTTATCCACGATTAAACGTTTTATATACAAGTACTATGTAAATCGCCCTGCCCCTCCCCCCCTCCCACTTCTCTCGATACATCTTATATATCATATTGACATATATAATGATTATTCATGGCAAGTTACACCATTCACAATAAAAATAAAAGACAAAGATGCAAGAATTATGCCCCATATAAACAAATAATAATCTATACATGTAATTTAAAATTAAAAATAGGTGAAATAATAGTCAAACCAAAGATTATAATATAGTCTTGGGACAAACGCACAATACTATAACACCTAAACAAAAAAGAGACTTGTAGGACCTCTAACGATCAGAAACACTTCGAATTATAATTAAAATGTATTTCAGATAATTCCAAAAAATGAACAATGATCTCAATTTCTTCTAACCATACAACGTTGAAACATAAATTGTATTAAGGAGATAAAGATTGTAATTTGAAGTAGAGAAGGTATGAGGGAATACAGAGAGGGAAGGGGGGAGGAGGGGGAGGAGTATTTTCGTTGATAAAGACGATGAAGTGTATTAAATGTTTATAGTTGTTGTTTTTTAAAGTAGAAAGAAAGTGAGAGAAAAGAAAAGAAAAAAAATATGGCGTGTCATGTGACTCGGAAGTAAGAGAAAAAAGAAGAAGTAGGAAACACCCACAGAGCTGTGTATAGTGTCAGAGATAGCAGGATGTGGGCGAACGCTAAGAGAGAGAGAGAGAGAAGAGGGAGAGAAGAGAGGGGGGGGGAAGGGAGGGCGTGTGGAGGTGGGTTGTTTGACGTTTTGTGTGAAGATAAAGGTTGAGCTGGTAGTGGTGATATGTATACACCACACAGCTTGTATCTGATCTGCGCGTGAGTACTGAAGACACGAGCTTTCATTCCTCCCCTGTCGGGACTGTGAGAGTACCGAGGCTGTTTATATGGACGTGAGTGCTGAGATAACCGAGTAGGGGCATCTATCGCTCTACCCTGAGCTCCCCCCCCCCCAAACTCTATCTACAGTGTTAGGAACATAACGTAAACATTAAAAAAAATTACATCCCAGCCCCTAAATAATATTTAAACGCAATAGCTTCCTTTGTAGATGCCATAAAAAGGAACATTTATATAATATAATGCATTTTCTACATTTCTGATTAAAATTAACCTTGCGGTATGAAAGTCACGATGTCACTTCATTATTTAATGCTGCAAACCAAATTAGAGTCACTGTTGCAGCATATTATAGGAAAAGTTTGCCGACTGAATCGTTCAAATTCTCGAAATGTATACATTTTGTTATATTCAAAATCACGATTGTTAAACTTGCGGATACAGTCAAATAGCATGCGAAACCTATCAAACGTGTTAACATTTGGTAGATCAAATGGTTGCTGGCCCGTCCAGATGAAGTCACATCCCAAATTTTCACCAATTTGAAGATGCTAACGACCCGCGAAATTATTGCAGACGTAAAGCGAAAACAGAAAACATCAACATCAAACATTCTCGCCCTCTGATGGTCCTCGGCAAAACGTTCTTTATGGAGTCACTTTACGTTATCTCTTAATTAAAAAAAAACTACACTCACACATACATACGCAGGTCCTACACACAGACTCCAACAGAGACTCGAACTCGGGGAATGAGCAAACAATGTATCGCGTAGTGCCCAAAGCCAGATTTGGGGGTAGGAGGGACAGGAAATAGCCGGGCAATGGCAGATGAGATATTTGGCAGAAGATTGAACTCTAGAGGGAAAGGAGGGGGGGGGGGGGCGGTGATTCGTCACCGCCACTGATCCCTAGGGCAAGCTGGATAGAATGAAAAGACAATGAAAAATTTCCCCGGAAACATATGAATGGGTAAATAGAAAGAAACACAGGCACAGGGCTGACCTTCTTTTATGCACGCTTTAGCCACATTGCATTGTTTGTTTTTAACATTAGCAAAAAGTATTTGAGAAAATAAAAATTATTTTGTAATAATTATTTTAAATTAATTTACGTAATCTTTAAACTTCCAGTGAAACGGTCAGTTTACATTAAATATATATAACAGAAATATTGCGGGGAATAAAATATGAAGGGGAACAACCTTGACATTCCATTCAATATCTTTACTAAAAAAAATATAACTTTAAAAAACTGCTTACCGGGGGAGAGGGACGTCGCCGGTCCTTATGAGACAACTTATCTCTACAGCTGTGTATCACCGGTACGTCTTGCCTCCTGCACAGGACCGGGCATTCCTCTTGGACAGCCTCGAAGCCACCTGCAGGAACAAAGGCATAACTTATATCAGTACATCAGCCGAAGGCATACTTTAAGATGGCCCGCACAGGAACTAAAAAAAAACAAATCTAAAATCCTGCAAATAAAAAAAAACGCAACAAAAACACGAGTAATTTCATTATTGATATGTCGGTATTAGAAGATATATCTTAATCTTATCTCTTACAACACTTTTTATTTTAATTGTTATAAATTGGCTATATACCCAGCGGGCACACCATGTCGAATCGACGAGGAAAATACGTGGAAACCACAAAATCAAGGGGCAACCACGTTTTGCCCACGTCGAGTCGACGTGATGTGCCCGCTGGGATAATGCTAATAGTGTACTAGTATTTATGGTTTTTCTTGAAAAATGTATATCTCATGTTTTGCAATAATAATTATTTGACTATTGGTGTTACTCTTGTCAGTTGTAAATATTCACCAGTAATGTATGTTGTCATAATGTTGTGTAGTCAAATGTAAGGTTAGATCTGTTGACACATACATTTTTTTGTAAAGACTCTTCCTAAAATACATTTTGTTAAATGACACAAAAAAATGTGTTTTAAATTGTCAATTCATTTGTCTAAAATTATGATACCTTCAACAGGAAATCATTAAAGTGTAAAAGGATAGACTAACTAGCTTTGACTGCCGTACTAGTAGGCTATATAGTAGGCGACATAGAGTATTTTCGGTCTAGGCTACTAAGCTAACCGGGAGAACTGTAAGCCTGTACGGCTCATAGGTCTATAGATGTAAGTGTCTCTGGAGAGAAAGAATAAAAAAGAGATCCTATATGATATTGAAAATAAATAGGCCCTATATTACAACTAGAGGCATCTTTGCATATTTAACAAAAGGTTCAAGTACACATGCAAAGAAAACCAAAATTAAGGGCCCCAGCGCCACGTGATATTGTAGGAGGTTTTGGGGCATCTCCTCGTAGCTTAATACCAAAAATTTAAAAAATCACTTTCGCAATTGCCAATTAAATTTTAAAATTCACGGGGCCCCCTTAACTCTTATGGGCCCCGGTACGGCGTACCCCCCTCTCGTGGGGCCTGCTACCCAGCTCTGATTGGTAGCTGACATGAGTTGGGGTAAAGTAATGGCGGGTGGACATCGTGCTGGACATACATCTCCTAGTAAGTCGTGGCCACAGAAACTGGTGAACGCAACAATGTGGTCTGTCGGGATAAATTTATCAGAACTAACTAAAATAACAATTTTGTTGAATTCCAGCCGAGTAGAAATACACTGAATACTTTTATTCCACTAAACCACACATATACATAATATACATATATCTATCTCTCTCTCATTGCGAATATATATATATATATATATATATATATATATATATATATATATATATATATATAGCGATGATATATATATATATAGCGTTGGAGAGAGTGAGATAACGTTGGAAAAATATTTCGCGCACAACATCCCAGAACAGACTTAATCGAGATGGGCTTTTAAAGATTGGTTCCTTTAAAACGCTCTCACAAAATAACTAAAGCTATAAGTTGAGCTGGTTGAGGTCTATATTCAAATTGCTTATGTTTGTAGTTCAAGATTATAACCACAACATAGCGCGATTACAAGTTAAAAATAAAATTTAAAAATAATAGATCTAGATCTATATATAAATTAAAAAGCGAAGCAGGTCTTATTGGGTTGCTAAATATTTATTTCCTGTGTTTATATTATATCCGGTATTCTTTTTCAGCCAGCAACTGTGGTGTCTGTGTGATTGTGTGTGTGTGCGCATGCATGTTTACCTTTTTACTAGAAAACAAAGTTCAATAAAAAAAAAAACAACTATTGACCGCGTTAAAGGGCAACGCCCATCAGTGCGTACACCGGATGTATGCCCGGGGGTCCCTGCCTTGATACGGAGCACACTCACAGATAGACAGATGCACGCGCACAACATACACTCGCGCTCAAAACACGTGCGGCAGGAAACGAAACTAAAGCAGTCTTTACGGTCGATTATGACGGTTGAGTCCGGAAGTACTAAAAAGCTTCCCCCTCCTCTTAACTACCCTCTTCCAATAGATCCTGCACTGCGGTTATCGGGATAGCAAACTGAACACACACAAAATTAATTTGAAACCCCTGCACAACCTTTGACCCTTCACAACAGGCTAAAACCACACAAATTGTTACTTCCGCCTATAAACCACCCACCTACACACACCCCCGCATAAATAGCCTAAGCAATAACAGATATATCGCAAAATTTCATAATTGCACTAAGGCATTAGCATATTTAAATACAGTTGTACCTTGTAGGTCCACGGTACATTCTTTTTCTTTTATGCAATAATAAAATTACAGATAATTGATAGATTGTGAAAATATAAAAAAACATGTAGGCCTACACTAGTTTAATATAATGATAGAAATAGTAAATACATTTTTTTTTAGTTTACAATATTCGAATTAAATATTGGCAATTTAAAGTTTAAAAAAAAAAACGATAAAAACTGGACAGACTACAGTGTTCGCGTTAGACATTTTGTACAATAATATAGACTGTAGACCCGCCCCTTTTTAAAACCCCATTGGACTTGGAAATTTAGCATTTCTGACGAAATTTAGCATTTATGACGTTCATATTATTGGACAATATTCAAGTAGATTTAGTACTTTTGGTTGCAATTGTAGAGAAAGAGAGAGAGAGAGAGACAGACAGAACGTAACCATGTGAATAATGTGTTTAAGCCTAGAAACAAATAGCTATCTAAACAGAAGTAATACTTTTCTAGCTATGTAAACATAAGTAATACTTTTTATAAAAGTTGCAGTGCCATTGTAAAAGAAAATAATTTTAATTAAAAAACAACAACAACATCCACCCGCGTAGGCAAACATTTAAGACTGAAACTAAATTGGCCAGATGTTCCAGGGAAACTGTGGCCACTCTATTCTGTAGGGAGGAATGCCAGGGAATCTGTGGCCACTCTATTCTGTAGGGAGGAATGCCAGGGAATCTGTGGCCACTCTATTCTGTAGGGAGGAATGCCAGGGAATCTGTGGCCACTCTATTCTGTAGGGAGGAATGCCAGGGAAACTATGGCCACTCTATTCTGTAGGGGGGAATGCCAGGAAAACTGTGGCCACTCTATTCTGTAGGGGTGGAATGCCATGGAAACTGGCCACTCTATTCTGTAGGGGTGGAATGCCAGGGAAACTGGCCACTCTATTCTGTAGGGGTGGAATGCCAGGGAAACTGTGACCACTCTATTCTGTAGGGCTGGAATGCCAGGGAAACTGTGACCACTCTATTATGTAGGGGAGGAATGCCAGGGAAACTGTTGCCACTCTATTCTGTAGGGCTGGAATGCCAGGGAAACTGTGACCACTCTATTATGTAGGGGAGGAATGCCAGGGAAACTGTGACCACTCTATTATGTAGGGTGGAATGCCAGTGGTCTGTTGTTGTTCAAACCAGGAAGCCCGCTCGTGTTGTCTCAAATTCCGAAAGAGTAGGCGGAGGGCCAACAAAGGAGAGCGGGGAGTGAGGGGTGATAGAGAAATTTTTTTTATTAGTTTTAATAGATATAAAGGCCAGCAGAGAAAAGAGATTTTGTTTTGATGAAGTTGGTCTTGTTTTTTTTGTTTTTCACAGATTAAATGAGAGACTATAGCTCGACAAATTGGATAGAAATTTAAAAAAAAAAGCGTTGATCAAAAGAGCATTCTAGCTTAAATTCAAGACAAACAATTAGGCCTATCAGAAAACAACAAATCATACTCACATAGTATGTAAATATTATTCCCATACAACAAAGTGTATCACCATACAACAAAGCCATATTCCCATACAAGAAATCGTAACCCCATAAGCACCAAATCTTATACCAATATAAGTAATCGTATCCCTTTACAAAAAAATCTTATCCCCAATAAGCACCAAATCTTATCCCCATACAAGTCATATCACAAATCCCAAATCAGATCCCTATACAACAAATCCAAATCCCTATTCAACAAATTCTATCCCTATTCAACAAATCCAATCCCTATTCAACAAATCATACCCCTATTCAACAAAGCTTAACCCTAAATTTCAACAAACAAACAAAATAAGGGGCGTGACAAGTTTCTCTCTTGTGTCGATCGTAAACGTTTTAAAAATAAAATGTAAAAAAAAAGAAGATGTGTGTGTGTGGGAGGGGTGAGATCAGGTGGGAGGGGGTCGCTGTGGCGTCGATGGACTATGGCCCCAAAATATAATTAAAAAAAAAAAGAACGGTGAATTATTTCCCCACCTCCCTCTCGACATAATAATATATTATTAGGTTCCGAAAACTCCTACACACAGCGTCAGAATAGCTAGATGTTTACTGCAAATCTCCCCACACTAAAATAAATATTGAAAAAAAATAGAATAGCAAATTCGTTGAATTCTAGAAAAATGCCATTTTCTGTTGATTTATTATGACATTTGGACTTTTATGAAACCGTTACATTATAAATGAACCTTTGGGGGATTCTTTAATGTTATTCTAGTTTCCCTTCCTTTTATTTTTCAATATGTTCTTTCTTGTTTCTCAATAACAAAAAAAAATGTTTTTTTGTTTTTCGGAATTCTTTGTCCTACAGCTTCACACTTTTAACGACCTTCACAGTAATTGTACTTTTGTTGTTGTTTTCTACCAAACGATATAGACTAGTCATACCACGTGGCAATCGTCTTATTTTAGCTTGAATTCGTTAACAGTTTGAACGCCTTTAAAGAAAAGAAGGCTTTTAAGCGTATAGTATTACTATACTGTATTACAGGGATCGGCAACCTTTAGATAACAGTGTGCCAAAGTAGCATGTCTAAATCATTCAGCGTGCCAACGGCCTTAATGTCATCCTGAATTTTTCAGGAAGAAGAGACTAGACTTATCTTTTTGGTGGTCTTTCGCGCGCCAATTAAAACCGCTCTGCGTGCCATGTCTGGCACGCCCCAGTAGGTTGCCGATCCCTATTGTGTTATTCTATAGATTACGTTAACGGGACTGGCTGAAGGTTTTTTGTTGTTTTTTTTACACACGTTGAATCTGACAAAGACTTGTTTTATGAATTCAAATTGAAGAGCTTTGCAAGAAGCGGAAATGGGTGTGGTGACTAGCACACGCTGATAGTCTTCTGGCGGACTCCCTTATATGGAACAGTCTTTTCTATTCACGAGTCGACGGTCAGATTACAGACTAAGTGCAACATTATATAAGAAATCGGGTATGTTGATATGGCCTACGGGTATATCGTAACCACGAATACATACATCAAACAGTTCGATATAGTCTTTCTATGTCTGAGTGTGTATGTGAATACTGTTAATAAAATGGGCTGCTTCAAAATGTGTTCAAAGAATTGTTGACACTGATTGATATTTCGAAATATCATCGGGGTGTTTACGAGAGCTAAACGCAACCTTTTTTTTCTCTTTTCGTCTTTAACTTTCAATAAATTACCTTACCCGATTTTTGTCTACAAACTAAATCAAGGTAACAATAATTCACACCTGTGTCATAACTCAGGTATATGAGACTGGGATAAAAACAAAATATCATCAAATGGCGTTTTTAACATTTTGCTGGCATGTCTATAAGACCCAACAGGTGCACGGCGTGGCTTTTAACGCCCCCTCCCCCCAATCTCTTCTCCCCCCTCCCCTCAGGAAAAAAAACTCTTGGACGGTTTAAAACAACACACACGCACAAAAGACATGGCCTTGCAAGACACGGGGCCTCGTCGTTCAGGTGTGGAATCATTTCAGTCACGTGGAGCTGACACTTAGACAATTAGCATACCTTAACACCCGGCACCCCACCCCACCCACCTTTATTCTTTGCATTCTTTGTACCCTCTCCAGGTGCATTGACACTTTGACACCAGGTAAGGTGCTTTAATAAAATATATTTTTACAGAAGAACTAACATCGCACTTGGCTTGACAGATCCACGAACATTATAGACAATATATTTAACCGCCCCCCACCCCTTCCGGGCCTGTCCAATTAACGTTTTTATTCTCTCTCAAGCCGTCTTAATTAATTTCCTCACTTCACACAATCAAAAAAAAAAAAAAAGTTGAAAAGATATTCTGAATAAATATTTGTTTAAAAAACAGCTTCGAACAAATTTAAATTTTTGGCTTTCCTTCAATTTGGTGATAACTGCAAACCTATCGTACCAAAACTGTTAATTATGGCCGTGGTCGAAATTCAAACCATCTCTTCTGTGTGAAAAACGTTTGCAATTTTTTTGTTCAATATCTGTCTATTCATTACCATAACATCTATTTATAAAATCTGTTTGTCATAACATCTATTTTCAAACATGAAATTAGAGAAACATTAAAAATATAGAGATAATCTTTGACAGATGAGTTTCATCAATGTATTATTTTTTAATACAGATTGAGTGCGATCACCCTTCGCCTTGTTGGAAATAGGCCCTACATAAAATTTGAACCGGGTGCCCCAGTTGAAAAGTAATTAATACTTGCTCAACAAAACCAAAACCGTGTATACAAATATACGTTACAAGTTTTCTGTCTATAGACTATTTTCACAATCATTGTAGGTTTTCTACAAAACAATACATCTGTCTAGGATTGTCTTACGACACCGATAGCGTCTCGTGGGCTTACAACACTCATAATGACTCATGCTCTTGGGAAATGAATCTATGGACATGACGAAATCATCTTCTCAAACAGTTTTATAATATATTATATACATACTTTTTTTTAAATGTAGAAATACTATTTTTAAAAAACAACAACAATTAGTTGAACTTCGCGTTAAAATCCTGTAAATTTGTAATCATATACTATTGGGAATTATTTTCTTAGCTTCTCCACTATCTTACCCAACCGTAAATTCAAAATGTTTTTTTACCAGTTTCTGTGACCACGGCATGCTAGGGGATTGTGGAAAGCACAATGTACGCGGTCTTAACTTTATCCCAGCTAATGTCTGGTGCCTATCAAAACTGGAAAGACTCGGGGACATCCTCCAGTCCCGAGAACAAACTCTAGCTTTTACTAGGATTCGAACAGAGAACATTTGGTACGCAGCCGAACGCGCTGCCGCTCGGTCACAGTGCCCTATTCCGCTCCGTTGTATTTAACGTCATTCCCACCTCCCTTACGGAGTACTTTACGTCATTCCCACCTCCCTTACGGAGTACTTTACGTCATTCCCACCTCCCTTACGGAGTACTTTACGTCATTCTCACCTCCCTTACGGAGTACTTTACGTCATTCCCACCTCCCTTACGGAGTACTTTACGACATTCCCACCTCCCTTACGGAGTACTTTACGTCATTCCCACCTCCCTTACGGAGTACTTTACGTCATTCCCACCTCCGTTACGGTGCACTTTATGTCATTCCCACCTCCGCTCCGCACTCCAGCTGAATACGTTTAGATCTATCCCATTTTATTTCAATTCCTAATTTTGCGTTCTACCTAACACATCAGCCAGAATGAAAGTTTACCAGCACCGCAACATAAACTTCATATACGTTTAGAAGGTTTTCGTGTTAAATACTTTATATCACGTCTAGTGTATATCTATATTCATACAAATAAACTACAAATAGAAAGTGTTCCTTAAAATCATCACATGGTCTATTACTCAACTCTCATTCAAACTCGTAGCAATAAAGCACTAAAGTTATTTAAAAAAAAAACATTACATAATAATAACTTGGGAAGTAAAATTTTTAAAAGATTAAAAAGTCAATTGTATGCCATCAAATTTTGATTTATTCATAGCTCGCACTGTGGAGAAGTTCAATATGGTGGAGATTTTCCACCTTCAACGATGTACAGTGTTTCCTTCGCCAAGTAAATGCATAATAACCATAAGTAAGACAAGGAATAAGAGGTTAAAATAAAACAATTAAAATTTGTTTTAAAAAAAAAAACTCTTGTAAAAAAGTCTAAGACGCACTTGTGAAGAATACATTCAGGACCGTTAAAACTATAATCACTAAAGATTTTTCAACAAGCTCAGTTTTAACAAGAAATGAAACCATGCGTCAAATTATTAATTCACCCCCTTATTATTTATTCAACCATCACTAAGTTAACAGTGCAATAGCGTCTAGAGTCTAGTGCATTTAGTTGACCAGATGACGCTCGCAGACGTACAACACCTTGCGTATACTTACGCTTTTACTTACAACATTATACACAAAATGATCGATATAAAAACAAAAAACCCACACATGACTTACAACTCATCCTTTAGTTAGTATTTAACTCTTACAAAGATGGCGGTCATTTCTAATTAGCTACTTCCTGTTCATGTTTTTGTATTCAAGACACGGGAATGTCCGTTGTTGTTTTCTTTCATACAGTAAGTCATTGAAACAATGCACACAGCGTCGACAACGACCTCGCTAATTGACACGGTGAAATGTTTTGCTACTCGTGAAACGTGATGCGACGCGGACCCCGTGTTGTCAACACGACGGAAGAAGAAGGAGAAAAAAAAACAAAAACATCGAAAATGATACCGTTTCGAGCAATGTGAAAAAACACACGTTCAACAAATAGTCAAACTTTTTTTTTATGGATGATCCAACCCCTCCCCTTTTGTAATACGGGGCGGCTTATCATTTATATGAAGATGGGCACCGGGTGGAAGGGGGAGGGGGACAACATTCGGTAGTAATAAGAGGGATTGTGGAAAAAAATGTATTGTCTTCACGCTCCACCCCGCTGCTCCTTGTTATTTCTTTACTCTATGTTCATTGGGGTTTGTCGGTATTGTGAAATATTGACGTCGTGCTAGGGATAGATCTACACGTTTACAAGTCAAGGAAGTATATGTAGACGTGATATAAGCAACAAGATTAGTCAATAGGAGGGCGGCTATATATTGCTCATGACTAAGCCTCACGATTTACCGCGGGGAAAAAAAAACGCAAATTCCGCGACATGCTTTTTTTTTCAAATTCCGCGGTGTACCGCGTTGCGGCAAATGAAGTAGCATTGGCAAACCCTGAACATTAAGTTTAAGACAAACCCTGAACATTAAGTTTAAGACAAACCCTGAACATTAAGTTTAAGACAAACCCTGAACATTAAGTTTAAGACAAACCCTGAACATTAAGTTTAAGACAAACCATGAACAAAAACAAATGAAATGCATATTTAAGCATTCTTAGTTGTTGATCAATCCATTCATACTCAAATAAATTAATTAATATATATATATCAAAGCGTTCATATCCGCACATTTTAATCCACAGATTTGCTAAGGACTAACGATACGCAGGCCTGATAATATTGTTCTCATCAAGCTATCGTATATAGACATTATTTATTTATTGTTTAAGAAAACGCCACTGTAAACGTAGTAGTTGTTGATGTTTTTACTGACAGGGATGTTCCATATCAACAGTTGAGATCACAAACGCAATTTGTAAACTGTTATAATGGTCGCGTAAATGGCGGGCTCCAGACTGAATAAAAAAACACCAACAACACACCACCTTAATTTTAAGTTTTTAACATTGGCGTTTCTGTGTTTATCGAACCAGTGCATTGTAATATAGTAAACGGCGACTGCTAGTCTTCTCTACACAGGACGCACCCACTACATGTGACACAGTTTTCTTTAACTCCTACGATGTTAAGCCAAACAAACAAACAAACAAACAAACAAAAAAAAAAAAAAAAAAAAAAAAAAAAAAAAAAAAAAAAAAAAAAAAAAAAAGCCACGCCTGTTGTTTTATAAAGAATAGACAAGATGGCGGCCATGTTGTGAAGTGAACAGGTAAGACTTGGCGGGGGGGGGGTGTGAAAGAGAGGCCGAGAAAGCCGAGGCGATGATGAAATCGGCGAGTGTCAACACTACACGTGCCGTTGAGATTTATTTATAATAGTATTCAGCGGATTGGTTTATGCCGGCTGCTCCCCCCTCCCTTACCTTTACTAACACACACAAAACTCAAGGCTGGTGTAAAGCAGTGGTTCCCAGTATTTGTATTATTCGGACCTCCTTGAACATTCATTTCAATTAAGAGCACCCCATACTTCCCCCAGTACCCACAACTATAACTAATCATAACTAATCCTAAAATATAGTAAAGCATGTAAGATTAGATAAGATTTCTTTATTAATTCAAACATATGACCATTTCACTTCATTATAATGTAAGTTGGCTTTCAGCACCAATGAATTATTACATATTTATTTAAACAATATAAAAAAGATAGAGCAATTCAAATTACAACGACAGAAATAAAAAGGGGATTGTGTGGCCATTACAAATTTACAATGCCCAGCCACCTTTACTCCAACTAATGTCAGGTAGCCATCAAAGCTGGATAGACTCAAGGACACCCCCCAGACACAGGAACAAATCCTAGCGTTCACCAGGATTCGAACCCAGGACCCCCCAGACACAGGAACAAATCCTAGCGTTCACCAGGATTCGAACCCAGGACCTTCCGTACGCCAGCCGAAGGTGCTGTTATAAGCCTAACTATCTTTTCTTAAAGGACTGCTATAGATAAAGGCAACAATTTTGTTAATTTATAACTTTTTACCTGCGTAACCATTACCTTATTATTATTTGCGTACCCATTACTCTATTATTATTTGCGTACCCACAAGTAAGTAGTCAGTGTACCCTATTTTCTGAACCTTTGCCGTGTTTGGGTATAGATCTAATAGAGTGACAAAATTTAGTGTCAACAGGTCCAAAACAAAAACAAATAGGCGTGGCAATTTAAAACCTTTAATTCTAAATGGTTACGACGGCTAAAAATAGCCCTGGCCCTTCGTATCACATATCCATGCATGAACTCTATAATTCATGCGCACAAATATAGAACGTACGTCAGGCCCATTTTTGAGCTCCCCAAAGGAGAAAGCCAGCCTGTTAGCTACACACCAACTTGCCAGGGGCGGGATCGTAAGGCAGGGCATGGTTGTTTTTTTCTTCTTCTGGGCATCTAATGTCATTTATAACCCCTTTCCCCCACTCAGGAAATGTACAAAAAATTATTTTAAAAAAGACGTACCATAATATGGAAAGTTTTTTATTCGGTCAACTGTAACTATGATTTGTCTGTCAATGGCAAAAGTAGTTAATGGAGTGTTTACAAACATAACAACGACCAACACTTACACTGGCGCAAATCTGATCTAATATGGCATATGGCCCTTGGTCAAGTCAACACATCTACAGTATCGGTATATTTAAGACCTATTAAAAAGCCAACTTTAAAAAAAATGAATATTGTAATTGTATCACCTGAACTCTAGGTGTGTACATTTCTGATTCACAAACAACAGATTTACTGATTACCAAATCCATGATTGGCATTATACGGATTTCAAGCCCATACATAGGTAGGGGCTGTTGTATGATTAGCCTTGTTTAAGCTTAGACTTAGCTTAGCTATAAATAAACCAAGGCAGAGCTTACATCCTAGTAGTAGGCCTACTAGACTAGTAGTAAGGCCGGCGCTCCCAAGTATTTTATTCTTTTCCATATTTAAAGCCCTTACTCAGTAACAATTAAATACTTTTTAAAATAAAAACAAAATTGATATTACTTAGACTTAGATCTAGCTATTTTTAGACCTATCTTATACTTATTTTTATAGCCTAGTTAAAATAGCTAATACTTATTATAACTTTTTCTACGGTATAAGTTCTGTCTATAAGAGTTAAATATAGCCTAGCCTATTAAAAAATTCAGTATTAAGGCTATTACATGATCCATGATGTTAGGTATATCGTATTATTACTAACCTTCAACTTACTGTACAAATATACTAACAGATCTATAAATTATCTTTAACTTATTGTACAAATATTCTAACAAATCTATAAATTATAGTCATTATAGTAGGCTTGGTAGGCCTTACTAGTTAACGTTTAGAAGTTAAAATATAAGGCTACAATGTAGGCCTATCAACAATGTTTGACATAATGGTAGGCCTACTATATAACTAAATAGGCCTAACTATATAACAAAAGACATTTGGCTAAAGCAGTAAATTATTTTACTCAATACAATAATTTATAAATAGTCTAGACTAGATCTAGAATTTTAAGGGGGAAAATTTTTTAACCACTCAATTTTCAAAAAGAGGGTAGACTCTAGAGACTCTAAATTGACTAATTTAATAGTCACTAAATCAGACCGTCAAAGAGTTTGTTTTCATTTATAATTGTATCATAGAATCATAGCCTCATAAGCTCAATGATAGGGCGGCATAGGTCAACTCGAACTCACCTTTGATATATCGCACATTCACTCCTTCAACCTGTTTGAGTAAACTTTTAATCACAGAAATTAAGTTGGAATCACCGTGGGCCTGTGTAAGCTCCGGTGTGTTGTCGTCGTAGACCAACACAACCGTGTAGGAGCCGTTCAGGAGGCCGGCCCTCTTCTTGTCACACGGCACTATGTTTTCCAACGCGATAAATCCACCGGAACGCCGTTTCAAAATAGGCGGACAGTGAATGTTGATCGACTGGACGATACGGCCTTGGTTGTAGGCCATGAATGAACGGCAGTCGACGATGAGGACCTGGTCAGCGTTACGTGTGGACAGCAGATCTGCCACCTCCATTGCTGTTAATCCACACACAACAGCCTCCATGATGATACCGAAATGGCCAGCAGTATGCGAATATTGAAGATGAAAAATAAAAATGATACAATGTTCACACCGTGTTTAAACATCGGCGCGAAGTTTAACATCCAACGACCGCACTATTGAATACACACGAACGATACATCCCTTTAAACGGCTCAGGCGTAGTAAAATGAACTGGATTTTTACGCAGAGTCGCCTAGTTATGAATGAACCGTAGAGCGAAAAACGAGAACGCGTATTGATTTTTTTTCTCCCAGCCAATGCACGCCTGCCTAGCAAACTAAAGCAGCCTCGCACGCAGCGCGAGTGAGAGGGAGAGAGAGAGAGTTTACTAAATGGAACAAGGTTTAATGTGTTGTAAACGTAATCGATTTCTTCTGCGTCAGTCTTTATAATTGCTTCTTAATGACTCTGTTTTGTGTGTGTTTAAACAATAGTCGGAAGTGGAATCGTGCCGGCACAAAAGAATGGAAATATAAAAAAAAATTGTCATCAAATACTTCTGTTGTTGACACTTCTAATTGACAAAGCGTGTGTGAGTCACCACATAATTATATGCTTGCTCATGAATGAAATGTTGCGTCCCTTATTCATGAAAAAATAACCACCTCGCCTCTTTAATTGACCTGGACTGTCACGTGATATGGCATTTTTTCCCACCACTCATGCAGTTTGTCAGATCCATTGATAAGTTGCGCGCACCCATTAGTTGTTAGTTTGTAGGCCGTTGTCTGAAACCCACGGACTTAATGACGATGGAAAATCCGGAAGGAAAACAAGCACAATTATGTTATGCCCGGGGCAATATTTTTTTTAATTGCAGCAACAGTGGTCTCCTAAACGATGACCGGGGGGGGGGGGGGGGGGGCGGGGATACATCATCTCTTACCCATCCCCTCCCTCCTCCGCATTGGACATTGTTAATGTTAATAAAGACAAAAACACTTTCCTTATCCCTTATGCGAGAACAAATGAATATAAGTTCTCTCTCTTCCCGAGTGGCATTCGGGCATGGAATGGGTTGCCTGGACAAGCAAGGAAAACCAGTAACCTAACAATTTAAAACATTAGCCAAAATGCAAGACTAGACTAGGGCCACGGATGAGCGTAGGACGCAATAATCTTCTTTATAGAAGGAGCGTCTGTAATGTATTAGATAAAATACGTTTTCCAGTACAATTACCAGTTTAATTGCTCTCAAGGAAGAAGTAGGCCTTCTAAAAAATTGGATTTGCATCGCACCCCCAACCCAAATGTTAGTCGATTCCCTACCAGACTCTATAGTTATATTGTTGCATATAATGGTACATAGCCTATTATTATTTATACTGGTTCCTTTATATGAATGCCAATAAACTATAGTGGTCTGGCGCCATAGAGTTGCATTGATCGTGATGGCGTGGAGGTCTTCATGTAATACACGTTTACAGGAAACCAACAAAAAAAAATTTCAAACAAACAGGTGTAAAGTTGTTGTAGTAAAGCAGAAAGTGTCCATTCAAGTTGATGTTTGGTTTCTTTCTTGTGTTTTTTTTTGTTGTTGTTTTGTGTGTGTCTTTTGTTGGTTATTTTTTGTCTGTCTATTTTTGTATGTTGTCTTTTTCTTTGTTTGTTTGGCCTGTGGGGTTGGGGGGGGGGGGTGTTTACTGTTTATTATGGGACACGATAGCCGAGTGGCAGCGCGTTCGACTGGCGTATTGAAGGTCCTGGGTTCTTATGATTGGTTTCCGGGTCTGGGGATATATCTGAGTCTAACCAGCTCTGAGGGGCACGTGACCTTAGTTGGGGGTAAAGTAAAGCTGGCTGTGCATTGTGCTGGCCATACAATTTCCTATTATGCCGTGGCCACAGAAACTGGTGAACGCTGCTTCACCGGCCACAAAGATAAACTTGGTCCGACGGATACTGTACTTTTTCTTTTTACTTCTTTACTGTTTTTATTGGTACATTATGGAATCGCGTGGCCAGCACAATGCCCTGCAGCTCATTCTGTCACCAACTTTTGTCAGACAGCCTGGCCATCTGAGATGGATAGACTCAGGGATATCGTCCAGACCCATGAAACAATCATAGCAGCCTTCACCAAGAGTCGAACCCGGGACCTTCAATACGCCAGCGGAACGCGCTGACGCTCCACTATAATAGAATATTACAAGCAATTAGGACTGAGTAAAAAAAACCACGTAATTTTATATTACGCTCTGCAGTTTTGAATATTATTTGATAAATATACTGGAGAACTAACTCTCTATTCAACAATGAAAACAATTTAATATTATAATATTTGTTTTGAACATTAGAAAAGGTCGAAACAGAAACTGAAGTTAACACTATCAAATATGTATACCCAAACAGAAAGGTTAGATGCATAGTGTCTAGATCGGCCACGCCCCACAGAAGGTTAAATGTTTGCGCCATGACAATAATTTTTTTACGCTTGATATACCAGGCCCACTGAGCTGTCATAGCAACGAGAGACCCCGAGGAAACAAAGACAAGTTAGTTGAGATTTAGACGGCAACGAAGCTAGTTGTGGTATCGTCTCCTACTCAACAAGTGGTGGCTCTGATGGATATTAGAGAAGTAGATACAACTGCAGAATTAGAAGACATTGATGAATGAATAATATCTTGTGTTCAGGATGGATATGAAGTATTAAAACAAGTTGATGATACCAGCGCCTCGCTTCAATCTACACGTTACCATGGTTGAACCATTGTTTGTAGCATATCGTCAATATTCGTCCTGTGACAGTGTGGATAACAAAAAGCTTTTAAAATTTAAAATTATTTTTAAAATAAGTTATAATATTTTTTTAAAAAAAATGAAATTAAACCCTAAACTTTAAAAAAAAAACTTCTACAAATGTAACAAGAACATAAAACTGAAATTGAAATGCTATCCAAATGTCATGTCATTTATCTAGAAATGTTGACATTAGTCAGTCAGAGAGCGAGATATATATAGATCTAGATATCTAGATCTAGTCGTTATTTTACCCGATTCCCTACTTCCTAATTGTTTCAGTGTCTATGTTTGTGTGCGGGATTTCCCATTCTTTCTTATGAAGACAGAGACGGGTCGGGTCGTACAATGCTAATGATACCGGATGCAATCGCCTACAGAACGGGAAGGAAGCTGTCAATGTAGTCAAGACAGTCTGCACATCACCTGTGACGCCCAAGTCCCCGTCCGGTCAGCGGTGACAGGCGTCCGGTTTGCCGACGCTAAACAACATTTAAAAAAAATCCGATGTGTGGGATGGGAAGGGGGGTGTAGGAAGGTGGGTGTGTCCATTCTGTGTTATTTGCAGGGGCATGTTGCCCCCGGAAACACGCGCGGGGGTGAGTGGGTGTAGGTGGTGGGTTGAGGGGGTGGGGGGTGGAAGAGGGAATAAAGTTTTATTGAAATGAAACAGCGCGCGCCCATTGAGGCACGAAAAATACGACTGTATTCCGAGCAGGTGGGCGAGGGAACAATGGATAGCGCAGTTCATCGGTGTCATATGGTCATAAGGATGGAAGGCGGGAGCGGGAAGGAGGGGCACACAATCGGCTGCACAAGCAAGTTAATAATGCAAATCTGTTTGGAAATAATAAATAAAGGTTCTCAATTGTAAAGGAATGCAAAACAATGGTCAAATTATACGTGTATGAAACTTTTTACTTCCTCTGCTGGTCTTCATCATTTCTCACGATGTTTCAATGAGCAGACGTGAACTGTATGAGAACTATTTTATATAGAGTAGGCGCATGCATTAAATATAAAGTAGACTTGTTCCCACTCTCGCAAGTTTTGAAAGCTTCTGATTGGATGACAGAAGCTCGTATGCTGGTGTAACTAATGAAGCCCCCCTCTACCCCCATCCCCAGTATGAAACATTGTTAGAATACATCAAAGAAACAACGAAACTACACAACAAAAAACATACAACAGATTTTTTATCAATGAGAAACCACTCCCTAGATTATATTTTTTTAAAGTATCTTTTAAATAGTCAAACTAAGAAAGGAAGATCTTTGTCATAGTAGGCCTAGACTATTCATTTTAGAAAAGGTGCAAAAACAGTATAAAACAACAACAACAACTATATTCGTGTTATAGTTAACTGTGGTGACCAGTGCCGTATTTAGGATTGTGGGGGCCCTGTTCCCAAGAGCCAAATTTATGTGGGGGCCCCCGCGTGGACTCGACCCTGCCAGTGTTACTTCACATTATTTGTTTATTGTGCGCTTCTACAACAGCACTGTTCTAATTGCTGAAAGAAAAGACTAACATTTTTATTTTGGATTGTGTGGGGGCCCCTGTTCCATTGGAACATGTGGAACATACCTAAATACGCCTCTGGTGGTAACTTCTTCTGAGTTCCTCTTTACACCTTAGACCCGGGGTTGATAACCGTTCGATGACTGTGAGCCAAAATAGGATTTATAATTAATTCAGCGTGTCAACAGCCTTAAAGTCACCCTACTCTTTTCTTTTAGAAAAGACTTGATTTATCATTTTAGGAATCTCCCGCGTGCCATTGAAAATTGACCTGAGTGCCATGTCTGGCACTTGTTCCGTGGGTTTCCGACCCTTGCCTTAGACTACCCCGCCCCGCCTCTCCAATGAACAGTGCTGTCTTTATTGTTTCTGATCAATAGTAGTTTTTACATTATTTTGTTTTCTTTTTTTTTTTATAAATCTTATTTAAATGACTGAAGTTATTGTATAAACATCACACAGGCTTGGCCTTACTCTTTTAAAAACAAGTTTCGTCACCAGTTCAATGGGATCTATTCGCCGAGTTTTTGTCCGGACCTAAACTATGACGAATGTGTAAACTGAACACTTTTAAATAAACAATACTTTTTGTTTCTTGATATAGAATCTAAGGTATGAGAAATATAAGTCATACACAATATTCTTCTTCTTTTTTTTTTCTGGAAATAAAATGCAAACAGAATTTTGTGTGCTTTGATTTTCAATATTTTGAAAACAATAGTGCTTATAGTTACAAATAGTAACGGTCAAAATCGAATTCCATGATTAGATTTTTGAGTGGATAAGTCTAGAGTCTAGAGGAAATAAGAGTCAACGGGTTGTAGACTAATTGCTATGGCATACAAGAGATTGTTTAGCCAGCTCAATCTAACAGTTGTCTTAGTATTATATTTACCAGGGCTATATAAGAACAATGACCAAAAGTTAAGTTATTAATTAGGTCATAGTAAGACTCTCCCCCCTCCCCCCGACCACCGACCCGCCCGAACGGAGCAAAAAACAACAACAAAAAAACTAGGACACTGTAACCTACATATTGTTCTTCTTTTCCGGAAAAATAAAAATGACTGGTTAATGTTGGAGACTCGATACCACCACCCACACTTTCGGTTTCAGGAAATACCTCGTTTCCTCTTCCCCTTCCCCCACTCCACCTTTACCCGCTTCAAAGGTAACCTCCAGCCATGTTTAGTGAACCGTGTCCTTTTCCTGCCAGGTCACCATGACCTACACCCCCTTTCTCCACCTCCCGTTTTCTCAATTACCTGGAAGGCTAGAAGGTCTAGTAGTAATTAATTGGTGTCTTGTTTTAAAAAACAACAACAAATATCCAAAAGGATGACATCGTCAATGAACAATAAAAAGGTTATGCAGAAGTAATGATTTATTTGATACTTTGATCAGATTGTATGTATTATGTATGATATGTAGGCTTTCACTAAGCTGAACAGAGAAAAGCAACACGCTTGTTGTTATCAAAATCAATATGCCTTCATGTCAACTGAAATATTAACCGTAATATCAACTGCAATATCATGTGTAATGATGTAATATAAAAATGTATGATCAAGCGTAATAAAAAAGGCCATAGGAACCGTAGTATCAACTGTATTATCAAATACACTATAAACAATCGGTAATGATAATACCTAATCCCCCTAATAACAATATCAAATTGAATGTCACACATGACACCCACTGAGCATGCTAATTTAATAGCATGGATAGAAGCGCTAGAAATGCCCATTATTATTTTTATTCTTATATTGTCATCTCTTAGTTGTAGTATTCGGTAATTCCTTTAAGTCGACCTCAATCAGATTTAAACAAATATTCATTTAAATGTTTACCATGGCAATCTTTATATTATATTCCCTAAGGCAGGGGTCAGCAACCCAAGACACGCGTGCCAAATTTGGCACGCAGAGCAATTTTCAGTGGCACGCGAGAGACTTCCAAGAGGTGTTTTTTTATTGATGAAAAACAAAATTTTCTTGTTCTGCATGAGGAGAACTGACAGTTGAAGCCGATGTTTCTGAATGACATAGCGACACATTTCAGTGAAGCCGATGTTTCTGAATGACATAGCGACACATTTCAGTGAAGCCGATGTTTCTGAATGACATAGCGACACATTTCAGTGAAGTCGATGTTTCTGAATGACATAGCGACACATTTCAGTGAAGCCGATGTTTCTGAATGACATAGCGACACATTTCAGTGAAGTCGATGTTTCTGAATGACATAGCGACACATTTCAGTGAAGCCGATGTTTCTGAATGACATAGCGACACATTTCAGTGAAGCCGATGTTTCTGAATGACATAGCGACACATTTCAGTGAAGTCGATGTTTCTGAATGACATAGCGACACATTTCAGTGAAGCCGATGTTTCTGAATGACATAGCGACACATTTCAGTGAAGCCGATGTTTCTGAATGACATAGCGACACATTTCAGTGAAGCCGATGTTTCTGAATGACATAGCGACACATTTCAGTGAAGTCGATGTTTCTGAATGACATAGCGACACATTTCAGTGAAGCCGATGTTTCTGAATGACATAGCGACACATTTCAGTGAAGCCGATGTTTCTGAATGACATAGCGACACATTTCAGTGAAGTCGATGTTTCTGAATGACATAGCGACACATTTCAGTGAAGCCGATGTTTCTGAATGACATAGCGACACATTTCAGTGAAGTCGATGTTTCTGAATGACATAGCGACACATTTCAGTGAAGCCGATGTTTCTGAATGACATAGCCACACATTTCAGTGAAGTCGATGTTTCTGAATGACATAGCGACACATTTCAGTGAAGCCGATGTTTCTGAATGACATAGTGACACATTTCAGTGAGTTTGCATTTACAAGGACCACTGGAATGGATTTGCATTAAAACTGGATATTAAATCAATTACTAAACATTTAACTACAAGTAAATCCCTATATTAAGGCATATATTAAGATAGATAGTTGGGCTTTTTCAGAACTAGGCCTACATCGAAGCACTCAAAGTGGAGTTTTCTAGTCAAAGACAAGACTTTCAAATTAATGGACTCATTTTTTTTCATATCACATCATGCCTAACTGGTACTACAATCTTCTTAGGTGTAGATCTTTTTTTTTTTTTTAAGTGGATGGATATTGGCGATTTTAAAATGCAGCAAGTTCAATTGTAAACATTTAAAAAATGGGCGAAACAAAAACTGGAAGGAAGCTGTTTAGGAAAGTCATCTGCTATTCTCAACTGCTAGGCATTCGCTCTTCTACTTTCAGCTTTTGGTTTAATTTATACTTGTGATCAGATTTTATCGCACATGAAAGCTGTTTTAAGCATATAAAGGGGTCACCTACGATTGACCGCTCTGAAGTGACTAAATATGTATCTGACATTAGACAATCAGCGAAGAGCATTCAAGGACATGTCGCTCATTAATTGATACAGACTTATTACATGCTTTTGAATCAAATGTGGAATGTTTTTTTAAATTTAAGGGGGATAATAAACTCGTTTATTTGCGCTAATATTTCTAATTACTAATATGTTTCTTTTTTTTCCTTTATAAAAAAATAAATCGTTAACAATTTATAATTTTGAAATGATCAAACTGTAAAAAGTATTTGAAAATTATATAAATATTATATGAATAAATTTCTATGTATAGTTTTAAACATTACATTAACTACCCAGTTTATATGATTACTACGTATCTATTCTGCTTAGTATTTTTCCAAAACCAATTCTCAATTCAACAAAACCGGTTTAAAACCGGATTTCGGTTCCCCCCCCCCCCCGCAATGTTATAAGTTATAAGTCACGGGCCGGACACAAGAGAAACAATATCTAAGACTAAATAGTGTTAGCAAGGAATTTCAGGAATTGTTTTGTGCGAATCCAACATTATTTATTAAAAATAATTCCATTAAAAAAAGGGTCTTCTACTTGAAGTAATGATTACCTTCCAACTTCCAACCAACAAATCGAAATCCGGTTTAGAAATTCAAAACCGGTTTTTGGTTTCAAAACCGGAATCCGGTATTCCGGTTTTGTTAAACATCCCTATGTTAGATCTTCATCTTGACTACTATAATATGATAATGTTTAGACAATAATTACCATAAATGTGAAAGTTTACTATTGTATTTGATATGAATGCAAATGAAAAGGATGATAATCACAAACACGTTAATTTTGTATTAAATATAAAACGCTGTAACGATTTTCTTTACAAATCTCCTTTGCTTTTGGCCTTTTTCTTGCTATGGAGTTAAATTAATTGTCCTATAAAAATAATATTTAAAAAGTATAATAGAGCAGGTTGACTTTTAGGCTGTTGGTACGCTGAATGATTTAGAAATCCTAGTTTGTCACACTGTTAACAAAAGGTTGCCGACCCCTTCCCTAAGGTATTTTAAGTTTTAAGGTATACAAATAAACCTTCATACATTCAAACGCGTCGATCACATTCCTTACCAATTCACACCGAGAAACTCAAAGAGTTTTGTCCCCTTTTCCTTTCCCCATTCACAGCTGGAGGTTTATTTTTGAAACTGTATGTGATGAGTCGTATTTAACTTCCTTTGTACTCTGTATGCACAAAAATGACTGTACCAAGTTTCTAACTGATAAAAATTCTAAATCCCTTAGACACATTTTAAAAAATAAATGCACACAACCCCATTCCCCCCCCCCCCCCGCCTCTCACATAAAACAAAAACCACAACAACAAAAACTATGGATTTTAAAAAAACGTAACTTGTGTCAGAAGAGCTCCAGATGAAGAAACAAACTTGAGATGATTTTAGTTGTTTCTTTTTCTGTGTTTTATTAGGAATGTAAAGTATCCCGTCGGTGTGGCCAGTACACTGCTCTGCCGCCTTTTACTTTACCCCAGCGAAAGTCAGGTACCCATCACAGCTGGGTAGACTCAGGGAACAGGCCCGGGAACAAATATTAGTTTTGACCAGGATTCGAACCCAGGACCGTCGGCACGCCAGTCGAAGGCGCTTCCGTTCGGCCACCATGCCCCCCCTCCTTTATGTTTTTATTAGGAATGCTCAAAGTCAAAGTTGTTCAAAGAAGAAACAGCAAACTAGATTGTTTGTTAAAAAAATGTTTGTTTGTTATTAGATAACATCTAAACTATTTTTCAAAACGAGTTTGTTTTCCTGTCATTGTTTTAGAAAGATTTTTGAAATCATTTAGAACCAACCTAGTACCTGCAGCTTCCGGTATAAAGTTTTAATAGAAAATTGTCACGGACTGAACTAATAGAAATGTTGTTTTTAAACAGCAACCCACACGCTGATTATTTCATAAACAAAATTCCATTCTATTAGTTTATAGATGTCCTAACCTATATGAATTCTCAAAATTCTGTGGGCGGATGTGTGTGATGGTTTGATTATTTATTCTAGTTTCGTGTGTGTGTTTATTTAATTAAAGCTGATGTTTTAAGTGTAAACAACACATGTCTCCATGATCGATTATGATTCTATAATGATAAATGAGTCAGACCAACTCATGAGTTTCTAAGACCTCCCCCCCCCCCCTGGAATTTTTGAAAAATTTGTTTTTCAACAGTTTTTGGCTTAAATATGTACTAAATTCGCAAAAATTTAGTAAATGTTTATCACACGAAAGTTCAGCCCCCCTTGGAATTTGGTAAATGTTTGCCAAGCGAAAGTTCAGCCCCCCCCCTGGAAAAAAATTCTGGCTTCGCCCCTGCCCGCCGCCCTGCTAAAAAAAAAAAATTGTACTAAACGATGCATCAAACTGAACCCATCAAAATGTCACCTGTTATTTTTCCATTGAATATAACACAAACGAATATAATACAACAATAACTGAAATATAGCAATAACTTAAATATATCAATAACTTAAATATAACAATAACTAGCTGAACACATGAATAAAACCACACATTAATTTTTTTTTTACATGATTTGGGGGAGAGAGGATTGCTCCTTAGAGAAATTTTCTTATTAGTATGAAATATCTTCTGGACAAAAACTATATCAAATGAAGAGACCTACGTGGGAGAACAGAAGCAGTTCCGCTAACAGAGAGCATCTCAGCAAGGAGATGGAGATGGCTGGGACACGTCTGTAGAACAGTATGTCAGCCGACTCCCTCCCCAGGACAGCCCTTAGATGGGACCCCCTCCCCCAGGGGAAAAGGTCGAGAGGCAGACCAAAGAAAACATGAATCATGGAAAGGGTCTTGAAGGCTACAGGCCTGAATTAGAAACAACCCATCGAACTGCAACACACCGAGATAGATGGAGATCTTTGGCTTTCACCTCAGCGCACCACTCGATGACCACATTCTTAGTATACTTCTTTACGGCAGGGAGACCTGGTCAACCTACATGTGCCAGGAACACCAGTTAACCATTTTCCACATGAGATGTCTGCGCCGCATAGCCAACCATGAGATCCTGGACCGAGCAAATAACCCAAGCAATTACTCTCTGCTATCCAAACGCAGATTACGCTGGGTGGGTCATTTCAGCTGGATTCAAGACGGCCGCATCCCTAAAGTTATCTTGTATGGAGAGCTGGAGAATGGCAGAAGGGTCCCAAGTCGACCGATGCTAAATTACAGGAATGTCCTAAAACGTGACATCAGGTCTACAAATATCGACCTCTAAACCTGGGACCAGTCTGCGTGGACTGTACAGCATGGAGATAGGCAGTGCATGCTGGTGTATCTGCCTCTGGGGCAAAGAGAACCAAGGAATCTCTGGAGAAGAGAATGAGAAGAAAGATGTAAAACCACCAGATGGACAGACTGCTACTGAATACAGATGCCTCAGCTGTTCCAGGGACTGCCACTCAAGAATCGGACTGTCCAGCCACGGCAAAATCTGCAAAACGTAGCCGGCTACAACCCAGTTGAAGTGGGGCGTATCTATTGTCTCCCGAGACAGAAGGGGACATTATTATTGCCGAATCTGAAATTGATCATTCTGTGAGATTATCATGTTTTTTAGACGTTGAACTCTATCCAAATTATTTATTTAGTAACTACATTTACCCATCAGTTATAATTCTATGGCCCAATTAAGTGATCTTTATATCAAGAGCAACTAAAGTACAGTTCTAGAACAGAACGGTTAAAAGTAATAATAGGTTAGGCCTAATCTTTTTTTTTTAAAGAAAGGAGCATCTGTAGTAATGTATAAGCTAAGGTAAGTTAGGCCTACATATTAAGTTGATTTTTTCGATTCAGTCTTTCTTGTTTCTTGTGTGTGCGTGTATGTGTGTGTGTTTGTGCCTGAACAATAACTAGACCGACCCTATCAACTTCACGATTCTACTAAAACATCGAGTCTGCCAAGACTGGTATTTTCGTGATTGAAGTTTTACCAAAGTCCCGATAATTTTGGATAATTTCAATATTTAGAGAAGATTTGTCGAGATTGGCGATGACGATTTATCATTGAAATAAAAGCATTCAGAAAGAAACAAAAATTCATATTTTCTTTATAATAACCTTCAAACAATATCACAAAGTTAACCTTCACATTTTAATCAAACGAACACAAATTGTAATAATACTCTTAACTTTTGATTTAAATAATTTTCATCATCATCATTGGCTCTATAGTCTAGTAAGAGGATTAGATTTGCGCTCTTTTGATTTGGCAAGCCTTGCAGAATTAATTGGCTATGTCTGTGGAGACCTATCCTTGAGAGACAGGGTGTGTCGTACTTGAAAGAGGGACCGTTGGAGTTTGTCAGGGGCAGCCAATGTTTAAATAGTTTTATACATCAAACATCAGATACATTTTAAAGATGTTTTGCTCCGAGCAGGGCCGTATTTAAGATCGTGGGGGCCCTGTTCCCAAATGTATGTAGGGGCCCCTCGTGGCTTCGCCCCTGTCTTCCACATACCTCAGAAAAGTGCCGTTTATTCATGTTACATTCTGTAAAATCATAAATAAATTTTATGTTGCGCTTAGCTTGGTTGGACTGGAGCGCTTAAAATTGTAGGGGAATAAATGAATATTTAATTTTACATTTTCAACGAAAGAATGGGGATGTCACTAAAAAATTATTTATAAGATGTGTGGGGGCCCCTTTTGTGTGGATGCCCCTGTTCCAATGGAACACATGGAACATGCCTAAATACGCCACTGGCTCCGAGTCAGACAGGGACAAGGAAAAGATATAATTTTTGTTTTCTAATGATATACAAAATATTTTGATTCCGGTTTTCGTAAATCCAATCCCGGTAGTTTAAAGCATCCGTTTTAGTCCAGTATCTCGGTATTTTTGAGAGTCGAATCCCGGTTTGCGACCCATAATTTCTACTCTTTGTATTAACAGCCGGGTATTAGTGTTAATAAGCAGTATTAAACAAATGAAATATTATTGTATTAACTCTTTAACAAAAGCTCTGTTTTTAACGTATCGAATTGTAATATATCTTATCTTGTCTTATATAGGACTATAGGACTATTTCAGACTGTCCTTCTATAAATAAGATTATTGCGTCCTACGCTCCTCCGTCGTCTGATTCTAGTCTTGCATTTGTATTAGTGCTTTAAATGGTGTTAAGTTACTGGTTTCCTTGCTTGTTCAGGCATCCCATTCCATGCCCGGATGCCATTAGGGAAGAAACAAAAGTAGCTTACTTACATGCATTTGTTCTCGCACATGGTATAAGGAAATTGTTTTTATCGTTATGTTTATCTGAGTATTGCAACAAGTTGCTATTGTGTTGTATTTCTAAATTAGAGTTTAATGTCTTATGTAGGCCCCATTATTACTTAGTTACTCTTTGCCCATCTGTCTTTTAGTGTTTCTTGGTTTAGTGATTTCACTATTGGTGTTACTATTGTCAGTTGGGAATATTCGCTAGTTATGAATCTTGCAGCTCTTTTCTGAATTTATACTCATTTTTTAATGTTTTCTTTAGTTGATGGGTCTCATACAGATTATGCATATTCTAGTATAGGTCTAACAAATTTGAGATATCATTTTATATTTTCATTACATTTGTAAAAAGTTCTTTAAAAAAAAAAAAAGCCCAATGTTTTGTATTTAACACAATTAATGTATATGCTGGCCTTGCGATTAGTAGCCTACACCGAACTGTCAACAAAGCGGCCCGGTCTCTAGCCTTGCCGCCGACCAATCCCTGCCACTCTTGGGCTTCAAGTCTGTAAACTTACCGTATAAGTCGTTCACTTCCCCTTTTTTTTCTCTAAACTGACTTTAAGATATATTGATTTTATTTATTTATTCAAACATAATATAATTGTACACGATATAATATTGAACATTTGACAATCCGCTAGTTTTGTAATGTATCCACCCCACCCCCGCCCCACCCACACACCTCGTTTTTAAGTAAGTAGGATTATGACAAGGACGGCCACTCCTGTAGACTCCGCCACCACTCAGCGACTAGGGCCAGGGCTGAAGAAGGTTGTACTATAATAAACCATATGTAGAAATACATATGCGCCTTTATGTGGGTATTTGTGGATGTGTCAAGTGTTATTGAACAAAGAACAAAGACTCTATAGCAAAAAAGAAACAACAACAAAAAATCAACCAACACGATCTGTCGCATATTGTGCTTAAAAAAGAAGAAATAAAACTGGCCAACTAAAAAACGAAACGCAGGTGTGTCGGCCATACAAGTGGGATCGGCCTGACCTTGACAAGCCATAATGTCGTCGTTATTTAGTATTCTGACGTAATTGTATGACAGATAAGGGACTTGTCACGTGGACAGTGTTATGGGTCTACCACATAAATAAGTAAAGTTGACAGTGGGGGTCGGGGGGGGGGCGGAAGGAAGAAAACAGGCGTGGAATTAATTAGCATTGGGAACGCCTGTAAATGATTCTGCGTCAGTTTCAACTTCCTTATTATCCAATTGACATTAATCAGATGTAAGAATGACGTAAGAAAAGGATATACATTTATAGTGATATTATTGGACTTTATTTTGAAATCTATTTATTCACACTTCACCACCTTTCTGTGTAGGATTACACACTTACACTTTATGTCATTATTGGTTGATTATCCATTTACGTCTGTCATTCTGTCTGTCTATTTATCGATTCCATATTGTTTATTTGTCTTTTTTCTATATCGTTCCACCCATTCATGCATAGCCTCTATCTATCTATCTATCTATCTATCTATCTATCTATCTATCTATCTATCTATCTATCTATCTATCTATCTATCTATCTATCTATCTGTCTATCTATCATCTATCTATCTATCTATCTATCTATCTATCTATCTATCTATCTATCTATCTATCTATATGCCTATCTATCTATCTATCTATCTGTGTATCTGTGTATCTGTGTATCTGTGTATCTGTGTATCTGTCTATCTGTCTATCTGTCTATCTGTCTATCTGTCTATCTATCTATCTGTTTATCTGTCTATCTGTCTATCTGTCTATCTGTCTATCTGTCTATCTGTCTATCTGTCTATCTGTCTATCTGTCTATCTGTCTATCTGTCTATCTGTCTATCTGTCTATCTGTCTATCTGTCTATCTGTCTATCTGTCTATCTGTCTATCTGTCTGTCTGTCTGTCTGTCTGTCTGTCTGTCTGTCTGTCTGTCTGTCTGTCTGTCTGTCTGTCTGTCTGTCTGTCTGTCTATCTGTCTATCTGTCTATCTGTCTATCTGTCTATCTGTCTATCTGTCTATCTGTCTATCTGTCTATCTGTCTATCTGTCTATCTGTCTATCTGTCTATCTGTCTATCTGTCTATCTGTCTATCTGTCTATCTGTCTATCTGTCTATCTGTCTATCTGTCTATCTGTCTATCTGTCTATCTGTCTATCTGTCTATCTGTCTATCTGTCTATCTGTCTATCTGTCTATCTGTCTATCTGTCTATCTGTCTATCTGTCTATCTGTCTATCTGTCTATCTGTCTATCTGTCTATCTGTCTATCTGTCTATCTGTCTATCTGTCTATCTGTCTGTCTATTTGTCTCTCTGTCTATCTGTCTAGGCTTATCTGCCTATCTGTCTATCAGTTTATCTGTCTATCTGTCTATCTGTCTATCTGTCTATCTGTCTATCTGTCTATCTGTCTATCTGTCTATCCGTCTATCCGTCTATCCGTCTATCCGTTTATCCGTCTATCTGTATATCTGTCTGTTTGTCAATCTGAACGTTGTTCCGTTTATGTATATATATAAATATCTGTCTGTTGTTCTGTTGTCTAACTGCCTGCCCATAGATTTTCCATAGAGTTTCCTTATTTATATTATCTTTTTTTTTTAAAGCATTTTTTATTGTTTGTTGAAAGCATACATACATACTTCTACAAACGGTTGAAAAATAAAATAAAAAATGAGGAATTTCTCTCCTACTTGACCTTGACCCGGCAAGGTTGGAATGAGATGGAACCACGTGACTTAATAGATTTTGTATAACTTTGAAAATGGTTTTATAGAAACTAGCAAATACAATAAAGTTAACGAAACATCTTTGTAAACAAAAGCAACCGAAATGAAAGTTAAAAAAAAGACCACTCTCCAGTGATCTCTACGAAGACCTAGCCCCATTACTCGCTGCTAAAAATCGAGTTAAGAATCCATGGTTCTAAGGGGAAAAAAATCACATTAGCACGAAGGCCTACTCAATGCAATGAAGATGCTCTATGTGACTAGGTGTGTAAGTAGTACACAAAGTCGTTCTTGATTCACTGAACTCAAACGACAAATAACAATTTAACGAAACAAAAACGTTAAAGAAACCACTTTGTTGTCAAGTTCAAATTACGAGAGAATAAATAGAGATTGGGAGAACGAAAAATGGAATGGTTAGATCTAGATTCTAGATTCTAGATATATGACTTAAAACATTTGCTAACTTTTCATCTTTTCACTCTTTGTCTTCTAAATTCATGTATTCTAAAATACTAAATAAACTATTATTTTACGATTCACCATTTGTAAACAGATGCCTGAGACGCATGCTGAAAATTCGATGATGGCCAGGAACACTGTCATGCGTCAACCTTTGGGAAAAGACCAGACAATACCCATCGTCAACAGTTATCAAAAGCCGTAAGTGGACGTGGATTGGACACAGTGTAGTAAGACAAACACTTGGCTGGAATCACCAGGGCAAATGGAAAGTGGACAGACCCAGGCAGACTTGGAGGAGATCGGTCGTAGGTGAGGCAAAGGCTGTTGGCCTCACATGGACACAAATAAAGGGAGCCTCCCAAGACCGAGACCGATGGAAAAGTGTAGTTGCGGCCCTTTGCTCCTATGGGGATATACAGGATAAAGTCAAAGCAAGTAAGTCAAGTCACCATGCAAAACATGTCCATAAAAACACACTACAATAAAATACAGATCTATGTTTTAATAATTGCGTTGGCCAGACTATATATATATATTACAAGAAGCTACATTGCCCGGCTTTGCCCGGCTGAAAAAAAAAACAGGATTGTATTAGGTGCAGATAAAAATTGTATAAACTACAATTAAAAGAAAGCTATAAATCTAATAATTAATTATTTTTTTTTACTGAAGACTTTTAGGAAAGTAATTAAAAAATAATAATTGTAAACGGGTTAAAAAATAGGCAAGTATTTTTATGCAACAAAATTCTAAATTGCCCGTAGATTTACAATGTCTTTTTTATTTCAAGTTTGAAAAAAAAATTGTAGAAAAAAATGAATAGACTAACTGGAGAATCGAACCCGGGTCGCCCGCAGTCGGCAGTCGGATACGTTAACCACTTAGCTAGCGAAGACACATGTCCGATATGAAAAATTATTAGACAGTATATACGACTAGGCCTAATTAGTGACACAAAACTCACGTGTTTTGAAATTGACCAATGGGGATCGTTTTACCGACAAACAGCGTCTTTTAATATTTAAAGATTATAAAGTTGATTGTGTGTGTCAATTTCAATTGGTAGATTTAAACAGGCACGCGATTTTATTGTCTTATATTTTACTTTTGCATTTCGTGTTCCTCTAGGGCAGGGGTCGGCAACCTTTTGATAATAGTGTGCCAAAGAATGCTTTTTAATTCATTCAGCGTGCCAACAGCCTAAAATTCAATCTGCTCCTCAAATTAATTTCTTGTCCAAGAGACTTGAATTGCCTTATTGGGGTGTCTTACGCGTGCCATTGAAAATCGGTCTGCGTGCGAAGTCTGACACGCGTGCCATAGGTTGCCGACACCTGCTCTAGAGATAGAAACCACGCTTGTCACGCCGGTGGCTTGTGTTCGATTCCACGTAGCTAAGAAGCCTACGGTATTTATTTTCCCGTTATAAAATTTGCTCTTCAGTCTAATTGTTACCGCAGGCAACGCGGGTAAATTAGCTAGTGCTAAATCAAGCAACGGATTAGTCACCTCAAGGAAGGAGTGGGCTACGTTTATGGAGACGCTACAGTTGTTTGGGTGAAGATATCACGTGACACTGATCATAATATCACTTGTTTGTAGAGTTTCAGACCGAGGCCCGACATTTTCTTGCGATGATGAAATAAAACCCACATTGCGTATTGAATCGGATGTTTGGACTTGCCGCTGTCATTCACCGTTATGCTGTATCAATTACACTTTTCAATCTTATCAATTCGATCTAGGCCTACACACCTTTAGTATAGAGACTACGCTGACTATTTTTAATGTCCTACGCATTTGAAATTCGTGGGTTGAGTCTAGTCTTGCATGTTGATAAGCGTTGAAAATTCGATGTCTTTTTAAAGTAACGTTAAGATTTGTTGGCTTATTCGTTGAGTTTTTATCCCCGCTGGAATCCCATTCCATGGCCAATGGTCCCCCATGACGAAAAAAATCTTTAATGAATTGCCCCTTTCAGTAACGTAACTAGAATAAGGCGGATGATCTGGTTCCAAAAGGCGCAGCATTTGGATAGTCGCCAATCCAAGTGTACCAACACTTTCTTAAGGCAACATTTTCAAAAGGCGCCAATTTCACCCCTGCCACAAAGGCCCAATTTTGTTTGATGTTTTTTTTTAATTTTTTTTTAGAATTGTATTTAGATTAGTATTTATACATTTGGTATACTTTTTCAAAAGTCTGGAAATAGGAGCCGCAAGTAAAGTAGGCCCAAGTCTTGTTTTTAAATTTAAGAAATGACGATTCTAATTAGACCTAATGATATTCAAATTTTGATCGAATGACTTGAATGAATCAAACATAAACATAGTTTGCTTCAACTGCCATTATTCACTGTAATCAATTCAAAGCTGAAACAGTTCCTTTAAAAGCAATATTGAGAGTAAAGCCGTGGCCACAGAAACTGGTGAACGCTGCTTCACAGGACAGGCCCTAGGACCAATAGTTGGTCCGACGGATACTTTATTTTACATGCGGCGCCTCAAACACTATTTTCCCTAGTTTCGCCACTGATATATCTGTTGGTCAATTCTGTATTCTACAAAATTATTGTATCAAGTTTCTAAGTTAGAATTTAATGCTTTGTGCATTCTTATTCCTTTCTTTTTTTTTTATCTTCTTTCATAGAATGTTTCTAAATTTATTTACATCATAACATTCGTTTACTTTTATGAATGAATAAATTATTTGTAATGAACCTAACAGCGATTTTTTGAATTTGTACTTGATTTTTTAAATGATCTTTATTAATGTTAAGTTTCCCATTCCCATCCAGATGGGAACTTTTGAGCTAGATATTTGACATTCAACTTTGCATATCTTTAAAAACTTCACTTTCTCTCTCTCTCTCTCTCTCTCTTACTTTAAACACTCCCTATTGAGTTTATTATGTTTACTTTTCCCTTGATATTTTGCTTAGATGACGCCCCCCCCCCCTCAATCACAACTGCCTGTGCTGTCTGTTCTGTTTGTAAAAAAATATAACGCTTTATCAACATCGGGAATTCACGATAATATTGTTTATAAGCTTATTCAAATTTTTCTAAGAAGTTTCTTACATTTCATGTTTGAATCACATGTTTTCTAAGAAACATATAAACAGGATTTATTAGTTTCCTGCCCTTTGTTAATATTAGCTTTTTCCTAGAGGGTATGACATGCTCCAGTTAGCTTTGGTACTTCTCCAGGGTTTTTAAAAAATCTATTGGTTTTATTATCATATAATATGCAAGCATTAGATACAAGTAAGTTTCCATTCCAGGGAATGTGTGAACGCCTTACTTATCCCCAACTATTGTCAGGTACTCATCAGAGCTGGATAGACCCAGGGATACACTCCAGACCCGGGAACATAACGAAGAAATCTTAGCCTTCAGCAGTTATTAAAACCCGGGACTATCGGCCACACAGCTACATATTAGAAATACAAAGTTACTTAGAATATGGTGAAGAATATAATTACTACCGTACAAATCTAACTAACAATAGAGAGTATTCATACGGAAACAAACCCAGCCGGCACACCACGTCGTATCGACGGGGAAAAACGTAATTTTTACGTTATTTCCCCGTCGATATAAGTCTCATATTTATTTATTTATTTATTTATTTATATGACGTAGTGTGCCCGGAAACCACAATTTTCCCTCGTCGATACGACGTGCTCTGCCCACTGGGAATATTCATTTTTTAATCTCAATAATTTCTTACTATAAGCCTTGTGGAAAAATTTACTGTAAAATGTAGCTAATATGCAAATAAATCTTTGCCTTTAAAGAGGTAACCTGTTTTAACGATAAGCTGGGCCGGGCTTAGACATTTAGATGCCGTAAGCACTACAAGGATCTTGTACCCCTTATTTGATTAACTCAAAATAAGAACAATAATAAATCATGAAATGTACTTTTATTAATTGGAATTTAAGCTAAACTTACAGTAAGATTAGGGTTGCCAGATACATGGGTACCAAAAGGAGGACACAGAGTGAAAAAAGGAGGACAAAGAGGACACATGGGTACCAAAAGAAGGACACATTGAGTGTTTTATTTAAATCAGCGGCTCCAAACCTGTGGATCGAACGACCATTTCATGGGGGTCGCCAATGACCATCGGAAAATATTTATTTTTGATGGTCTTATTGAGGCTTTCCACAACAACATGTACGACACAGTACTCTTCGATGGCGCCACCTCAGAGCCCTTCCCTGTGTGTAGCGGGGTCAAGCAGGGTTGAGTCCTGGCACCAACACTCTTTGGTCTAGACCGGGGGGAGGCCTTTTGATAATGGTGTACCAAAGTGGGATTTATAATTCATTCATCGTGCCAACATCCTAAAAGCTAAAGTTTTAGCACTCTCTTTCTAATAGAAGATACTTGAATAGAGTCTAGTTTTTTGGGAGTCTTCTGAGTGCCATTTAAATCGTTCTGTTTACTGGCACGCCTTCCGTGGGTTGCCGATCCCTGGTTTAGGCTATTCCTCTTTTCTTTACTGTCTTTGAACCTTAACAATAAGGCTTCTAAAAAATTCATGTCATGCTTAATCACTGTGTGTAACCATATTATTTAAAGAAGTTAATGCGTACTAATGAAAACAAGCTAGTAGCTAACAAGGTGTTTCAAAAATTACTTTTATAATGTAAAAAACATTAATTAGTGATTGTTTATTTTACGTATTTTTTTTTTATCAGTTTGAGTATCGGTACTGGTATATGCATATTCATACACAATATTTTATTTTTTTCAAATAAAAATTGTGTAGTAAAAAATTGTTTACTAAAATCATTGCCCTAGAGACTTAAAATTAGAATAATTACCTCCCTTTAGATTTAGTATTTGTTTAACTTTTATTATTTTTTTAACTATCGATTTTGCTTACATTAAATTTTTTTTTATAATTAAATTAAAAGATTATGGTTTTAAGAATATACCAACATTATATGTTAAATCTTAATAAAGGTCAAAGAACCATTTCATGGGGGTCGCCTAAGACCATCAGAAACTACATATCTTATCAGTCCACATGCATATACATCCACAGTCATACATGCATACGAGTAAACGGCGTGATGACATCAGCGCACCAAGCCAATCACATACCTACTTTAAACAGTTGCGAAAACAGTCGGATGCGCCAAACTATTTCACACTGAAGTGAGATGTTTGTCGAGATGAAAAGTTGTAAAACGTGTTTTGATCACTGTGCTATAATTATGTTCAATTTGTAACAATGAAAATACATCCTGCATACGAGATATTTACATCACATTTTATAACAGTAGCACATTACAGTTATACGAGATATTTACATCACATTTTATAACAGTAGCACATTACAGTTATACGAGATATTTACATCACATTTTATAACAGTAGCACATTACAGTTATATGAGATATTTACATCACATTTTATAACAGTAGCACATTACAGTTATATGAGATATTTACATCACATTTTATAACAGTAGCACATTACAGTTATATGAGATATTTACATCACATTTTATAACAGTTGCACATTACAGTTAAATGAGATATTTACATCACATTTTATAACAGTAGCACATTACAGTTATATGAGATATTTACATCACATTTTATAACAGTAGCAAATTACAGTTATATGAGATATTTACATCACATTTTATAACAGTAGCACATTACAGTTAAATGAGATATTTACATCACATTTTATAACAGTAGCACATTACAGTTATACGAGATATTTACATCACATTTTATAACAGTAGCACATTACAGTTAAATGAGATATTTACATTACATTTTATAACAGTAGCACATTACAGTTATACGAGATATTTACATCACATTTTATAACAGTAGCACATTACAGTTATATGAGATATTTACATCACATTTTATAACAGTTGCACATTACAGTTATATCAGATATTTACATCACATTTTATAACAGTTGCACATTACAGTTAAATGAGATATTTACATCACATTTTATAACAGTAGCACATTACAGTTATATCAGATATTTACATCACATTTTATAACAGTTGCACATTACAGTTATATCAGATATTTACATCACATTTTATAACAGTTGCACATTACAGTTAAATGAGATATTTACATCACATTTTATAACAGTAGCACATTACAGTTAAATGAGATATTTACATCACATTTTATAACAGTTGCACATTACAGTTATATCAGATATTTACATCACATTTTATAACAGTAGCACATTACAGTTATACGAGATATTTACATCACATTTTATAACAGTAGCACATTACAGTTATATGAGATATTTACATCACATTTTATAACAGTAGCACATTACAGTTATATGAGATATTTACATCACATTTTATAACAGTAGCACATTACAGTTAAATGAGATATTTACATCACATTTTATAACAGTAGCACATTACAGTTAAATGAGATATTTACATCACATTTTATAACAGTTGCACATTACAGTTAAATGAGATATTGACATCACATTTTATAACAGTTGCACATTACAGTTAAATGAGATATTTACATTACATTTTATTACAGTAGCACATTACAGTTAAATGAGATATTTACATCACATTTTATAACAGTAGCACATTACAGTTAAATGAGATATTTACATCACATTTTATAACAGTTGCACATTACAGTTATATGAGATATTTACATCACATTTTATAACAGTTGCACATTACAGTTAAATGAGATATTTACATCACATTTTATAACAGTTGCACATTACAGTTATATGAGATATTTACATCACATTTTATAACAGTAGCACATTACAGTTATATCAGATATTTACATCACATTTTATAACAGTTGCACATTACAGTTAAATGAGATATCTACATCACATTTTATAACAGTTGCACATTACAGTTAAATGAGATATTTACATCACATTTTATAACAGTTGCACATTACAGTTAAATGAGATATTTACATCACATTTTATAACAGTTGCACATTACAGTTAAATGAGATATTTACATCACATTTTATAACAGTTGCACATTACAGTTATATGAGATATTTACAGCACATTTTATAACAGTAGCACATTACGGTTATATGAGATATTTACATCACATTTTATAACAGTAGCACATTACAGTTAAATGAGCTATTTACATAACATTTTATAACAGTAGCACATTACAGTTAAATGAGATATTTACATAACATTTTATAACCGTAGCACATTACAGTTAAATGAGATATTTACATCACATTTTATAACAGTTGCACATTTCAGTTATATGAGATACTTACATAACATTTTATAACAGTAGCAAATTACAGTTATATGAGATATTTACATTACATTTTATAATAGTAGCACATTACAGTTTAAGGCTATTAGATATCTACATTACATTTTGTAACAGTAGCACATTACAGTTAGATCTATATCAGACATTAACATTACATTTTATAACAGTATCACATTACGAAAAAAAGTTTATGGTTTGAGGTCGCAATAACGTGAAAAGCTGTAAAAGGGTCGCGGAACAACTGATTTAAATCATTAAAAACATTTCCAATTGAATGTGGATTTAACCAGCAATCAGTTAAATTTTACTACAATGGTTGCCAATAATTATCTATTAGTAAATTAACCAAGAAAAAGTATTGTAAAAAAAATTATATGAATTTAATGGAATTTTTATTTTTCAGAATGCAACAATACTATAATATTTGAAAATTTAACGCCAATTCTACAGATAAAATACAGTATCATCTTTCTTAATTATACAAAATAGTTCTCTGTTAACAAGCACAAATGTATGAAACTGTCTAGGCTACATGTGAGATTGTTCAAGTTTTACTTTGTAAGAATGATGCCCTGAGTTAACTGGGAGTCTGTTTCTTTACTTTGTCCATTTAGTGTGTATCAATGATAACACTCTTTCCACATTACTATTGTGTCCAGGGATACAGAAAAGCAACTTGCATATGGGAAACTTTGAAAAAAAAACAACTCCACTGCAATTATTAACCTTACAACGCATTAGATAACACAACCGAATTCATTCCATTTCTTGCTAAATACTCCAGTGTTTTGCTTTACCCGACCTAAACACTTATTGATAGTAAATAAGAACACTAAAGACTTATATCCTCTTTGGCGTACAAAAAGCCGGACATTTAAAGTGTTTTTAGCTTTACCTGCCGGACGGAGGACACATGGCTAAAAGGAGGACACATGGCTAAAAGGAGGACATGTTCTTTTTTTTGGCCTGACGTTTGGCAACCCTAAGAAAGATAGAAAGTATTTTTTCTTTTGAAAAGTTTTATTTCCTATTTAGGTATCTAGAACTCGCCTAACATCTGGGTTGGAATTTGTAATCCTGTTGAAGGCTAAGACTTGTTTCCGGGTCTGGAGGGCGTGACCGATAGCTCTTCGACTGTCAGTGACGAATCCCTTCACGCATCTAAAATCAGGCATAAAGTAAAAGTTCCCATTCCTATCTTGTTGGCTTTTGGCCACAGGTTTCTATGGTCACGAGTCACGGCATATACGGGATTGTGTGGCCAGAGCAATGCCCAGTCGCCTTTGAATATGAATTTGACTTCTCTTCAGAACGCACGTGTCACCTGTCTATGCTTGAAAGTTTATTGTCCACCATGTCAAGCAAACGTCACTAGTTATCATGCGTTATTGAAATTTGGGCGACTTTATGTGCTTTCAATTCCTAATGTATTAAAGAAAAGGCCCAATTTAAATCACATTAAATCACACAAGGTAAAAGACTGTATTTAGATCATCTGCAAGTGTGTCATATGCCCGGTGAATAAGCCCACTTCAATGTTTAGAATACAGGGTGGGGACACACATTCGTACAGATTGAATGAGTCAACATTTCTAAAGAAAGTTTTTTTTCTTTTTCTAAATGCAGGTCGCTGTCATTTGGTCTCAAAAAGGTGAAAAAAAAGGGGGGGGGGGGGTAAATTTTGTATAAAATATCAAATCTTTCAGCGAGCTCTTAGTGTTTGTATAGTGATGTGTTCCGTAGTTATGTGTGTGATTTATACCAAATGGGGAACTCCGCCCTTCGTCCATACATACAGAGGCGTATCACAGGTTATGTTGTCTTCGCCCCATAGATTTCTTTCAATAATACTTTTGTTGCGCGTGTGGTTTTTGTGCATGGTAATGTTTTTATTCATGTTGTTCCGTGTGGTGATGTTTGTAATAATGTAATATGGTTTGGTATGATATGTGTTATTATGTGCGGTAAATATGGTTTAATGTAGTGATATATGTGTGCGTGTGAATAATTGAAAGTATTATGTTGTTGTATTTTTTGTTTATGTGTCTGAGTGATGATTTACTAAGGCTTATTTTTTTATGTGTGTGTTTGAGCGAAAGTGTATTTTTTTTCCGCATGCATGTTTGTTTTGTGAGGTCTTATGTGGATGTGTGATTGTATGAGTGGATTTATGTTTGTACACATGGGTTCAGAGAGTTCTGGAGTCAAAGAGTACCTGGAAGTGATTATCATATGAGAGTGTGTTATATGACAGCGCATGCCAGGTGCAGTGTGTGACATAATGAAAGCATATGCCAAGACAATGTGAGCTATATGATAATGTGTGACATTGGACAGTGAATATCATATGCCAGTGTGTGTGTTTGTGTGCCATGAAATTAATCAGCATGGCCTTGGGCGCTAAACGACGGTATTTTCCACGTGGCGGTGTATGCAATCTGACATAGTGTGCCATATGACAATGTGTTATATGACAGTGTGCTATGACAGTCAGTGTTGTACGTTAGTGTGTAACATGAAAACACACCACCTACTTCATCGTTCCCCCCACATTGTTTGTTTGTCACGTCATTCTCACACAACTAAGAGTAGGAAACCGCACTTTTCCCGGGAAATCGCACATTTCCTCTCTACAAAAAGTGACACACAGTCTGCGTCCCAGATAATTTTTCCGCATTAGGTAAAAGTTGCGAACTAATTTATCGATAGACTCTAAAAAGTTTAGCTTAGGGCTCTAATTCATCCGCAGTTTGGCAACCAATGTTATAGTTTGGGTTATCTGTAACATGTGAACCATTGGTGAGTCACTCCCCAACATGACAACATGCCTATAAACCAGTTCAATTGTTTTGTCCAATAAGTTTAGGTTAGTTCGAGCCAGACAGTGACCACCCCTATAAATAGAAGTGTTTCGAATGCTAAAAAACGCATTTCATAGTATATATGGAGATTTGGTTAAGGCTAGGTACATTTGATAAGACCATGTAGAATGTAGATGACAGATATAGTATCCTAGTGTAAGCTTAGATTATTGCTTTTTTCTTTCACCACATGTAAATGAGAGGGGCATACTATACTTGTATACTTTTCATACACGTGGAAGTACGCAGAGCAGAATTAAGACCATATAAGAGACCCAAAAGCCTATATAATTTATGGTGCCTTTTCCCTTTGACAGTGGTGTAACAAGGGTAAATGGCACCTGGGGTCGAAATCGGCGCCAATTATAAGCATGCAGACCACCATACTCCAGACTCAGGACAGGACACAACAGACTATTAGACCACAAGCACCAAATCGGCCAAAGTCACACAACTGAGTGCACATGTGGAACTGGACTTCACTGGACACCAGAATGCAGAAGAACATCCTGCAAAATGGTGTCCACTCCACAGACAGGGCCGTAACCAGACCTGGAAAAAATCTAGGGCCCAAAGCAATTCTTACATACAACAGCCCCTGGTTCAACAGAGAAGCAGGTCTGCTAGTCTGACACTGCAAATGAAAGAACACTGGAGAAGAAGAATGCTAGTTATCATTTATTAAATATAATATGTTAAGAAAGTTTCAAGGGGTCACAGACGCCGAGCGGCAGCGCGTTCGACTGGCGTTCGATTGGCGCCTTTTCCATTTCATGCGATCCGCAACGCTGTAATATAGAGCTAAACGAAATAAAAAGACCATCTTTTTACAAGTGTTAATCAGTAATTAGGGATACATCTTGGATTGCAGTATTATATAACATTAATCAGTAATTAGTGATACATCTTGGATTGCAGTTTTATATAACATTAATCAGTAATTAGTGATACATCTTGGATTGCAGTATTATATAACATTAATCAGTAATTAGTGATACATCTTGGATTGCAGTATTATATAACATTAATCAGTAATTAGTGATACATCTTGGATTGCAGTATTATATAACATTAATCAGTAATTAGTGATACATCTTGGATTGCAGTATTATATAACATTAATCTGTAATTAGCTTAGTGATTTATCTTGGATTGCAGTATTATATAACATTAATCTGTAATTAGCTTAGTGATTTATCTTGGATTGCAGTATTATATAACATTAATCTGTAATTAGCTTAGTGATTTATCTTGGATTGCAGTATTATATAACATTATATTGTTTTATCCCATGACCATGGGGAAGTCTTGCTTAGGAAAATCTCTATCGTAACCTCTCTTTCTTTGATGCCAAAATCGTGTTGTTGTCTTTTGCTTAGTGGATAGTAGTGGGCAAGGACTGGGCAAGTATTTCCTGCTCCTGAATACTTGCTTGAAACTCTATAACTTACAATAACATAAAAAAGACCCCACTCTCCCAAAAAAACAACGACAAACAAACAAGCGTATGTGGACACACATGTTATAACTTTTAATTTTCTATTATATAAGTTTCGATTGCCATATTGAACGTCCTGGGTTCAAATCCATGTTAACGCCAGGGTGTCCCCGAGTCTACCCAGCTCTGAATGGCACCTGGAATTAGTGGGGGAAAACAAAACAAAAGAGGCTGCACATTGTGCTTGCCACCACAATCCCCCTTGATGGCTGTTGGCATGAAAACGGTTCTAGACCAACATGAAAGAGTAGTTTAGCACATACAAAGATTCCTTCCCACTTTACAATGAATGCGTACACTTTATACAGTACAATCAATCAACTTAGCACTATAAGTGATCTTATTCAATAAGTACTAACAGCTATATTTCTTTCGAGATTAACATGTCTGTTTTAAAGTATATCTCATTAGCATTCAGCCACAATAGCCGGTTAGTTAGTTAATTGGTACCTATTGTATGAGGGATTGGTGTAGGAGGGAGACGAGGGGAGAACAAAGGTATTAAACCAGTTAACTCATGTTAGCACTATTAAACCAGTTAACTCATGTTAGCACTATTAAACCAGTTAACTCATGTTAGCACTAAACTTTAAACCAGTTAACTCATGTTAGCACTAAACTTTAAACCAGTTAACTCATGTTAGCATTAAACTTTAAACCAGTGAACTCATGTTAGCACTAAACTTTAAACCAGTTAACTCATGTTAGCACTAAACTTTTACCTGGGAAATGTTAATATTGGGCTCGGTGGCCGAGCGGCAGCGCATTCGACTGGCGTATCGAAGATCCCGGGTTCGAGTCCTGGTGCAGGCTAGGATTTATTTCCCGGGTCTGGAGGGTGTCCCTGAGTCTACCAAGCTCTGATGGGTACCTGGCTATAGCAGTTGGTGTAAAGTAAAGGCGGCTGCGCATAGTTCTGGCCACACAATCACCTAGTATGCCGTGGCCACAGAAACTGGTGAACGCTGCTTCACCTGACCTATGGACCAATTCGGTCCGACGGGTACTTTACTTTACTTTACATATGTTAATAATTAAACCAAAAAAAAATATTCTTCTCTCCCCCCCCCCCCCCCCCCCCCACCAGTAGTTATGAGAAGTGCAATGGTTTAATTCAAGAAACAAAACAACTTTTTCAAAACTAGCTAGGGGAAAAAAACAACAAACAAACAAAAAAAAGCAACTGGTACAGCCCTGTTTAATTTATGTGTACAAAGTTCACGCATGCGCTCGCTGTCCATTGCGTGCACTTTACTCATAGCGTGGGCGTATTTTTGTTTTCCCAAAGTGATCCAATAGACAGTTATCTGTGTGTCTTATCTATTGACAGTATCGCATAACGCTCTACTAAGCCTTTTTATTTAGGTCAAAGTGTGTCCTAAAACGAAAAGTGAAAAAGAAGGCGGGGGTGGGAAGGGGGGGGGACAAACAGATTTTTGAACACTCTGGACTATGTAATTATATATATATATACTAGTGGTTATGCCCGTCAAAATGACGGATAAACGAATTATTAGGCTACAAATGGGCTTTGTTAAAAGAGCAAGAAAAAAAAAAACACAGCTATTACAATAAAAACTGTAGTGAGAACTTATCTTTCGGTATTTAGTTTTTGTTATTTTTTTTTTAAAGCATTTCAATGGGAGATCATTCTGAAATGGCACTCATTTTAGAACTTTAACATATGGTGATTATCCATAGGTCTAAGTTTATATTTAAAAAAAAACAACCAAACGAATAAAGCAATATTATGTATACAATAAACATTTCTTTTGGAGGACGTTTCCAATTTATACATTTAACTTTTGTGCCGATCGGTCAAACGGCCCAGGAGCCTTTAGCCAACAAACATATGAATAAATAAATTTACAAACATGTAAACAAACTCATGGTAATTAGGTATATTGATAATTATATTTATATATCTATAAAATTGTCCCTTACAGACCAAACAATAGAAATATTCTATAATTTGTCTGTAGGGTAGACTCAGGGACACCACCCATACTCTAGACTAGGGGTCAGCAACTTTTCGATAATAGCTTGCCAAAGCAGGATTTCAATTCATCCAGCGTGCCAACAGCTTAAAAGGCATATTGCTCTAGCTCTCCATTTATCGTAGAAGAGGCCTGAATTGACTTTTTTTTTTTTTTGGGGGGGGGGGGTCTTCCACGTGCCATTTAAAATTTCTCTGCGTGCCAAGTCTGGCACGCGTGCTATAGGTTGCCAATCCCTGCTCTGGACTCCAGACTGAGTCTAGATCAACACCCGTTTGCCCAGCTAGCGCATTCGAATCGTTATTTCGAAAATATTGAGCACAAATCTAAGTAAAAACGTGTATAATTTTAATGTAATGTAAAATGAAAATCTTAAAAATCAGTAAAAATCAATCAAACACAATCACACACACTCACAAAGTATCGCTACTTAGAAACATCTTTTTCTAGACTTGTTATCCGAGATGTGAAAGCGAGGTTTTATTGTCTATAAATAAATATATAAAAACAATTAAATATATATATATAGATAGATAGATAGATAGATACATTATAATATATATATACACATATATATTTTATATAAGCGAGAACCAGAATAAAGATTCCTTGTTCTAGAATAAGAATTTCTTTATAAATAACTAAAACAATAAATCCCACAATTTAATAATTAATTCGTCACTCCATATTTCCAATCAACGTTCAAGACATATTCGATTTCTCATAAACTGTTGTATTTATTTACTCCCCCTCCACCCCCCTGCCCCATTCCCCCCCCCCCCCACAGACCGACGCTCAATAATTAGGTCACATTTACGACAACGCCCACGCAGGTAATCGATACCTTTCCAATTAATGACTGAACGAATCTTAGATCTTGTCGAACCTGCCCACGAGTCTCCAGCCTCCCCCCCCCCTCCCTCTCGCTTCCACTCACCTTGGCCACTTTTTCTTTAAGTTCGGGCGACCTTAACGTGTGTGTGTGTCTGCTGTTGCGCGCGCGAGTGTGTATGTGGTCGTCTGATACGAGATCTCGCCATATGTAACGACCTCGATGCATTGTTATTAGCTTTACGTAAAAGGTTATAAAAAAGAAAAACCCAAACAAAAAATCACTCACACACACGCAAAAACAACAACAAACAACAAAAAAAAAAACAACAACCAGCAACATAATTTTCTACTTAGCCTGTGCTCATATTGAGACTGAGCTCTCGTGCCCACGCACAGAATTCTTAGCTCATCTTTTTTCTCAGCGAACTGGGTCAGTAGGTCATCATCAAATCTTCTGGCTGGAAAGAAGAGAAGGAAGGTGGGGAAACTGGATCGATTAATTGCGTGATTAGTAAGGACTGAGCAAACGATAAGGTATAATTAATATGTCGCGTAAATTTATGTTTTCTTTTTAACTCTTTCAGGGCCAGTTATTGTTAAAAGGGAAAAACAGTAAAGCGTGGACTTAAAGTGCCATTGACCTGGAAAGAGTTAAGTTTGAAAATGTTTTTAAATTAGCTCATATTAAATACATTTGTAACTTTTTTTTTTCTTCAAGTTAAAAGAAGTCTAATTAAAATGTTTGAGGTTACTTATCCATTGCCCCCATTTCCATCTTAGCCATAGAAACAACCAAAATAAGTGGGCTAGCTAAGCCACAACTAATATGAATAATATAGCCCTACCCAACAAAGGGTGCACCACAAATAACGTCGCGCGGTAAAGACGACATGAATATCACAATTTTTATATGATGCCTCTATGGAAGTTTGTGCCATATTGATGCTTTTGTTTTAATTTTCTAGGAAATGTTAAACAGAAATGACATGAAGACGCATTTTATGTGTGTGTGTCCGTGTGTTGTTGTAACACTTGATAAAACACGATACGTCAGAGTGCTCTTCCCTCCCAATTTATGAAGTAATGAATCCAATAATCTTTGACTCTTCGTGTAGGCCTATTGACAGATCCTGCAACCAAGAATGTCAGTGTTAAAATGTTTTCTAAAACATAATATTCTGCAGACCTTCATAGGGGCGTCTACTAGAATGTTGGCGTTTTTCATATATTAAATGTTAAATATATATTTTTGCAGTTTATAGTTGTTGTTTTTTAACTACAGAGTAAAAGTTTGAGCTGCACATCGGGGACAAATGTCCAGGGACGCCCATTGGCTCTACTCCAAGACGACGCGCAGGTAAGAAAAGCTCTGAGAGGTTCTAGAGAAGGAACTCGACGAGATTGTCCATTTTATAAAACAGTCGGGCTAAGGCTTCTTTGTCAACAACTGCAGAACGAATAATAAAAAAAAAAGCTACTTATATGAATAGACTATCTAGATGCAAGAAATATTACTTATTAAATTTTTTCATATTCTATATATATTTTAAAATTAATGTAATAATTTTTAATTTCAGCAATTTTTTCTTGTTATGCCCCCTCCCCCCCCCCCCACCCCTTACAACCATTCAACCATTTCAAGACACATGTTAATTTTAATTTAATTAACAGCCAATAGGAGTTAACCGTTTAGGGAGTAATAAACACGTTTAAGTATGCTGACCTTTTAAGTGCGGATATAAACGCGGAAGGGTTAAGTAGCACTTGGTTGTAAATAGTTGTTATAGAAAGAAACAAGGGGCTTACAGAAGAGGCAAAGAAATTGTTTGCTGAATGCTTCATTTAGTCTTATTAGTTGAGAAGAAATGCTTCCCCCTACATTAACCAGTTGACTTCTTGAACTGTTCTGTGATGCATAACTTGAGCCGTTCTCCACATTTGTAGCACTGGTTACCGGGATAAAGGAGTTAAAAGATTGACATTTTTTTGTGACACAGTACCTTCAGTCTTACAGGAAAGAGCTACTTAACCCAATTTTTTTAAAATACTTTAAATCCGTACGCAGTCACTAGCAAGAGGACAACACTCTTAAACTATCGGTATTATAACTTTGACATGAGTTATGCATCGGCATGACCCACTTAATTAAAAGTAGGGCAAAAGTTCCCAAATGAGGTAGGTTCATCAGAACTATAGGGTTTTGCGAAAAAAGAAAAATCTTGATGGTTCCGAGAAATTATGGGCTCTGACATTTGATATTGTCATTGTTTAAATTTTATCCGACGAATATTTCTAATTCAATTTATGTGTGTGTTTATGTAAAAATGTCTAAGAACGCGAAAGATTGCCGAAGTTTGCCGATGATTACCGAAGGTTGACCGTGAAATGGAAATTTGTTTGTCTTCGATTAAACCACGAATCGAACAACATTGTTGTTAAAATAGTTTTCACGCTTTTCAAGAAATCATCATCATCATCTGTCCTTTAGGTTCCTTGTGGAACATGGGGCCTCTGTCAAAGGACTCCACTCTCCACGGTCTCTTGCCAGTCGCTTCATTCTTCCCAGCTCTTTCCAGTTCTTCCGGTTTCATCCAACATTATTCAAGAAATGCTTTAAAACAGAAGCGTTCAACATTTCTCTGCTTTGGACCGCAGATGAAATTTTATACAACAAGACGGGCCACACAGTCTGAAAATTTATTTGCATTATGAATGCAACGAATTTAAAAAAATGCTTTTAGAAGCTCTTCGGCGGCCATACTAAAAGGCTTGGCGGGCCGTTTTGTGGCCCGCGGGCCGCCTGTTGCACAACCTTGCTTTAAAATAATGAATTAATATTCTCCCATTGTTTACTTATTTTTATGTTGGGATTTAGGCTTTCAAAAAGAAAGTAGTTCTAGGGTTCCTTGGACATACACAGTTTGAGACACGTTGACATGGACAGAGCTTTGAGTTTGTGGAAGGAAGGATGGACGGAGATGTGAAATAAAGAAAGGCACCCACTTGTATATGTGTGTGGGAGGGGGGAGGTTGGCTAGCACTGTTGATACGTGGGTGGACAGGGCGAACATTATCCTATCATGTCATACTGTTGATAATTACAGCTGGTGATGACCTCACGAGGGGGGAAATCGAATCCAAGCTACCATCATCGATACAGGTGGGAGCCAGTGGGCGTTGATAGAGGGCGGGGAAAGAAGGGATTGTGATCGTTATAGTTTGTCTTAATAGTTGGTTTTTTTTTTTTACATCATTTTCTTCTTGAAATTTTTTTTATAGAAAAACCAATAGCCCACAAGTGTTGGTTTATTGTAAAGAGAGGAAAGTTCAAGGTGACCCTCACTGACTCCCACAACTGATACCGCCTGCACAGCTTGACTCAGCTGTAACGCTCTGATCGCATCAAAAAACTCCGGTGGGCGAAAGAGGGAGACATGATTATGTAACGTGAAAAACAAGCAAACAAAGACCAGATGCTATAAGCCCACACACAATTATATAGATCTACTACATACATTTGTCAAAATGGCGACGTCAAATGTGTGATAAAGAGGGATGGCCAGCAACGATACATGAAATTATTTCGTTTTGTCAACTGTTTGTTTAATATTATAAAAAAGCAAAAGAGATCTACTCTCATTCATGATATTTTTAAAATGTTCAGCCCATCATGATGATTAAATAAATAGGAAATGTTAATATCTTTATGTAAAAAGTAAAGTAGACTCTATAGTATCTCCTTCAGGCCAATTAGATCTCTAGGGCCAGTGAAGCAGCGTGGTCACATCATACGACGGGATTGTACGATGGGATAGTGTGACCAGCACTTTGTCCCAGTCGCCTTTAGTTATATATATATATGTATATATTTACTCTACAGACCCGGGAACAAATTTTTCCTTATTCGAACTCGAAGACAGTCACATGTCTACAGCAAAGGTTCTCAACCTTTTTCGGCTCACCGCCCCCTTTTACAACTTTTTCCCACTCACCGCCCCCAACTTCATTTTAAATAAAGATAAATATAATTAATTCTTAAACAAATTTATTTGTAGCCTATTATTAATTTAGAAATATAAAGAGACTTATTTAATAGCACTATATTATGTAATTTCTGTAATTATTAATATTAAAATTAAAAACTCCTTCAATGGGCAAAACAATTAGTGCAGGAAATGTTTATTTATTACTGTTTTTTTAATCCTCTAATAATTAAATCTTGATATGAATACCATAATGTTGAATGTATATAAAGAAATAATAATAATCAGTAATATTTGTTATATTACAATAGAATTTGTTCGGCATCACTATTGAATCAAATGTGGAAACATTTGTTAATTAAAGGGAGATTATGAACCCGTTTCATTTGACATATTATTTCTTTCTTATTTTTTCTTTAATAAAAAATAAATAAATGATTTACATTTATAACTTTGAAATGATCAAACTGTAAAAAAGTATTTGAAAATTATATAAATATTATATAACTAAAGAATTTATATGTATATTTTCAAGCATTACATTAACTAACCAGTTTGTGTGATTACTACGTATCTATACCCCTATATGATAGTATTTATATAAGTTTGAAAGTACTCAAACGGAATATAAGACATCTCGGTAAAACAGATCAAAATACAATTAATATAGCATATGTCAGGGCGACAGTGATCGGTCTGCAGGGTTGACAGTCTGGTGAACCAACAACAATAGGACCAGCCGGCCGCATACCATATTTGCCAAATACTGACCTCTACTTCAATGAAAAGTCGTTGCGATTCCTATTTCTTATTAGTTTAATATAAAAAAATATATACTGTTGGGGGATATCGGATATTTATTAGCACTTGCGTTTACATCACATTTTATCCAAAAACGAATCGATTCAAATAGCAGAGGTGTTAAAATTATATCAGGTACGTTTGTACCGCCAACTTGCCATTCATCGCCCCCCAATCGCCCCCCAATCGCCCCCCAATCGCCCACGAGAATGTCAGCGCCCCCCAAAGCTTCTCACCGCCCCCCGGTGGGCGATAACGCCCCCGTTGAGATCCCATGATCTACAGCATAAATGTTGAACATTGGGTTGGTTATCATCGGCCCCGTATTTAAGGATGAAAAAAAAGCGTGGAACGCAATAGTAAAGTATCCCGTCGGACCAAATTGATCCATAGGGTCGGTGAAGCAGCTTCCACCAGTTTCTGTGGCCACGGCCTACTAGGGGACTGTATGGCCAGAAAAATGCCCAGCCGCCTTTACTTCGCTCCACCTAATGTCAGATACCCATCAGAACATGGTAGGTAGACCCAATGCTCCTTTGCAGAGCCAGGAGACTAACTCCTAGCCCTCACCAGGATTCGAACCAAAACCGTCGGAACGCCCGCCGAAAATCAGACTAAAGAGGGATAAGTTAAAGTTAATCAGTAGTTCTATTTCTCACTCTGGTTCATGTTTTACTCTTTCTGCAATTCATTCAACAAACATTCTATAAACTATAGAGAAAAGACGAAAGAAACAAGAAAACCGTAAAAACGAAGTTTTCATTATACTCCCTTTATTTGCAAACTAAGTTTACCATCATGTAATTAAATAATTGATTGACTACTGGAAATGAAACGTACAGAAAAATATCTGTGTCGCAAATCTCAAAAATATCTCCTTACTCAGTATGAATTGTTCTAAAAATAATCTTAGCGCATAATTTTTTTTTCTAGCTTTGCGCCGAAAAACTATAAAAAGTTGCACAGGCATTTTTAACGCGAAATCAAAATATTTATTATACTTTCCTTTTAAGAAATGAATATTGTCATAAGTGTAGTATTATTAAGTCGTTTTAATTTGATAGGATGTATTGTTAGGCGCCCCAAATCTGCTGTCCAAATTTCAGCTCGATCGGACCACGGGAAGTGGTCGAAAAATCGAAGCAAAGTTTGGCTCCCACGACGCATGATTGCAGACAGACAGAAAGACAGACAGAAAATGCAACTTAAAATAAAGGGAGTAAAAAGAAAACGATTTCTTATTGACGCACAACGTATTAAACGTATTAAACAGCAATAAACTTCTTCTATTTCATTGATTCATTGAAAGACATGGTTGACTGAACAAGAAAAAGAGAGATTCTGACTTCTGACTGGATCTGTGTAGACTATAGAATATAATAATATGGCACGAAGACGTACTTACCTCTAGCAAGCGCTTGTTCTGATTGTGTTTATTGTGTCAGTCTAAATGTGATCACCTGACGTGATAGAATGGCAGACTATATAACAGTTTCTTTGGCGCGTTCTGAAGCTGGTGAGGGGGGGGGGGGTCATTGTATGGCGCTTTTGCTTGAGTCATTTGGTAGTGCCATACAAACGTATACTTTTTCTTTTTTACACACGCAGTCTTGCTTTGAGGTAAATTTATCCTTGCAGACCTCGAAGGCATAATATTATAGAGTTGAAAAATAAAGTGTTCCTAAATTTCATTAGGCCAAGTCAACCATGATATTATCAAGTGGCCTTCACTTTCCCGCAACGGATGTACAGTTATTATGTATAAAGACAAAAAACAACAACATAACCTAATACGAAGCCCCTTACTCTTGTAATTGAAACAACAGCAGAACCTAATACGAAGCCCTTAATCTTGTGTTACGAAACGTAAATTTCATACATTACATTGTTAATAAACAAATACTAATCATTATCCGAATTGCCGTAAAGGCCTTTCTTAACCGGGCCGAAACCTAGGTTCGCAAACCAGATCCTCGATCCTACCAGACTTGAACCTACAATTGACCGAGGGGTGGGATTGCCCCCACTTCAACACTTCTTAGCAGTTCACTTCGTAATCGTTAGTAGAACCGCCAGAAGCGTCGTCGTTGCGTCTTGTGCAGGGAGTTTAGTGGAACTTTGTTTGAAAAACCCATGTAGTCGAGCACTACTACATAATCCTCTAGGGCTTCGCGGAGGCGCTTTTCAATCCTAGAGACGTTCGGACAGCTAATCTACAGAGCTTTCGATTGGACGCACAGCCGGATCTGTGCAAGCCGTATCATTTCTTTTTATCCCTAGCCTTCTGCATTAAAGTTTATTAATGTCGAAGTCTAATACGACGGGGACCGTATACGCACATTGGCCCGTGGCACAGTCGATTGCTCGATTCGTACTCACTGAAGAGGCCTCATCAACCTACAGAGCGTTCGGTTGGCAACCCGAGAGCAGGGTTGAGCGCGCATCGCTGTTTGGCGAATCTGGTATTTTTATCCCTAAGTTGTTAAGCAACCTCATTCGCCGGGGGACCTCGATCCTACCCGAACGATTATCCGTATTAACCTGCCGAGCTTGTGTTGGTGATCTCGGGTTGGAATGGATTGCGAACCATGGTTGGAAGTTTGCACGTCGTGTTGAGCAAACCTAGGCTGAACATGGCACTCTTTTGAGCAGAAAGGCGCAGAAATGCATGCATAGTTGCGGTAATGAACATGGCGGAACTGCACTTAGATGATGAAGAGACCAGCGCATTCATTACTTTGTGGGAGCAGTTTCCACAATTATGGAACCCACAAGATAAAAAATACAAGAACCGAGAGGCCAGAAATCTAGCCCTCCGGCAAATAGCTGATTTATTCAGCAAAAACTGGACAACAGGTAAGCCACAAGAAAAAAATCGATTCCATCGACTGTCTAGATCTAGACAGTTATTATTATATAATATATATATCTATACTTATAATAGTATAGTAAGACATTAATAATATTTACACTCAGTCAGTCAATCAATGAGTGAATGACTCAATCTTCTTCTTGAAGTCCTTTGTCAGTTCGTGGTGTCGATCATTCACTCCTACACACTAGTCACTAGCCTTAATACTTAATTCAATGAATAACAGTATTTATTATGAATAGTAAATTAGCCTCACTCGGTGAGTCAATGACTGAGTCAGTGAGTGAGTCGGTGTCAGTCTGTTACTCTATATCTCCTTGTGTGCTTCACTACTTGATATTAAGTAAGTTGGCTAATTTTAATTTCAGTTTAAAACGTTTACAACCGATTAGGCATATTAACTAATGAAAATTTTATTTCATATGTTCCAGATGAGGTGTACCGAAAAATAGAGTCACTTAAGTCCTACTATAGGAAACAGAAACAAAAACACACTGGATCTGCTGAGGGTCAAGTTAAATGGGCTTTTTTTGACCGGATTGCCAGCTTTTATGGAGGCACTTTGTATGTGCCAGATGGTGCAGTCATAAGCAGTGAGTGCCCTGGGGATGTAGAGCAAGTAAGTGAATCAGGATTTTTGCTTTTTTTGGGAGGATAGGTGAGGCCCAACTTATTTGTATTTTGTGCTGTGGTGACAAAATATCTCTATAAATGTGCGGCACCCATCAGATACGAGGTGCGAGTCAGTGGCCCTATTTGTCACCTCAGAGGCCACCTTTAAAAGAGTGTCATGAAAATTTGGGACTATAACACATTATAAGAACACAACATCGGCATAAAGGTATTAATTATGTTAAAATAATGATATTTCACGTAAAGCAATCAATTATTAATTCAACAAAATAATGAACATTAAGCATGCCAATTTAATTTACTTTGTATTTTTTAACAGAGTGTTTCCAATTTATTGAAATCATTAGTTAATGTTCAATATCGGGTGCAATTAAATAACACAGCACTTTTCATCCAATCCATTCAAAAAATACTACCAAATTTTCAAATAAAATACATTTCATAAGTCAATGTTTTAAATTTGTGCATTTTGCCAAGGAACTGCACCTTGCCTGTTAAAGAAATGTTTCAAGGCATCTCTGACTTCCGTGCCAGTCACATGCTGTGGGTGGGCACATCCGACGTTTGGCTGTAAACCAAATAAATTTGCGTTGTTGTGTGTCTGCCACTGTCCCAAAATTACATCATGGTTGGGTCCTTCTTTGTCTACAGCAGCAGGTCCACAGTACTGCTGATCTTTGGCAATCCAAAGGAAATTGTGCAGTGCAATGGTAGCAAGCACAAACTGCTTGCCTCGTTCAGGTGATACTTTTATTGCGGATTGATAAATTCCAAATCTGCAGGCTAGAATTCCAAAGACATTTTCAACTATTCTTCTTGCTCGACTGAGCCGATAGTTGAATATCCTCTTTTCCTGATCAATGCCTCTTTCAGAGTATGGTTTCATGAGGGTAGGAGACAGGGCAAAAGCAGAATCTGCTACAATTAGACTAGGAATTGGAACAGGTGAATTAGATGTGGTCATGTGTGGTGGGGTTTGAAGGTAACCTGCTTCCAATTCGCGCTTCAGTTTTGATGCATTCCAAATAGTACAGTCACCTACCCTACCAGGTGCTCCAACTTCAAAGTATAGAAATTTGTACTCTGCATCCACCAAGGCAAACAATACAAAGCTGTGAAAGCCCAAATAGTTAAAATACTGTGATCCTACATTCCTTGGACATGTTATTCTTACATGCTTGCCATCCATTGCCCCAATACATTGAGAAAATTGCCATTTAGTCATAAACTTTCCCTGAATATCCTGCCACTGTGTCTGTGTGCATGGTACCTGCAACATAGAAAAACATATGACAATAAGTGCTTTAGTCATACATAATACATAGTGCTTAAATTATATATCCCATTTTTGCCTGTTTCAGGAAGAAGATTCACAGTCGGATTTGAACAAACTGCTACTACAAATTCAGAATCATATAAAATCAACTGAAATCTGCCAGAGCAGTACCACACCAATAAAACTCAGTCCAAGTCCACTGAATTTCGTAGAGAGTGGACCAGAGGCACCAAACCTTGATGAAACACCAAAACGTGCTCCATTGAAAAAATCACGGAAAATATTGGCTGAGAGATGCACTCCATCACATGTGGATACAAGACAAGAGTTCCCCGAAACAGCAATAAGAATATTGAAACAAATGATTAAACTAATCAAACCAAACTTTGTTAAAATTAATGTATTTCAATTGTTGCCTTTTTTTTTTAAACAAACGTTTAAAGTCCTAAGGTGCTGGTTAAAATTACATGTAATCAAAACATTTGAATACACAAAAAGACAGGTATCAACTAAAAACATTTATATACACACAAACACAGGTATCCACTAAAAACTTTTACAAACAATAAGTTTCAATAAGGCTTTTATAAGTTTATCTTTGTATAGTGGTGCAACTTCCTCACCAATTATAAATATAAATTATGCATTTCATAGTGCAAAAAACATACATAGGAATAATTTCAAATAGGAATAATATTAGATTGTAATACTGCTGATAGATTTACATATGGTTATGATCATATAGAAGATAATCATATTGTACATTTATATTACAAAAGGGCATACCTTGTGCTAGAAAACGTAAGGTAACTGCCAATCGCTCTTCTGCAGAAATGCGGTCCTTATAATTAGTATTTTGTTTAGACAAAGAAGGCCCAACTAAGTGCAGCAAATCATCAAACGTCTCACCACTCATACATAGAAATCTGTGAAGATGTTTTGGACCTATCACTATCACGAAAAGAAACATCACATATCATAATAACATATACATTTTGTGACAGATACAAATACACATATAGTTTATAACAGGTACACATCACAATAACACACATGTATCATTTTAAGATGAATCATGCTGTATGTTATTATGTATAAAGACAAAAAAACAACAACATAACCTAATACGAAGCCCCTTACTATTGTAATTGGTTATATAGCCCTTGACCACTTTACCACAACACCATACGATATTACGCCCTGCCCCCTCTCCCCCCAATCTAATTATAGAAGTCAAGTTTGTCCCCCCTATTTCAAACACGTTATGTTTTTCTTGTTGTTTTATAAAATCAAGGAACAATTACATTGGTTGATAACATGCAATTCCATGTGTAAACTATAACTGTGTATTTTGGTGGAATCGTGTGACAAAAAGATGCTGACTCTGCATTTTATATTGTTGTCTTCCAACAAATGTTTAGCACATAAAATCCAACATTTACACTTAGAAAGGACAGAAAAAAAACCCATTAAAATGTATGTATGCATTTAGATGAGCTCTAGGATTCGTAAATGAGTTTATATTAGACTTGAAAATAAAGAAACGCTGAAACATCGCGTGGGAGTGTCCAGGCTAAGATAACTCTATATTGCACATTCTATTTAACAAGACATTAAACTCAAGATTTTGACAACTTTATTTTTAAGATGTAGGATCTCTAAATTTTTTTTTACATGTATTATATTTAAAAAATAAAATGGAGTAAATGACAAGACACTAAATTCTTTAAATTAAATCACATTAATATAGTTGTTATTTGACAGCTCTTTTAAGGCACATTTGATGTGTTTTTCAGTTCTAACATCCAGTAACACATGTCTTCAGACCAATTTACTTTTATCACTAGACCAGGGGTCGGCAACCTTTTGATAATTGTGTGCCAATCTAGGCTTTCTAAATCATTCAGCGTGCCAAAGGTCTGAAATTCAACATGCTCTATTATACCTTTTTTAAATATTTTTTTTTATTGAACAATTAATTGAACTCCGTACTAAGATCAAGGTCTAAATCAAAAGGAGATTTATAGAGAAATCATTAAAGCGTTTTATATGTGTGTTTGTGATTAACATCCTTTTTATTTGCATTTATATCAAATCAACATTATCATTAATATCATCAGACCACGTGACTTTCGTCGTGGGGGGTGCTACGACGGTGCGCGTCGGACCAGATTTCTCCATTCGTCCCGGTCAGAAGCCGTTTGCAGAAGCGTATCACCGTCCACTCTTTCAGGTTGTTCATCCACTTCTTTTTCTGGCAATCTTTTCTGCGTGTTCCTTCCACTGTTCCTTTTAGGATGGTTTTGCCTTACAGTATGACCAAACCATCTGAGCTTTCGTAGTTTTACAGTTGAAAGGGGTGCCTCCTGTTTCTCCCACCAGATTATGGACCTGGAGCAAGACACATTTATTTATTTTTCTTTCTTGATAGCGTGTTCCTAATAACTTTCTGTAACTTTCTTTGTTCTTAAAGGCCTGAATTCTTCTCTCAGACTCTACATTCAACGTCCAACTTAACCCTTACAGTCCCGGGCGCGTATATAGCGGGACTGAAGATAGCATAGATAGAAAGTAGGTCGGTACAGGAAGGGTTAACTTTGTTTTCACTAGGAAGCTGATATGGCTCTTCCATATTATTCTCAGTTTGACCATGATGGAGGCAGAGCCCTCACTTAAGGAAGGAGGGGGTGGGGTGGCAGATGATCTAACACATGATTTTATTTGAGCTCAGTTTAACGGGGAGATTTCCATCAATGTTATCTCTGTGCGGCTTAAAGAAACCATTAAATTACGTTTGACAGAATTGATATAAAGGTATCGTACAAACTGAGTATTTAATGTAATGTTTAAAAATATACATATAAATTATTTAGTCATATAATATTTATATACTTTTTCAATACCTTTTACAGTTCGATCATTTCTAAATTTTAAATTGTAAATCTTTTATTCTATTATATTTAAAAAATATTAGAAATATTAGGGAAAAGAAAACTGGTTCATTATCTCCCTTTAATTGAAAAACGTTTCCACATTTGATTCAATAGTAATTGCAAACTAGTTATGTTTTGTAATATAGAAATATTACTGACTAATTATTATTTCTTAATATAAATCCACATTTTTACAGGTTTAAAATAATCTAAGTTAAACAGTTGTGAATAAACATTTTCTGCATTAATTGTATATCTTTTAAACATTAATACTTAAAAGGGTCTCTTATATTTATACAATTAATAATTCAAATAAATTTGTTTTTGTATTACTTATATTTATGTTTAATTAAAGAAGATGAGCATAAATCTCTTTTAAATGTAATTAATCTGTATCAGAGCTTCTTGTCGTGAATGCTCCTCTCTAATTGTAGGCTATAATGTCAGATACATATTTAGTCACTTCTGAGTGGTCAAGAGTAGGTGACCTCTTTGTATGCTTAAAACAGCTTTCATGTGCGATAAAATCTGTTCATAAGTGTAAGTTGAAACCAAAAGCTGAAAGTGGAAGAGAGAATGCCTAGCAGACTGAAATTTATTTCACAGCAAGATATGTCCAGTTTCAGTGCAAATCCATTTGATTAGTCCTTGTAAATGCAAGCTCAACTCACACAAATGTGTCGTTATATCATTCAGAAACATCGGCTTCAACAGTCAGTATTCCTCATTCAGAACCGCACAATTTTTTTTTTCATCAATAAAAAAACAACTCTTGGTGGTCTCTCGCGTGCCATTGAGAAGAGAGAGAGAATCGATCTGCGTGCCAAGTTTGGCACGCGCGCCTTAGGTTGCCGACCCCTGCACTAGACAATTATTAATTTTTAGTTTTAATCATACTATTGTGTGCTTATTATTCCATCTTTTTTTGTAACTCTGTTCCTTGATTGTTTTTGTTTTTTTTCTGATGCATTATTTTGCTATTTCTAAAATATGGGAAAATATAATTACAACAGCATAGGACACAATAACCTTCTGTATAGAAGGATCCTCTGTAACATATAAGGTAGGCCTATGATACCAGTTTCTCATGTTCAATATTCTACTGCATCGTTTATATACATATATATTCTTCTATATTTATTTATATCTATAGCAGTAACGGAAATATAATTATACTGTACATACTGGTAGATTATTTAACAACTATATATGGCATAGCATTCGTTTGAATTGAGTGCTATGGGAGACAACAAGGAACTATTTTTAGATACATATATATATGTCAGTCTAGCTAGGGCCTGGGGCTTGACGTTTAACAGGTTGATAAGTTGTGTTTTTTCTTGTTATATATGTCAGGCCTTCTTGGGAGTTTTTATTTTGATCAATGACTAGAAAAGACAGAGAGGAAGAGAGCGAAAAAGAGAGATAAGGAGTGAGAGAGAAAGGGGGTGAGAAAAAGAGAAGGTTAGAAAAAACAAGAGAGGATGAAAGAGAAGGAGGATGAGAAAACGCGAGATTAGAGAGAGAAAAAGAACGAGAAAGAGAGAGAAAGAAAGAGAAGGAGATGGACTGAGACGCAGAGAGAGAAAGAGAGAGAGAGAGAGACAAAGAAAGAAAAAGAGGGAAAGAGATATAGATATAGAGAAGTAGTGGGAGAAAATGAGAGAGAGAGACAGAGACGTGGCGGGAGAATGAGAGAAGAGAGGGGTTGAGAGAAACAGGAGAGAGAGAAGAGACAGAGAGAAAGGTTATAAAATGTGATGTGTATAATTTTAGATTGAGCTGTTTTTATATCTGTGGGGGTTGACAGGGCACTAGTGCGCTGCCACTGGTTTCATGACGTAACCTCACACATCATAAGATCATATAATGATATCTCTGGGTAACATCCATACTACGCTCAAAGGGAAGACAACTCTGGCTCAGACTAGGACATTTCAAAGAAAAACATAACGGTATGTAAGGGAAAATATACGAACCTTAGCCATTTATCGACAGGTACTAATTACTATCATTAGATTCACAATCCTTTTAGCCTGGTTACACGTTTTTGTACAGGCTTGTTTTATAATAGATTCGTCCACAAAGGACGCTCGTATCCAGATTAAGGTTTATGGCTAGATTGGGTAAAGTAGACAGCTAGAAACAGATAGTTTTTAGCACCACATAGATCTATCTATTTACAGCTAGTTCTTGAAATATTTTATTTGACGTAATGCATTGAATATAAAGTTCATATTAACGTAGCTAAGTCGTACATTATACCCGAAAAAATGGCTTTTTTAACCAACAGAAATCTGAAGCTTATCTATTAACTTATTTAATATCTTTGGTCGTGAGTTGCTTTACACAGTTCGTGTATGTCTTAATTGGTATTGTCACAGTCACTATTCAGGCTATATGTTGTCACTGCCTCACTGTTTAAAGCACATTTATTATTGAATCAATATATTAAGCTCTGATAACCCAGTCTATGTTGACAATGATGTTTTTTTAAAAGAATATACAAACATAAGGTTTCGTATGCGCACTATTACGACAATTCAATGGAATTCACACACGTGTATAAATACCAAACGCATACATGTATAAAATACCAGTGTGTGAGTGTCTGTGCGCTAAGCTTTAAATACCACACGCATAATTATCACACATGTATATTATGTAATGAATACCACACACATACATGTATTAAATACCAAATACATACATGTAATAATACCACACGTATGCATGTATTAAATACCAAATACATACATTTAATAATACCACACGATGCATATATTAAATTCCAAATGCATACATATAATAATACCACAAGTATGCATGTATTAAATACCAATTGCATACATGTAATACTACAACACGTACACATGTATTAAATAATTAAATACCAAATATATACATGTAATAATAACACGAGTATATATGTATTACATACCAAATGCATACCATGTGATAATAACACAAGTCAGTCAATAACACATTTACAATAAGACGCATGCAAGTGATAAATACAAGGAACATTTATGACTTAAATATCACACACATACGAACTATTAACCACGATAAGGTGAATCATGACATGTATTATATGCTAGCATAGATATTCATGAACAACATCAACAACAAATGTATAGAAAAGGTTATTTCTGGTGTAATGAATAGTGTATTTGACGTCACGCGAATTCCCTTTTTGTTCATTTCCATATTATATATTTGTCTGTATGTGTGTCTGTCTGAATGTTTCATTGAACACAATGAATATATATATTAAAAATTGGCTTAGTAAATTTAGATTCTTGTGAAATTTTATTCCAAGTATTACCTCCCTTCCCGTTTGTTTTTGTTCCATTCTGCTCACAGGAGTAGATAAAAACCCACCTTTTTGAAATGCCTGAAGCAACAATCTGTAGCCTACTCTGTTTCTCAATCCGCGCTAATGACGTCATGTTCGGTAAAATGACGACTGAATTGTGAAGACGGTCATGTGTGTGAGAGTGTGAGTGTGCGTGTGTGTGTGTGTGTGAGTGTGTGGGCTATTCATTCATTGTGTGTTTCATTCATAATTTAAAAAAAAATTAAATTGTAAAATGTTAGAACTTGTCTGATGCTCAGGTGGCTAAACACATCGTTTCATTATAAATTCAATAAGAAATTAAAGTAAAGAGAGACTTTACTGACAGAGAAGTGATACGTGAAATAAGAAGACGAGTGAGAGAGAAGTGGCTGACAGAGAAGTGGCTGACAGGGAAGTGACTGAGAAGTCCCAATGTCGTGACAAGAGGAAGTAAAAGATGATGTAATAATAGAAAGTGGCACAAGTGCGACACCTAACGGACAGAAAAGTTACTTAAGAAGTGCCAAAATATATGAAAAAAGAGGAGTGACAGGAGAAGAGAAACGAAATAAAAAGAGAAGTGAAAAGAGGAATGATAGAGGCATATTTCATTTGACATGTTGCTGACGCACAGTAAAATATTTTTTCTCTTATAATTTAATGACCGAGATTCTAACAACGCCAACCTCGGTGTAGAAACATCCTTGGGGACTAGCGAGTGGAATCGAATGTGTTTGGAGTAGGCGGCTCGGCAATTTATTCTTTCAATTGTTATAATATAGGGGAGGAATGGAGTGAATTTACAACCTCAGGGCTTCGGATTTCATCCTGAGTGTACTAAGTTCAAGTTCTGTAAAAATATCTCCGGTGAGTACACAATAGGTCAATAGGGTAAGGACAACTGAGATCTAGTTAGGCCATGGTGAATCAAACTTTGTTTACTAAAGTATCCAGTAGGACCAACTTCGTCCGTAGGTCCGATGAAGTAGCTTTCACCAGTTTCTATGGTCATGGGATTCTAGGGGCTGGTGTGGCCAGCACAATGCCTTACTGCCTATACTTGACCCCCAAATAAAGTCAGGTACCCATCAGAGCTGGGTAGACTCAGGGAGACCCTCCAGACCCGTGAACAAATCATAGCCTTCACCAAGATTGGAACCCAGGACCTTCGGTACGCCAGCCACCGTGCCCCTCAAATAATCTACGAATTTCTTTTTATTGTTTCCTCACAGCCAAGACAAACATGTATCAAACATGTATCAAACATGTATCAAACGTGTATCAAACGTGTATCAAACGTGTATCAAACGTGTATCAAACGTGTATCAAACGTGTATCAAACATGTATCAAACATGTATCAAACGTGTATCAAACGTGTATCAAACGTGTATCAAACGTGTATCAAACGTGTATCAAACGTGTATCAAACATGTATCAAACGTGTATCAAACGTGTATCAAACATGTATCAAACGTGTATCAAACATGTATCAAACGTGTATCAAACATGTATCAAACGTGTATCAAACATGTATCAAACATGTATCAAACGTGTATCAAACATGTATCAAACGTGTATCAAACGTGTATCAAACGTGTATCAAACATGTATCAAACGTGTATCAAACATGTATCAAACATGTATCAAACATGTATCAAACGTGTATCAAACATGTATCAAACGTGTATCAAACATGTATCAAACGTGTATCAAACATGTATCAAACATGTATCAAACGTGTATCAAACATGTATCAAACATGTATCAAACATGTATCAAACGTGTATCAAACATGTATCAAACATGTATCAAACATGTATCAAACGTGTATCAAACATGTATCAAACGTGTATCAAACATGTATCAAACGTGTATCAAACATGTATCAAACGTGTATCAAACATGTATCAAACGTGTATCAAACATGTATCAAACGTGTATCAAACATGTATCAAACGTGTATCAAACATGTATCAAACGTGTATCAAACATGTATCAAACGTGTATCAAACATGTATCAAACGTGTATCAAACATGTATCAAACGTGTATCAAACGTGTATCAAACGTGTATCAAACATGTATCAAACATGTATCAAACGTGTATCAAACATGTATCAAACGTGTATCAAACATGTATCAAACGTGTATCAAACATGTATCAAACGTGTATCGAACATGTATCAAACGTGTATCAAACATGTATCAAACGTGTATCAATCATGTATCAAACATGTATCAAACATGTATCAAACATGTATCAAACATGTATCAAACGTGTATCAAACATGTATCAAACATGTATCAAACATGTATCAAACGTGTATCAAACATGTATCAAACATGTATCAAACATGTATCAAACATGTATCAAACATGTATCAAACATGTATCAAACCTGTATCAAACATGTATCAAACATGTATCAAACGTGTATCAAACGTGTATCAAACGTGTATCAAACATGTATCAAACGTGTATCAAACATGTATCAAACGTGTATCAAACGTGTATCAAACGTGTATCAAACATGTATCAAACGTGTATCAAACGTGTATCAAACGTGTATCAAACATGTATCAAACATGTATCAAACGTGTATCAAACGTGTATCAAACGTGTATCAAACGTGTATCAAACGTGTATCAAACGTGTATCAAACGTGTATCAAACGTGTATCAAACGTGTATCAAACGTGTATCAAACGTGTATCAAACGTGTATCAAACGTGTATCAAACGTGTATCAAACGTGTATCAAACGTGTATCAAACGTGTATCAAACGTGTATCAAACGTGTATCAAACGTGTATCAAACGTGTATCAAACGTGTATCAAACATGTATCCAACGTGTATCAAACATGTATCAAACGTGTATCAAACATGTATCAAACGTGTATCAAACATGTATCAAACGTGTATCAAACATGTATCAAACGTGTATCAAACATGTATCAAACGTGTATCAAACATGTATCAAACGTGTATCAAACATGTATCAAACGTGTATCAAACATGTATCAAACGTGTATCAAACATGTATCAAACGTGTATCAAACATGTATCAAACGTGTATCAAACATGTATCAAACATGTATCAAACGTGTATCAAACGTTATCATTTCGCAAATTTCGACACTTTATACAAAAGGTACGGCATGTTCAGAAAGTGTTTTATTTTAAATAAAATTAACAAAAAAAAATACTATTTATTTTTTGCTATCCAACAGAACCTTAAGGAAAAAATGTGTTGTTGTTGTTTCTATATTATTATCTTAAAATGTTTTCTCATACTTTTGAAAATTGATGCAAATTTCTTCAGAAGACGACCTGAGATGTTTTATGTTTCTTCCGGCAATGTAGACCCTGTCTGTGTGGATACTGGCTCAGCATACACTACTTGAAGTATTGCACCATATGGGACACGGATTGTGGTAAATTCCTGCGGAAGAATTTCCTGTGGAAAATTTCTGTAGTGACTGACCCCTTTCACGAGCAAATTTTGCCTTATAGTTAATCCAAGCCTCCTTCAGTCACACCCTTTATTCCAAGAGCCCAATACTTATCTTCAGGGGAGGGGTTCGTATTATATCGTTTATTTTACTTCGTTTCCTTAAGAATATGGCGTCATACCTTACGACATGTTTAGAGCCGGAAACATTTCATTAATGGCTGTCCTCGCCATACCCTGGACACTCCTCTCTAGCCCGAATGTGTGACCTTTGGTGATCTGAACTATGCACCTTGAACTTATGATCAATGAATCGTATAATTTATCATTAACTTTATATTACATAGTTAAGGTAGAGACAGTAAAATTATTACCTAAATTGATAAGCGTTTGTTATAATGAAAGATTTAGGAAATGACAAATACACTCACACGCTCATAATATATATATATTTTTTTTACACATGCAGTGTATTGTCTTTTCAGAATAAACAAAATATTTTCGCCATTTTATTATTAGATTTTTTTATTTCACTAGCCTATTGGTATAATTTCCAATAGCAGTTTAAAATAATCAACAAATTGTTATATTTTAGCAAATTGTACGGCCCTACTGCAAAAACGATGCAGATGGTTCGGTCACAAAAAAAACCCGGCTTTAACAGCACCAGACAGTCCTTATCATGGAACCCACAAGGGAAGAGGAAAAGAGGTCGACCGCGAAATACCTGGCTCCGTGACTTGGATGCCAAGTTCAAGAAAACAGGTCACTCTTGTAGACAGTTGGAAGGACTCGCCAAGGACTATGATGGCTGGAGTGGATAACCATTTTAGCGGCCTACGCCCTGAGAGGGGTAGTTGGCGTAAGTAAGCAGGCCCCACAAGAGGGGGGTACAGATGGTATGCCGTACCGGGGCCCAAAAGAGTTGAGGGGGCCCATGAATATTATTACGACACGCCTGTCCTTTATAAGAAATCTTCAAGTTGAGTTATCAATTTTTATTATAAAGACGTTATATCAGTGGTCATCTATGCACTGACATATATGCCGCAATAGATAATTTTAATATTGCACTGGTCAAGTCGCTTTGATATACTTTTCAAGTATTAATTCAATAAAAATGTTAAATGACAAACCAGCTTTTGTTATTTTTTTTTTTAGATAATAATTAATTATTAAGAAGTAGATGACTGTAGTAGAATAATGAGTACCGAATTGTAGACTGTATTATTTATTTGGCTAGAGCCCCCATTCAGTTAATGAAATATTTTTTTATTACGTTGTCTTGTAGTTATTATAATTACTGCGTCAATTGATAGTATCATTATTAGTTCATTTTGATATTAGTTTAGTGTAGTCTAGGTTGGTACTGATTCAAAATATTCCCTGGTAATCTTTATAACATTGATTAGAGTTTATTTGATTTATTCAGGTGTATATTTATGTTGGCTCAAATACACAGCAAGTATCGTGTTGTTATTGTGTAGTGTTGGCAATTACTATTGTAGTATAAATAAAACACACATAATACTGGAACGGGAAGAACTGAAATAAATCGAGTTTTTTAAACAAACAATTTATTGGTTTAATCACAGAATCACCATTTAAAAATCCAAATACAATAATGATATTTACACATATGTTAAGAATAGGGCGTTTGCAATCACGTGACAAAAATGACGTGTATTTTTTTTATTTTGTGTAATGGTGTACAATGGCCGCTGTATTAATATAGTTTCATATAGGCTCGATCTTATTTTATCGATATTTTGTGTTTAAAATCATGATTAAAGTATTAATATGGATTTTATTAATTCTATATTAGATTAATAGACCTATCACAAGAAGATTCTTACATTAAAAATGTTACATTACTATTGAACGATTAGGCATACAATGAAAATAATAAATGACTCCAATAATTCACGTCAATAAATCCATTCAAATGCAACACTTACCGGCCAGATATTAAGATGATGAATTGAGTTTAAAATGTTGAAATTCGTTGAAAAAATACAATGTCAGTCTTTCTCTTGTACTAGTAAGATGATCTACGACGATTTATCTAATGATTTGTGCGTAGGATAGCCAATATTCAGATGTGAATTTGGAATGATAAAGAAGTACTTCACCATTTTTGTACATCAAGTGTCTTCTATTTACACAAATATGTCACTAAAAAACCTAAGCCACGCCCATTGCAAACGCTCTAAAGCACTTTTTCCGTAGACTAGCTAAGAAATATATTCAATAGGCTATGAATAGCATTGAAACTACTGGTAAAACAATATTGAATTCTTTGTAGTATAAATCCGTGAGAGTTATATTTCAGAGCATTAAAAATATGATGTCGATGGATGCCAAAGGACTGATGTAATCTTTTTCTGATTCGTAAGGGTCCATGATATGGGTCGATACGATACCATAACCGAATAAAAGAGAATACATTACATTATGGCTGATGTAAACAGATAATATATAATAAAATACTAGCGTGCGATAGAATATTCGAGTACGACCACCAACAATGTTTGAAATCGGCCATGTTGTCCGGTGATGTAGCTGGGAAAAACCAACAGTCTTGGCTTAAAAATAATTTCGATCATTACTACTGCAATTCTTATGAACGATTAGTATTCATTTAATTATGGTACAATGTATAAATTTACATTTCGTAACAATATTAAAATTGAAAATTAAATTGGCAATTACGCAAGTAATAGTTTTAAAGTCTTTATTATTTGATATTAGAATAACTGAGATTTATGTTAACCTATTACTTTATTATGGAGGTGGGTTTTATTATTATGGTATGCGCAATTGAGAATCTTGAAAACAGTCAAGTTAAGCGGAAGGGATACGTAGTAATCATACAAACTGGGTAGTTATTGTAATGTTTGAAAATGTACATATAAATTCTTTAATCATAACATAATTATATAATTTTTAACTATCTTGTGTAATTTGATCATTTTAGAGTTGCAAGACATTTATTTTTCTAAAAGGAAACAAAAAAGAAACATATTAGTAATATAATAATGTAAAGAAAAAGGGTTAATTATTTCTCTTCAATTAAAGTCTCCAAATTTGATTCTATTAAAACCAAAAGAGTTTATTGTTTTAATATAACTAGTGTACTTCTGAAAATGCTCATCTATCTTAATTGGCCTTAAATAAGGGAAAGAGTTTAATGTTTTGAAATTGATTTCACGGAAAGAAATGTCCAATTTCAATTTCAATGCAAATCCATTCCAGTGGCCCAACACTTCAAGTGCTTTTGGACCCAGTCTTGTAAATGGAAGTTTAACTCACTGAAACGTGTCGCCATGTCATTCAGAAACATTGGCTCCAACAGTCAGTTCTCCTCATTCAATAATGGATTTTTTTTCTTATTAATATACATCTTAATTTTTTTCAGACAAAAAATGAATCTATCCAAGACTTTACCTATACTCCGTGTGACTTTCTACTAGAAGAGACTTGAGAAATTATGCAATTGACTATCTTAACAATAGATTCAATCACAGATCGCACGTCCAATGATGGGAGCTTTGCATATAAATATTCCTGACGTCCAGTGTGATTCCCATGTAGTTCGCCATGCAGCATCCACTAATTACGCTAAGATACGTTGTTTTCACAACATTCTTGGAGGTATCTCGCGTGCCACTGAAAATCGTTCTGCGTGCCTAGTCTGGCACGCGAGCCTTAGGTTGCCCACCCCAGGTGTACTAACATTTTGTTAAATATGCAAAGAAGCCTCTAGTTGTAATATAGGGCCTAATTATTTTCGATATCATTTAGGATCTCTTTTTTATTATTTTTCTCCAGAGACACTTACAAATATAGACCTATGAGCCTTACAGGCTTACAGTTCTCCCTGTTAGCTTAGTAGCCTAGGCCTAAATACTCTATGTTGCTGTATACTAGTATGGCAGTCAAGTTAGTGAGTCGTTCCTTTTACACTTTAATGATTTCCTGTGCGGTAGCCAAGAGGGGAGATTGAAAGTATCATAATTTTAGGCAATTCTATTGAAAATTTTAAACATATTTTTTTTGTCATTTAACAAAATGTATTTTGGGAAGAGTCTGTAAAAAAAAATATGTGTCAGCTGTATTGCCACAGCAGATCTAACCTTACATTTGACTACACAACATACATTACTGGTGAATATTTACAATTGACAAGAGTAACACCAATAGTTAAATCACTAAACCTAGAAAGACTAGAGGACATAAATTATCAATCAACATTGGGAGTTTCCCATTTTACACAATTTTGTAAAATTATTTGCAAGATCAATAGGTCCACTGAAGCGGAGGAACAATTACAATAATTTAAACTAAGAACTATGTACTTGATTAAAGTATTTTTGTAATAGACCTGTAAGGGGACGTCCATTAATTACGTCAACAAAATAGGGGGAGGGGGGGGTCTGAAAAAGTTTGACAATTGTTGACAAGGGGGAGGGGGGGGAGGTCAAGAAAAGTTGACGTCAACAATGTTACTTTTTTAAAATAAAAAATGATACAAATTTATTACAAAATTCTAGGCTACATTTGTCATGTGCCACTTACATAGCAGACATAATATATAAACATGGTTTTACGTTAATACAAATATATTAATTAAAATTACGGACGCTACATTTGACATGTCCTTTTTGTGTTCATCTTGATAGTTTGAGAGGAAAGTGGAAACTAATGCAATTGTTAGCACGGCAAAGTGACCGACCAATTGTAAAAAACTTCACCTTCGCTGTAGTCTAGCGAGCCATTGTGACTGGAATAATAAAAGAACATAAACACACCAACAAACATTCTGCAGAGTGCGTTCAGAAACAGAAACCCAGTTTCTTTGCCGCTCAGTAGGCCTACATCTAAATTAGGCGCCGTTCTGTTATTGAGTCCTGAAAGGACTACGAACACCGTCCAAGAGTCGACTGCTTTAATTCAACGCCCATGGTTGAGTCTTTTCCAAGTTCCAACCCTTGAAACCATGTTTGGATCAACGTTAGCAGGCCATGCACTCCGACATGGAAAGATATGAGTAGGCAGGCTTTGTCTTACAGGGCGGTCGCTTGTTGGGTCGCCTTGCTCTGTTCGGATTCCCCTTTTACGAACGTACATTTGCTCGAGCCATCCATGGCTTGCCTCGTATTCCTGTAATGTGGGCTGACGGTGTGTTGGCCGAGCGGATTTTGTCTGACACGGGCATGTCATCCCCTCAAGGCCACCTTTGAAAGCAGCCGTTTTTACAGGACGTTTTGTATACCTTTCCATACGTCACATCAGCCCCCACCCCGGAGACGCCAGAAATCGGACAGTGGGTACCTCACAGGCCCCCTCAAATGGAAGAACAGAACAAGCCGATTAATCTCCAGATTTGCAGCTTGGGATACCACGCCTCTCCGTCACTTATAGAGATGGGAGTGGAAGTATCTCGGCGACCGCTTGTCCCATGCATTAGCTCACTGGTCAGACTCGGAGAACCAAGTTAAAAGGCCTCAAAAAAATAAAACCGGACGAGCCCGTCTTGTGTCCAGGGCGTAACGTTTAGGGTTGAGCTCAGCTCTGTCCGGACCCGCTGCGGGAGCTCTCCCCTATGCGTTCGCCCGCTGGTGTATTCTTAATGGGAACGTATCGGCGATTTACACACTTCGCCAGCTTTGGGGCTCATAGGTACAGAAGTGAAATTAGGCGCCAGAGACTGGCGTTCGTTATATACCATGTAAGCGATAGCTGGGATTGGCAATATAACTAAAGACAACAATAGGCCCTCTCTGAGACTATGTTTGAATTGCATTGAATGAAGTGTATCGTGTGAATCCAACATGGTTATTTTAAAATATTTCCTTCATAAAAATAATTCGTGGCCCATGAAGTCCGAAATACTTAGCCTACCTTTCCTTTTAACATCCCTAATTCTGATATATAAACTAATATATTTTTGCTGACTACGTTATAATAGGTGAAACATTAAAATTTGGTGATTAGGCTTAATATAGTAATTTTTTAGTTTTAATTTCTAATTGTCTGAAAAAAAAATGTATGAAATAAAAATGTATTAGTAGGCCTATAGTGGCGTAGCCAGATTGCAAGGTGTGGGTGGCAAATAGTGCAAGGTAGGAGCAGTAGGGGCAAGGAAGCCAACTACCTTGTGTATAATCATATAATGTGTGTGTGGGGGGGGGGGAGGGGGCAATAATGCAAGAAGGAATAGTGAGCATATGGTTAAAATAGCAGATTAATTTACAACTGGTGCACAATTTCCCCCTAAGCTATTTAACAACTAACATTGCAATAGAAGCTCATTAGTGAAACGTACAATCAGAAAGTATTCAATATTACTATATGAAAAGAACAATAGTAAATAAAAAGGAAAGAAATATTGTTAAAATCCTCGGATTGGAAAAAAAAATTGGGAGGGGCGATGGGGATAGTAAGCAAGTTACACCCCTTTCGTGGCTACGCCTATGAGAGTTCTATCTAGTCAATATGAAATCTTTAAAACAAGTTTTAAAATGTATTACAATTAATTATAGTAAAGATCTAGAATCTAGACCTTTCCGTTTCAAATCTATTTTAAACATAAAAACCAGCGTTAAATATCTTTTTTAGTTGATATAGGGGGGGGGGGGGGGTAACGAATTGTTGACGTAATTATATAGGGGGGGTCTCTGAAAGTTTGACAGTTGTTGACAAGGGGGAGGGGGGGGAGGTAAAAATCGCCAAAAAATTGTTGACGTAATTAATGGACGTCCCCTAAGGCTGTCGTTGAAATGATTACACTCTAATGGTAAATGGTAACACTTATGATAGTTTCACAATTTTTCACAAAATGGTCCACCAAGGCGTATTTAGGCATGTTCCACATGTTCTTTTGGCAGTTAGTATGCTGTAGAAGCGCACAATGAAGGACGGTCTTTTGGTTGTAACTTATGTGATGTCTCCTGCCTGAATAATTCTATTGTGCGAAATGTGACCTACTTTCTTTCGCATATTCTTCACGTGGATGCTGGATACAGCTACGTACTTCTATTTTCGGTTTGAGCATCATTGTTTCTCAAATCAACTCGCAGCTATCGCATGGTGGCTTAGATGGCTGGTATTATGCTAGTGTGCAATGTTGACTGACCTCAACGATCACTTGTCCACTGCCTTTACACATACTGGAGAAATGTACTCATACGACTTGTCAATGTAATACAGTTCATAAGTGATATTGTTTGGCATTCAGATGAAGCAATCAAACTCGCATATGGTAATTTTCTTTTTTTTCTGGAGTTGATATCAAAATATGATGATTTTCTAGATGAGCACATTCTAAAACATGGCAATCGAAGAAGTGGACACACAAACTACCTGTTTTCTACTGTAGGGATGAATTGATGTTAATTATGGGTAAGCAAGTATTGAATGGATTCGCTGCACGACAAATGCAAATAAAAAATAATAATTTAAAATATAAAAAAAAAAATACAGAACACACACACACACACACATGAAATAAAACAGAAGTAAAAAAAACTACATGTTTTTTTATATCACTAATTAAAGCTCAGATCAGAGTGAATCATAAAGACTGTAGCGGCATGTAACTGTCAAGGTCAGATAGAGACTGAACTGAACTAGAAAATACTGCAACATTGAGAAATCGCATTTGATTGTTAACTGACAATGACACACTGTAGACCTACATAGTTGTTCATGTATGAGTGTTCAAATGAGCAACTGAAGTTAAATGTGAAGTGAAATAGTGAAATGCTAATCTGTTCGCCAAATCAGTCAGAGTCAGACAGAGTGGGTTACCGGAAACGGTTATCATACAACACTGGACATAGTCTAACACATCAATGTCGGAAGGCAGGGGCGCGGCCAAGAGGGGCCCCCACATAAATTTGGGAACAGGGTCCCCACAATCCGAAAAACGGCACTGTGGTCCACAGACCTTTTAAAAAGATTCCTGAGTTTTCTAACGTATGTAATACAAATAAATCAACTAGATATGACTAGTGTTAGAGAAAAAAAAGTGGGGGGGGGGGGGGGAGGGGCCCAGAAAAGATCTCGTACCGGCATCTTTTTTTTTTTCTCTCTAGGGCCCTGTAAGTAAGTAAAGTGAGTACTGTCATACTGTATAACACGTATATAGCGACACAGTGTTATCTAATCTGTGTTTATAGCCTACCTACAAAGTAACATACAGGCCTACTCTTCTATTACGCATGACAATATATATTTTATCCCATATAATACTTGGTTTATACATTTCCTTACTACACAGTGACCTATAGCTACATATACAACCATTTTGTAATTTGAATTAGCTTTTGAAAAATTAAATTATTTTTTTTACAGTTTTATTACTTTCAAGGCATGCCACATGATCCTAGGGTGCTAGTGGCCACGTGTCTGCCCATAAAAAAAAAGGGGGGGGGATTAAAAATAAGTAAGTCTCGTTATAATTTTTTTTTGAAATGCTTGGTTCGGAAGTAAAATGGCGGTTGGGGGGGGGGTAGTTTGGACGAGGTGCTCTCCTCTGTTACCCACATCCGTGGCTACATATCACCAGTGAGAACCCTTTAACTACTTCATAACTACGTTTGTAAAGCTGGCTCTAAGCCCATTAATTCCTTACTGTATAATGTATTTATAAACAGCCAGCACTTTTGTTTTCCTACGCGTCTTTACAGATTTGCTAAAGCGCCAGAAACTAAAAAAAAATAATAATCGAAAAATAAGCCTGAATGGAGCAAGTGGAGCGTGTATGTATTTGTTAAAGAACTCTCGAAGGAGATATTAAATCGTCGTTACAACTACTAATATGTAGGTCAACGTTTTGTTGGAAAGTAGGTCAACTTTTTTTTGGAAAGTAGGTCAACGTTTGGTTGGAAATAGTTTTGGAGTCACACCCGATTTACGTCACTATGTCCCAGTTTGACGCAAGTCTTGAATCAAATCCCAATATGCGTCTTAGTTTTACTTTTTATTCTTTATTGTATAGATCTAGTAGAATTTAAAATTAAAGTCAATATTAAAAAGGGGCTTCTTTTTTGTTGTTGTCGTTGCAAAATTATTTTTTTTTGCAGAAATTGTGTGCTGTCATTGTAAATGTGTAACTTCCAGACAAAGCTATAATATAGACTCTAACTATAGAGCAAATGGAATAAATAAACCCAGAATAATAACTATAAAACAAATGGAATAAATAAACCCAGAATAATAACTATAAAACAAATGGAATAAAAAAAACCAGAATAATAACTATAAAACAAATGGAATAAATAAACCCAGAATAAAAACTATAAAACAAATGGAATAAATAAACCCAGAATAATAACTATAAAACAAATGGAATAAATAAACCCAGAATAAAAACTATAAAACAAATGGAATAAATAAACCCAGAATAATAACTATAAAACAAATGGAATAAATAAACCCAGAATAATAACTATAAAACAAATGGAATAAATAAACCCAGAATAATAACTATAAAACAAATGGAATGAATAAACTCATAGTAATAACTTTGATGAGATCTATAGAGAATAAAAATAAATGTAAGTTATAACTAGACCAACCTTGGTTGTGCCACTTAGTGTTAACTGTCTACTGAACTAAAGTTTTATTATGATGATAATGATAATCATTTATAACTTAACTCCGTCTTTCTATAGTCCATTCTATGGCATTTATCATGCTCGGTGCGCTCATTTTCACATAATTTGTGGATTTCATTTCTTTATTTTGCCATATTAGTCGGGTCACACACAGGGCCGTATCTAGGATTGTGGAGGCCCTGTTCCCAGATCTATGTGGGGGCCCCCCTCGTGGCCTCGCCCTGCCTTCCACATACTTCAGAAAAGTGACGTTAATTCATGTTACATTCTGTAAAATCATAAATTTTTGTATGTTGCACTTAGCTTGGTTGGACTAGAGCGCTTAAAATTATAATTGAAGGTTAATAGATGAATTTTATTCTACATTTTAAACGAAAGAATGGGGATGTCACTAAAAAAAAGTCTTTTTGTGATGTGTGGGGGCCCTGTTGTGTGTGGGGGCCCCAGTTCCAATGGTACATGTGGAACATGCCTAAATACGCCACTGGTCACACATAAAAATACATTGGGAAGTGCTGTACAGCAGGGGCCAAGAAGATTCTAGACTCAAGCCTGCATGGTTGTAGGCAATACCCCTGTAGGGCAGTCCTTGGCCGTGGTATCTACAAAGTCGACCAGACGTATATCCCAGAAAAGGAGCGAATCTTATCGTTGAGAAAAACCTGATTGAAAAATGTGAAGACTTCAGCAGAAAAGTCATATGTTCACATTTAAACGAGTTTTATAAGACACTAGTTTTTTTAAGTTTGTGTGTCTAGTTTAATCATGGTCAAGTAACTAGTTATTGAATCCCGAAAATTTCATTTGGTCGTCCAAAAGTCACCTTGGTTTGACTGCATTGAAAGGTGGTTTCAGGTTAATTTCATCATCTGGTATAATACTAACCAACAGTGCATAGCATTGACTGTGGTGAAATGATTGTGGGTTTTTTCTTGCTAATGTTTAACGTTTTACAAGGGTTACATTTCATTAGGGGTCGTACATAAAAGAAGTCCACAAAGCGGGAGGTAGTAGACTCGATTACGATTCTTGAAATTCTATACAATAGGACAAGTATGTGTATGGCATTGTGAATGTCCACAAAGTTTTTCTGCGAATTTTATTAATCAGTAATATAAGCAAAGTTATTATTCTGCGTTCTTGCTATCTAAACTATTAACCCATTTATGCCCTGTGTCCCAAGCCTACCGAAAACAACAACAAACAGAGTAGAGGGAAAAAGGCAATGCATAATAGAAGTAAGGAACATGCAGAGTAAAAGAGGGATAGAGAAAGTATAAAAAGAATACAATTATAGATCAGATGATAATTAATAAAGTCCTTAATTCAGCTTTTGTTTCACCTTAGTGGAAATAGAACTGCTGAAACTAAAAAGCATAAAACCTGCCCATTTGTAAAATATTTGAGATCTACCAAAAATGTTCTTATGATTATCGGCATATAGAAATGGGTTTTGTAACCTTCGTTCAGTAGAACGACAACTGTACAGTTATTGTGTCAACAAATGCAAGTATAGTCCTTCCAATAAATCAAGTAAGAAGATGAAAGAATGACAACATTGACCAACCATAAATCGAGTTCAGCATTACAACATATGGAGTTTACAGTTTACAGAATGGATGAAATAATAAACTTATACAGACTCAGCATTCAAATACAAAATGGTGGCGTATATGTGTTACGGTCAATTTGATTATTCAGGGCAGTTTTCACAATGCTTGGTCATTATAAATAATGACCGATAAAATCAGGCAATTTAATAATTTTGTACAGAAGATTATTGCGTCCAACACTTATCCGTGGTTTGAGTCTCAATTTGCACTTTAATTAATCTTTCAAATGGTGATGAGTTATTGGTTTGCCTTGCATGTTCGGGTAACCCATTCCATGCCCGGAAGCAACTCGCGAAGAAAGAGTACTTGTATGCATTTGTTTTGCATATCGGATAAGAAATGTGTTCTTTTTTCTTATGTTTATTTGAGTATTGTAAAAGATTGTTATTGTGTTGTATTACTAAGCTAGAATTTAATGCTTTATGTATTATTATTACGTTATTCTTTGGTCTACTTTCCTCTGGTCTTTCTAGGTTTAGTGATTGAAAGATTAGTGTTACTTTTACCAGTTGTTCGTTTTTAATGAAACTTGCAGCTATTTGTCAATATTTTGGCACTTTGCCTTTATATAAATAGGACTAAAAAAGTATTTTGAAAATTGTTGATAGCTCATTAACAAATTCTTTAAGTAGTTAAGCTGGTATTAATAAGTATTACTGTAATGATGAAACACATTATATTGGGAGAAACATAAATCGATTCGTCGTGTTGGTGCTCTGTGAAAACGATACAGAAATGTCTCAAATGCAACATTGAGATTCATGAGAAATGTATCTTTTTGTTTCCATAAACAGCTATCTCAGAACTATATTGTAAGAATTATTATCAAATGTTACTTTCAAAGACTATTGTTAAATGTTATGTGTCTATATTATTTCTTTATTTCATAAAATTTAATTTCATTACATTTTGAACATTAAATTAATACTGTTACTTTTTAATTAAAAATTGTCATTATCTTTGTTTTTAAAACAAATGGTTTTGTTTTTTCAATATCTAATGTAATAAACATAAGTGTAAACAAAATTATAATAATTTATCCGTACGTGCACCTTTTCATTCCTAGCATCGCATTATCAGGTCGCCCGTAGTGAACATTTACAACACTAATCAAAATGCATTATTGTGATAAAAAATAATTTTATGTTGTTCTGTAGGCTTTTATTGTTATAGTAATTTTGGTAATTTTCACACATATGTTTGAATTTAGTACCTTGAGATTAAACTAAAGAAATGTAAAAAGCAAAACACAAACAAAATAAACAGTATAAGGTCTGTTTTAGTTTTTAGTGAATAAAAGTAAAAAAAAATTAAATATGTAAGAAATAAATTTAACATAGAAAAGCAGAAAATAGTCTAGCGCTGGAAGGATGCATTTTAAGATGTACAGACGTCCTCTATGGACGACTTCTTAACTTTAGGCATTTTACCTTAAAAAAGCAACAATTTTTAAAACTACAATTGTGAATGAGTTTTATTTACATTGAATTTCACAAGTTCAAAGTGAAAATGAGATTTGAAGGAGAAAAGTGCGACATAGGGAAATATAGTGAGTGAAAGATAGATGGAGAGAAAGGAGGGGGAGGGAATAGAACATGGTGGTGTTGAAATGAAATAGAGAGTGAGTGAGTGAAAAAGAAAACTAAAAACATGGTGTGGAATAGGAATGAGTGGGAGTCTTGATTTTGAAGATAACTGGGTAGCTGAGCTAAAAATGGTAAATATAAGCTGTGATAGTTGTTCTAAGCGTTCATGATTTCACTCACGTAGGCCGACTGTAAGACATGAAATTAGATTCATCATTCCATATAGCTGCATTCGTGCACCTTCACTTAGTCAAAAAAAAAAAAAAGAGTTGATTCACTAACTCTATTGCTGTATCAACTCACTGACATTATTTTTGTATCTTTTTATTGACCTTATTGCTGTGTTAACTCATTGACCTTAGAGCCGCAGGCGTAATAATTCATTGACCTTATTTCTGTATTAATTCACTGACCTTATTGATGTATTAATTCACTGACCTTATTGATGTATTAATTTACATTTAAAAAACTAAGTTATAAATCTATCCAGTCATTTCGATACTAAGCCTAGACTATATGCCATTAACGATTGTTTATGCCTTAATTAAGGCGAGTGTGTGGACATTTGATAATCCCATCTGAGTTCCAGAAATATGAATATTAAGTCCATGGTCCGAACATGTAGAGTACAGATAGCGATAGGGTATGACTTCTACGATCCCTGATCGCCAAGTTGACAGTTGGGAATACTAACTTCAAAACCAGCAGGCCACCCTAAAAGCATTCAATGCTATTTAAAAATATTGATAGTTAAGATAGATAGTTTATGTATATATATATAGTTAAAATTGATAGTTTGTTCTTTGATAGTTGAAATAGGTAGTTTTATTTATAATTAAAAATAGATATATAGTTAACAATAGAGAGTTATATGGATAGGTAAATACAAGTTTTTGTTAGTTCGAACATCGAGCCACATTAAAAGGGCAATGCTCCCGAAAGCTCTTTGCTGGATGCAACAGTCCATCTGACTCCAATCTCCACCAGTATCTCTCTGCTGGATGCAACAGTCCATCTGACTCCAATCTCCACCAGTATCTCTCTGCTGGATGCAACAGTCCAACTGACTCCAATATCCATCAGTATCTCTCTGCTGGATGCAACAGTCCAACTGACTCCAATATCCATCAGTATCTCTCTGCTGGATGCAACAGTCCAACTGACTCCAATATCCATCAGTATCTCTCTGCTGGATGCAACAGTCCAACTGACTCCAATATCCATCAGTATCTCTCTGCTGGATGCAATGTTAACTTTCACTGATAACAAAAGTAAGTAGACATCTGTACCTTTAGGATCAATTTCACCCACAGGGCCTGTTCTACAGCGTTCGCAGGTGCCTTGGCCATGGCATGCAATTTGACGTGTTGACAACATAACGCCTAACGGCCTGTCATGTCCACAACTACTGTCAGGTACCTACCTACCAGATCTGGGTAGACTTAGGACCCTCTCCCCCTTCTCACAAATCCTATCCAAGTCTTCAATAAAATTCGAACTTGGTACGCTCTTCTCCATTCAGCCTATCGTCTGCTGCTAGGGCGCCCTACCCTGAAGGTTTCCATGCAATCTGAGCAGCCAGAATAGAATTGTGTTTAGATGTCTATACTCCACTGAGGGAATGACCAACCAGTGATTTCATCACCCACCAGTCTAGAGTACATGACCTACAAGTCGCAGCCATCGAGTCTTCATATCTCCAGGCTTGGTTTCATGTTGCACTCTTGAAGTACGTCCTCATTTGTCACGTGATCAAAACAATCCATAATATCTTTCGAAACATCTTTGCTTCAAAAAAAATATTGAAAGATTGCATAATTTTTTCGTTACACACCTATAAAATATTTAAACTCGAGATTTTTTAACATTTTAAAACAATTTAACATTAAGATTTTTTAACATTTAACTTCCAACACCAATGGCGCAGTAAAAAAAAAAGAAAATGAAGATAGTTTTGACATGTTTAGTAAATATAAAGGGTAAGGCCTAAGAGCTTTGCACATTTGTTTCTACAGTTTCTATATAGACTTGAAAATTCTAAAAGATTTATGTATTATTTCTATGAACACATGACATGAATTCAGACAAGGAAGTATTATTTGATACTCAAGTAATTTAATGTTGACAGAATCAAACAACGCTAAAAGGATCCCGTTGTCTCATGATAAATATAGATATCAGATGAAAGAATTACATGACAGGTACAATAATTATTCAGACCAGACATAAAATGTTTCGAATTTACTTATCAGGCTTTTGGGCCTCTGACGAACAGAGACATTCTTCTATTAAACTCTCTTTATTTGTGTAATTCATATAGGTTCACTATCTTGTGTTAATCTTATAGTCCTCCTTTTCCTAGTCACCTGCAAATGTTGAGCTCAAATAATTGTAAAAAGCGTTTTGTCTTCTATTAGGAGCGTCTGTGAGCCCACAGACCATGACATGATGCGGCCAACTGTTTCTTTCACTCAACTGACCGATAACTGACTTTTGGTTTCTTTTGTTTTTGTTGTTGTTGTTTGCCTACGGGTTTCCTAACTGACCATAACTGCAAAGATGTCGGAACCTTTAAAAAAATAACTTTAATAACAACAATATTCCAGTCACCAAAAAAAAAATCACATTGAAAGGGACTCTTTTAAATCTCTGCCTTACAAATTGGATTAGATTAAAAAAACAATTGGTCTCCCTTCGAATACTTTTTTCAGGATGAAACGTTTCATTATATTGTTATATATACTTATATATTTTTAGTATGCAAAGACAAGACTTATTCACTTGAAAGAACAAGGATGTCAGCAGAACCATTTTACCATTTTAATGCACTCATAGCGAATCGACAAAATTCGTTTTAATGGGATCTTAACGAAGAGTTATGTCCCTGTCTCCATTTTCAGCCACCTTTCTACTTCCGGGTTCTGAGAATCGTGCACAATATTGCTTTCACTTTCATGGAGGAAAAAAAAAGACTATTTTACATGTTTAGTAAAAAATATTCTAGAATCTACGCTTTAAAGGTATCGATGCTGTAAAAAGATGTTTGTAAGTAGAGGTTTAAGTATCGTATTACTTCAATATTTCGCCCTTGGCTTTTATCAACATCCAATTAAATATCAATGTCAAATTTTTTTTCTTTTGTTATCTAGAACAGGATAATAGCAAGTGAATAATTAGAAGAAAAAATTATTCAATTGAAAAGAGCATTTGTTAACAACATACTGTTACCATGACGGTTACCCGACATTTAAACATGCGACAGATAAACATGCGACACTTAAACATAGACACTTAACCACACGACAGATAAACATACGGACATTTAATCACACGACATTTAAACATACGGACACTTAATCCCACGACAGATAAACATACGGACACTTAATCACACGACACTTAAACATACGGACAGTTAATCATAGTGACAGATAAACACACATTTTCACTATACCATTAAAATAAATCGGAAAATAATATAGATTATGTTGCCAATAGTAAAAAATCGGTATAGAGGGAAGGTAAATACCTCATGGCATCAACAGGCCTACGGGGACACCTATGCCCTACGCCCACCAGGCCTACGGCGACACCTATGCCCTACGCCCACCAGGCCTACCGGGACACCTATGCCCTACGCCCACCCTTGGTTTTTCTCACTCCCATTTCATCGTTATTTATAATGACTTTAACCTTAATATTTATTTCTTTTTATTGAGTTTTTTTTAACTAGAAATCTATGTATACATACAACATTAGTTAAACAAAAAAAAAAGCGTTCAGTGTGTTATCCAGACTTTTTGCTCAGTAAAAGTCTTGCATACTATCTATGAGCAGGGCAATAGAGATTCTTCATTGGCACGCTCGGTGAAGTTAGACAAGAAAACATATACTACTTGTGCCAAGTGCCCTTTTTGCGTACGGTAGTTCACAAAAAAAAAAGAAAACATATCAGTACCATAGTCTTATACATATCCAGTGCTCAATTATAAATACTTTATTGTTCTTTATGTTTTGGTTATTAGAATTTTAAAACGTATTCATATTTTTTGCATTTTTGGGAACTTAGTTATAAATAGAGTATTTTTATTCTTGCCACCATCCTTATCAAATTGATTTTAAAAGCTGTTTCTAAATAATCATTGACCAATGCAATTAAAAGCTATATGTGTCAATTCGACCCACTAGTAGATATAAGAAGTATTGTGTTGTTTTTTTTTTAAATAAAAAGTGGTGTATGAGTTACATTGTAGCCGAATACAGTTAAAATTAAAACACGAAGCAGGGATGGCGCTAGTGAAGACATAGGCCTAACGGATAAGTGGATTATGTAATACTGGCCGTCCGATCGCTGGTCTGGGCATACACGCGTGAACTTCAACGTGAAGTAAGTCCCGCCCCTTCATCCGACCAGACAGTAACTAAAAAAAACTGAGGCGTCACATTCAACAGCCCCGGCCCCTATCCCGACAGATAAACACACATTTTCACTATACCATTAAAATAAATAGAAAAATTATATAGATTTTGTTACAAATAGTAAAAGTAATGGGATAGGGGGTTTTAATAATATATTATAGACGAAAAATATACTATATTTGACCCACTAGTAGAAATAAGAGTTTTTTCTTTTATTAACAAGGTTATGGGTTACATTTAACCACCTTGTAGTCGGATACAGTTAAAACACTCAGAAGGGATAGGGCTAGTGAAGACATAACGGGTTAGTGCTAAGTGCATTACGTAATGCTCAACGCCCGATCGCCGGTCTGCACCAAGACCATCGTAAACGATTACGATGGAAAGCCAGCCACGCGTGTGAAGTACTGCCCTTTCATCCAATTTCGACCAGAGAGCCAATAAAAAGAATTGTGGCGTCCCAAACAACCGCCCCTACCCATAGACTAGTCGCTAACACAGAAACGTGTATATTATATAAACTAACAATAAAAAAATCTAATCAACAACTTTCTTTAAATCTATAAAAATAATATGTTTATTAACTCTGTACCATTTTTTTTCAATGAAACTATTATTTATAATACTTGTTTATAAGCTTACACAAAGATTCTAACTATGGATAACATATTGAACGCTTTTGTTTCATTAATTGTATGTGTATATAGTTCAAATAAAAAATCAATAATAAAAAATTAAAACAAAAGAATAAATTCAATAAAAATAGGGTTGAAATGGGAGTGAGGAAAACCAATGATGGGCGTAGGGCACAGGTGTCTCCGTAGGCCCGTTGATGCCATGAGGTATTTTCCTCCCCCTATCCCATTATTTTTACTATTTGTAACGTAATCTATGTAATTTTTCTATTTATTTTAATGGTATAGTGAAAATGTGTGTTTATCTGTCGGTGGAAGGGGGCGGGCTGTTGTTTGTGACGCCACATTTTTTTTTGTTGCTTGCTGACTGGTCAGATGAAGGGGCGGGACTTATTTCACGTTGAAGTTCACGCGTGTCTGCCCAGACCAGCGATCGGACGGCCAGTATTACATAATCCACTTATCCGTTAGGTCTTCACTAGCGCCATCCCTTCTTCGTGTTTTAACTGTATTCGGCTACAATGTAACTCATACATCTTGTTTTATTTAAAAAAAACAGTACTTCTTATATCTACTAGTGGGTCGAATTGACACATATAGCTTTTAATTGCATTGGTCAATGATTATTTAGAAATAGCTTTTAAAATTAATTTGATAATCATGGTGGCAAGGAATAAAAATACTCTATTTATAACTAAGTTCCCCAAAATGGAAAAATATGAATACGTTTTAAAATTGTAATAACCAAAACATTAAGAACAGTCAAGTATTTCTAATTGAGCACTAGATATGTATAAGACTATGGTAACACGGTGTTACTAACACCACCCATTTCTGCTGAGCTTGCATCTTTTGCCTATCAAAGATTTCATTTATAGTGCCTCACTGAAGGTTGTTTATACAGAACCTTTAAGTATGTATTATTCGTTCTATATGTGCTGATAAAGGTCCTTTGTTATCTACATAGATACAGTGTAGATTCTGTTTAAAGGACCGTGAAGCACGTGCAGTTAGCCTTTATTGAGCTGCAAACTTTCTGCAATTTCTGCGAACAATGGCTCACCTTTCATACCAATGCAGAATCTCATAGATAGTATTCAAGACTTCTACTGAGCAAAAAGTTGGGATAACACACTGAACGCTATTTTTTTGTTTAACTAATGTTGTATGTATACATAGATTTCTAGTTCAAAAGCTAAAAAAAAACTCAATAAAAAGAAATAAATATTAAGGTTAAAGTCATTATAAATAACGATGAAATGGGAGTGAGGAAAACCAAGGGTGGGCGTAGGGCATAGGTGTCCCGGTAGGCCTGTTGATGCCATGATGTATTTTCCTTCCCTCTATCCCGTTTTTTTACTATTGGCAACATAATCTATATTATTTTCCTATTTATTTTAATGGTATAGTGAAAATGTGTGTTTATCTGTCGCTATGATTAACTGTCCGTATGTTTAAGTGTCGTGAGATTAAGTGTCCGTATGTTTATCTGTCGTGGGATTAAGTGTCCGTATGTTTAAATGTCGTGTGATTAAATGTCCGTATGTTTATCTGACGTGTGGTTAAGTGTCTATGTTTAAGTGTCGCATGTTTATCTGTCGCATGTTTAAATGTCGGGACACGACCATGACAACGGAAGTTAACAAAAAGATATCTAACTTGGGTTATTATTGTTGTATAATTGGGAAAAAAGGTACACGCAAAAAACAAAACAACATGACTCACTCAAACACACCTGATCTTGTAGCAGCTACACACACAAGAAGTTACACAGCCGTGCAGAGGAACTCACACACATAGATGACCACTCCCACACATGGCATAAAGTGTAACGCAGACGTCTCCCCACCCCAACCCATTTCTTTCCCCAGACACACGATAACATAATGATTTGCCTGAAAATCATCACCAGAAAATTTGATGTCATTCGGTCCTCGGTTTAGAACACAAAAAGCGAATGGATTGAAGACTAGATGTCTGCTTGTGTGAGTGTGTGAGGGTGTTTGGGTGTTTGGGTGGGTGTGAGGGATGTGTGTTTGATTGTGAATGTGGGCGTGGGCTTTACTTTTTGAATTCCGTGGGTGACAATGAGTGAGTAGTGACAACCCGCAGCTTTAATGTTTCATACTTTATAGTTGCCTGTAGGTGGAACATGTGGACTTTTCTGTCTGTTGTATGTAGGCGGACCTTGTGAGGATGTCTATGTGTTGACTGCAGGCGGGCCTTTGTGGGCGTTTCTGTCCGTTGACTGTAGGGGTGAACTAAGACGGTCTTTCTATCCGATGACTGCAGATGGGCCCCGGGGGCCTTACCAGTCTGTTTAATGTTGGTGACCTATGTAGGCTGTGGGTGGACCTTATGGGCATTTCTAACAGTTTACTGTAGTTGGACCATGTGAGCCTTTCTTTCTGTTGACTGTAGGTGGACCATGTGGGCCTTTCTGTCTGTTGACTGTAGGTGGACCATGTGGGCCTTTCTGTCTGTTGACTGTGGGTGGACCATGTGGGCCTTTCTGTCTGTTGACTGTGGGTGGACCATGTGGGCCTTTCTGTCTGTTGACTGTGGGTGGACCATGTGGGCCTTTCTGTCTGTTGACTGTAGGTGGACCATGTGGGCCTTTCTATATGATGTTGGTCTTAATGGGAGAGGTGTAAAGAAAATAAGAACAGCATGAATATATTTATGTGTGTGTGTGATACACCAGTACTAGAAAATCAACAAATACGACAAACTGAAACAAGAAAAGTCAAGAAATCAGAAATTATGTATGTCCCTTATTCAGGTGCACGTAATACTTTCAATACATACATCAATGTTTAATACTTGTAGACATAATGTTGACATAACAGAATCAACAACACTTAGAAATTAGATCTCCCAGCTTCAGTGTTATGACATGAAGACAGAGATATTCATTCTTTTTCTAGATTTGAATCAAATGTTGGAGAGTAAGTTTTTATCATCATTCAACATTAACGACGAAGTAAAGAATATTGTATTAAAGTTTAAAGTGTAGAAAATATTTTACATTGCGTGGGAGGTGAATGATGGGGGAAAAAATAATGACACAAGATAAGGTTACTCTGACCGCTTGATCTTTTAAAAAAGACAATTTAAATCAATACTTTTTATCTCCCTTTGTCTCAGTATTGATATTTGATGCAATATGTTACATTATTTGTTGGTTTTTATCATACGTTATGTGTGTGTGTTTCTTTCATTTTAAACGTACATTTTAAAATATATTAACATTCATACAAGTGAATTCTCTAAAGATGTGGATAAGAAGAAAAAAAAAGCTTAAATACATTTGTTTAATGAATGTTGGGTTCAACTCAAGTCTTAATTTTGTTAAGTTTGAAAAAAAATGATGTTAAGATGTTGGTTATTATAACTTTTTCATGCTGCCCATTTCATGCCCGGAGACAGATCTTGTACACTATTTTGAAGTAGTATTTGCGTTTGGAATAAGAAAAGTGTTATTCTAATTCTGAGTGTTGTATTGCATCAGTGTGTTTATTTTTCTAAGTTAATACATTATGTATCTACTAGTCTATTTCTTTTTAATGCGAAATTATTATTTTTATTGTCCATCCCTTTTTTTTTGTTGCTTTTAACTAAAACTAACTATATTTTTATTATTACTCCCTTTATATTAACTTGCGCTGTCTGTCTAATTGTATGCTTGCCTGCTTGTCTGGTTGGTTGCTTGCAAAACTTTGCATCGATTTTTCGGCCACTTCCCATCATCCGATCGAGCCGAAACTTGGCCAGCAGACTTGTCCCGACAAACAATACATTCTATCAAATTTGCAGCATCGTAGCCTTTGGAATAGTCACGAATACCTTCCACCAATTTGCGAATCGAAAAACAAATTTTACGAAAAAACATGGCTGCCTTTGACGGACGTAACTAAACTTTGTTTTTATGGTTTTCTTATTTGTATAGTTTAATTTAGACGAATACAATGAAACTAATAAAAATCGTTTATTTGTTGTATTATTTAAAGGCGTGAGTTATTCGAATACATCTGAATATAAAAAAAAACAACTCACAGTTAATATTCTTAAGTTTGTGTCTGGCTATCACTCGGGCCAAGATTAAAGGTAATTTAAAATATACCAGGAATGCATTCATCGGCGCTAATTCCTATGTTTAAAAGAAAACAAAAATCAATAAATAAAAATAAAAAAATCTGGGTATCTTCAAAATACTTGGTCATTTTTAATTTAAATTCTAATTAAAGAAGGTTTTTACACAATTTTATAATTTTAAGTTGATCAGTTTAGAATACATCAACAGCTCATTCTCAATGTTTTTGTTTGTTTGTTCTATGTCGCTAAAGTTATCTTCCTAAATATAAAACAAATTTAATCAAATTCGATAAGTGTAAGAGTGGAAAGGGGTGGAATAAAAAAAAGCCACTTTCTCTGCCCCCCCCCCCCCCACAAACACACACGACCCATGGAGTTTGCCAATGACCTTTTTATATAGTGTAGCTGAATGCGGGTTGAGTCATTTAATTAAATTAGCTTAATGCGCTAGACTAAGTCAGATACTAGCTGAATGAATGATTGCATGTGCCCTTGGCCTAAGTAAGAGCCCCTGAGCACATTTTCCTTACAGTAGAGGGATGTCAATCTAAAATTTGAAAAAACAATATTTTAAGCCTAGACTCTATAGCAGGGGTCGGGAACCCATGGCTCGCGAGCCAGATGTGGCTCTTTTGATGGCTGCATCTGGCTCGAAGAAAAATGTTCGATTATTAAAAAAAGTTTTTTTTAGACTTTTTGATCTACATATTAATTGCATATCAATATTTCATTCTACAAATGAGCTAAAATCTACTGCAGCTCAGCATCCGAAGAATTCAGAGACATAATTATTGTACTTTTAGTGTTGAAATTTCACAAAATGCACACATTTACTTAAATTTCTAGTTTAAAACATACTGTATAATATAGCTCTCACAGAATTACTTTTCATAATATGTGGTGTACATGGCTCTCTCAAAAAAAGGTTCCCGACCCCTGCTCTATAGCCTACAATTACAAATCCTTTTTTTTTTATTCAGAGGCACTAAAAAAATTAAATGAAACAAAAATGCATATTTTAAAGTTTCCAGAAAATACTTCTTTATATTGTATTATTGTGTACGGTTAACGTGATCTAGTCTTACCCATGTTTATAGTCTCATCTTACACTTTTGATTACGGTATTTAATTACAATAAGGACATACAATTCATCCCCCCAAAGCCACAAGAAAGAGAGAGAGAGAAAGAAAGATATGAAGATATACATAGGAAGTAAAAAAAAATTCGTTTGAATTTATTTCTTAGAATACCGTGTTGAATTTCTAATTCAGAATTTAAAACTTTATTTATTGTTATGACTTTTACTTTTTAACCATTATTGCATGAAGTTAAACTTAATTGGGTGTTGTTGCTTGGGGGGGGGGGGAGGTAGGGTAATACGTATTATAACTCTTTTGTCTCGGATATTTATTCTAGTTATATTTTTTAAATGATTATTTAATGGGTTCCAAGACATAAAATAGCCATAGTCTAACGTGTTTGTTATGTTTAGCAAGTCAAGCAAATCTGAAGTGAATCATAAATGTGTATGTTCTTTTTTACATTTATAAACAAAAAAAAAATAATTTCAAATACACCCACGTAGTGGTGGTCCAATATAACAGGATTTCAAATAAAAATCAAACACACTGGTTGAATACAACCTTGCTGCGGCCCACGTAATTAGCTTTACCTTTAGAATCCGGTTGGTTTTTCCCCTGAAAAGAAAACTCTCCCAACAATACATCCAGGCCTGGCGCGCCAGGGATAGGAAGGGATTGGCGGATCAATACACTACATTTTCGCCGAGGCAGCCAATTGAAGTCCAGCGGGACTTACCCCCTCCCCCCTTCCTCAACCAGAGGACTTCATTCACAAATGAAAGTAAGAGAGTAAGAGAATTAATGAACGGATGTGTTCATTATTGCATCTGTTGGAAGTAAGAGAGTAAGAGAATTAATGAACGGATGTGTTCATTATTGCATCTGTTGAAAGTAAGAGAGTAAGAGAGTTAATGAACGGATGTGTTCATTATTGCATCTGTTGAAAGTAAGAGAGTAAAAGAATGAATGAACGGATGTGTTCATTATTGCATCTGTTGAAAGTAAGAGAGTAAGAGAATTAATGAACGGATGTGTTCATTATTGCATCTGTTGAAAGTAAGAGAGTAAGAGAATTAATGAACGGATGTGAAGAGAGTAAAAGAATTAATGAACGGATGTGAAGAGAGTAAAAGAATGAATGAACGGATGTGTTCATTATTGCATCTGTTGAAAGTAAGAGAGTAAGAGAATTAATGAACGGATGTGAAGAGAGTAAAAGAATTAATGAACGGATGTGAAGAGAGTAAAAGAATTAATGAACGGATGTGTTCATTATTGCATCTGTTGAAAGTAAGAGAGTAAGAGAGTTAATGAACGGATGTGTTCATTATTGCATCTGTTGAAAGTAAGAGAGTAAGAGAGTTAATGAACGGATGTGTTCATTATTGCATCTGTTGAAAGTAAGAGAGTAAGAGAATTAATGAACGGATGTGTTCATTATTGCATCTGTTGAAAGTAAGAGAGTAAGAGAATTAATGAACGGATGTGTTCATTATTGCATCTTTTGAAAGTAAGAGAGTAAGAGAATTAATGAACGGATGTGTTCATTATTGCATCTGTTGAAAGTAAGAGAGTAAGAGAATTAATGAACGGATGTGTTCATTATTGCATCTGTTGAAAGTAAGAGAGTAAGAGAGTTAATGAACGGATGTGTTCATTATTGCATCTGTTGAAAGTAAGAGAGTAAGAGAATTAATGAACGGATGTGTTCATTATTGCATCTGTTGAAAGTAAGAGAGTAAGAGAATTAATGAACGGATGTGTTCATTATTGCATCTGTTGAAAGTAAGAGAGTAAAAGAATGAATGAACGGATGTGTTCATTATTGCATCTGTTGAAAGTAAGAGAGTAAAAGAATGAATGAACGGATGTGTTCATTATTGCATCTGTTGAAAGTAAGAGAGTAAAAGAATGAATGAACGGATGTGTTCATTATTGCATCTGTTGAAAGTAAGAGAGTAAGAGAATTAATGAACGGATGTGTTCATTATTGCATCTGTTGAAAGTAAGAGAGTAAGAGAATTAATGAACGGATGTGAAGAGAGTAAAAGAATTAATGAACGGATGTGAAGAGAGTAAAAGAATGAATGAACGGATGTGTTCATTATTGCATCTGTTGGAAGATGTAGGTGTAAAGCCAGGACTCAACATTTCCATGTAGCGCATGACCGGAATCCCAGTTCATCTTTCTATTAGATTTGTTCAAGCGTAAAAAAAAACATACTATACGGTAATTTATCGCGGACATGCAAAAGTATGTACTGAATTTAAACTTACGTGAATAGCCGTATGTACATTTTTCGCTTCATGAATATGTACCTTTCTTTTGGTTGCAGTAATTTCTTGTTTTTTTTTTTTTACCTTACATTAGGTGTGCGGGTTGGGAGGGGGGGGGGGGGATAAAAGAGAGGCTCTCAGTTCCCTGAGTCAACTCAGTTTTGAAGTATCTCTGAAATTAGATTTGGAAAAAGTAAAAAGGCGATTGTGTGTTGTGATGGCCACACAATCCACTGGTATGCCCTGATCGCGAATAGCCTATCGGTGAACTCTGCTTCACGAGTCCCATGGACTAACATAGTTTGTTTTATTGTGAAGGGCCTACAGGTTTTTACTTCAATGTTTTTCTTGGTGGGGGGGGGGGGGAGGGGGGCATAAATTATCAGGAAAAATTACAGCAAAAAGGAACGAACTAATCTAGATCAAGTCACTCACCACGCTTTACACCAGGGGTCGGCAACCTTTTGATAACAGTGTGCCAAAGTAGGATTTCTAATTCATTAAGAGTGCCAAAATATTAAAGGCCATGCTGCTATAGTCGTTAACTTCTTGTAGAAGTACTTGAATTGCCTTTTTTTTTTGTAGTCTTCCGCGTGCCGTAGGTTGCCGACCCATGCATTACAATTTTAAAACAGCAGTGTGCAACAGGAAGTCTGTTAGTATTGCGAATCACTAAAACGCTAGGTGGTTGGTACATTTTTATTGGTGTTTACGGTGTAACCCCAAGCTGGTGATCCAGCATATATTTATATATCCGTGGTCTTGCCGCTATATTGGGATTTCCCGTTGAAATCCTCTTGAAATCCCAATTTCATTGAAATCCTCTTGCTTTGTCTTGGTGTGTTCTTTTTCGAAGCAACGGAAAATAAAATAGATTTCTTGTGACCTCTCCCTACTTTTCTGCCACACCCTCTTTTGTATATTTGTGTTAGAGTAGTTTAATAACTGAGGCACATTAGGCCTACACATAGAGACACATCACATAAAGAAACACATTAGGCCTACACATAGAGACACATAACAAAGAAACACATTAGGCATACACATAGAGACACATCACATAAAGAAACACATAAGGCCTACACATAGAGACACATCACATAAAGAAACACATTAGGCATACACATAGAGACACATCACATAAAGAAACACATTAGGCCTACACATAGAGACACATTACATAAAGAAACACATTAGGCCTACACATAGAGACACATCAGATAAAGAAACACATTAGGCCTACACATAGAGACACATCAAAACCTGCTTTTTTCACCTGCGACGTATTGCCACTATCCGTCGCTACCTCACTCCGGAAGCTTGTACCAAGCTCGTCATCACTCTCCTCTTCTCTCGTTTGGACTACTGTAACTCTCTTCTGGCCGGCCTTCCTGCCGCTTCCATTCAAGGACTCCAACGCGTCCAAAACTGCGCTGCCAGACTAGTCCTAAAGAAGAAGAAGTCCGACCACATTTCACCTCTGCTCTACTCTCTGCACTGGCTCCCTATTCAAAATAGGATTTTATATAAACTCGCATCTCTATGCTATAAATGCCTCAATGACTCTGCCCCGGATTATCTAATTTCCTGTCTGGAAATATATACAAAACCACGCCCACTTCGATCGGCTGCTCACAAACTCAATTTGACGATCCCGCGGACAAAACTCGTGACAGCTGGTCAGCGGGCCTTCACCTACTCCGGCCCCTCCGCATGGAACACCCTGCCACTCCAGCTGCGACAAAGCTCGAACTTTTACATTTTCAAGACCGGACTCAAGACTCACCTGTTTATTATTGACTCCTAGCCCACTTACATTTTTAAACATTTGTCTGTTATTGTTATCATCGTTAATTGTAATTGTAATTGTAATTGTAGATGTAATTGTTAAGCGCATAGAACTGATTGCGGGATATGCGCTATATAAGCTTCATTATTATCAGATAAAGAAACACATTAGGCCTACACATAGAGACACATCAGATAAAGAAACACATTAGGCCTACACATAAAGACACATCACATAAAGAAACACATTAGGCCTACACATAGAGACACATCAGATAAAGAAACACATTAGGCCTAAACATAGAGACACATCACATAAAGAAACACATTAGTCCTACACATAGAGACACATCACATGAAAAACACATTAGGCCTACACATAGAGACACATAACATAAAGAAACACATTAGGCCTACACATAGAGACACATCACATAAAGAGACACATAAGGCCTACACATAGAGACACATCACATAAAAAAACACATTAGACCTACACATAGAGACACATCACATAAAGAAACACATTAGGCCTACACATAGAGACACATAAGATAAAGAAACACATTAGGCCTACACATAGAGACACATCACATAAAGAAACACATTAGGCCTACACATAGAGACACATCACATAAAGAAACACATTAGGCCTACACATAGAGACACATAAGATAAAGAAACACATTAGGCCTACACATAGAGACACATCAGATAAAGAAAAACATTAGGCCTACACATAGAGACACATTACGCTTACGTCTTAAAAGGCGACCACCGTGAAATGGTCGTTCGACCCCAAAGGGGTCGTGACCCCCCCCCCCTGTTGGGAACCGCTGCATTACACAAAGAGACACATTGCACACAGGGATACACAATGTGCGACTCTTACATCTAGATCTCTAGTCACACACACATAGTAACTCTTGAAAACATGCATTACAAACAGCGAACCAAAACAACGAACAACAACAACGGCAAACAACTGTTTCCAAACATTAAAATTCTACACACTACTATTGTTTTACACTAAAAATCAATGTATACACCCACCAATACCCAAGTTCTAATATATTATTTAGCAGTTCTCAATCTTTCAGCACCACGGCCTCAAAACTTAAATGCACAGAATGCCACACGCAGATAGATGAACAACATGTATTCACGTTTCTGCTTTTCAAACTTCAACTAGTACAAAAAAATTAAAACTCGTTACGCCTCTGTAGTGTTATGACGTATTGCAGGTATCGAAGTTTGTATTTAACCAAGGATCGCCTAAACGCTGTAATCGCTGTTCCGTTTCCAGGATTTACACGAGAGAAATCCTAAATATCGATACCGTGAAAACACCCCGATAGCGATGATATTTTAGTAAAGAGCAATTATAACAATTTGTAGATCGATGCATCGAACTGAACACACGCGCTAGAATCACGCGCCCACAAGACCACATACACACAGACACACACACACACGGAGCGCCTCGACGTTCAGCACGGAAACAGCCGGAAGTGATCATGTCGTCCATTGACATCCACATTGATGCAGTATTTCACTAGGGAGGGGAAGGAACTCGTTTGATGCGGTTTCAAAAAGTTGTATTGCCCTTTTGTTGTTATTGTTTTTGGGTAAATTTAAATTCGACCTTCACCTTTTCATGCTGAGGTGATGTAACAGTGTTATGCTAAAGATATGTTTCAAACATGAGATTAAAAGAAGCAAAACTTAATCTATTCTCTCCCTTGATTGAGCTACGCAACGCAAAGGATAGTTCCTTAGTTGTAAAAACTGTGCCACAGCAGAAAGTGTAGGCCACGTCCTGTTTTTCGCTTACCAGTAAATGATGACTTTTGTTATATAGGTCATGTCGAGTCCCCTCTCCAAGAAAGGACAACTTTCGATTATATAGGTCATGAGTTTCCTCTCCAAGAAAAGAGAACTTTGATTAAGTATGTCAAGTTTTTTCCCCTAACCAGTAAATTACAACTTTTGATTAAATGTAAACCATGTTTTTATTGCCAGCAAAGGGCTAGTTGTTTTTTTTAAAAGTAAAACATGTTTTTCACTAGCCAGCAAATGGTAATTTTTTTAATAAATAGGTCACTATCTGGCCACCAGCTGGACATGTGAGTTAATAGGTCATTAGTCTAGTTTCCTTTACAGATTCGACTCAGTAGATTAGTAACTAAACCTCGATATCTATACAAGTTTTCAATTGTTACTGTGAGATTTTGAAATGAATGTTAAAAGACACTCCCGCCATTCCCGCTTTTTTATTCATAGAAAAATAAACAGATCTGCGTGGAAAACCTGAGGTTGTCTTGGTAGACGAACTGTCGCGGTAGAAAAATGGTTCTGTAAACGAACTTTCGCGGTAGACAAATGTCTTGGAGACGCAAATGTCATTATAAACGAAGTGTCTATAGACGAAGTGTCGAAAGACAAGTTGTCGTGATAGACATACTGTCTGTAGACTTACTTTCTGCAGACCAAGTGTCGATAGACGATGTGTTGCATTAGACGAAGTGTCGTTAGACAAGTTGTCGTGATAGACGTATTGTCTGTAGACTTACTTTCTGCAGACGAAAAGTCGTAGACGAAAAGTTTGTAGACCAGTTGTCGTGATACTGTAACCCATTTTCAGTGTTAAAACAATAACAAAGAGCTTAGTTGTCAATGCATTATTTATAACCATTTTCTTTTTTTTTTTTTACTAGAGGAATTATATCATCGATACTCATTACATTGGTTACGATATTATAGAGTCTACTAAATTCAAAACAAGTTATGTGTATCAAGATATCAAAATCTAAAAAAAAAACGCAAATCGATATTTCAAACTTGCAGTTCCAATATTGAAGAGTTTAAACTCAATCTCATCGCCTTACACGTGAAGTTTTTAAAAAGAAATTGTATTTATATTTTTTTAAAGGGCAGACAATTTTCGAAACATTTATCTACGTGCGGCCTTTGACGTGATAAAAATAATAGCTATGTCATCTGGCATTTTACTGTAAAAATCTCACAATTTATGCTGCTATAAAACATTTTATTTAATAAATTATTGAGTTTCAAAGCAATTTAATCAGGCGTTTGCTACACAGTTCCTTTTATTTTATATAAATAACATAAAGTAGTGTTTTTGAAAAGATCTGAAATCAAGCAGGAACCATTTAGAGCTATGCAGGTGTAATAGCATATTTTATCAGTGACACATATTGATTTATCAACTGTTTAAACAATTGATCTTTTTCTATTTTGTGCACGACGTAAATACGACAATTACAACTCAATGGAGCAGAATTTCTATTTATAGCACACTGGTTCTCACGATCTATTACATGTTGTATGCAGTGGTTGTTCAGCCTTAAGATCTTGTCTTCGCTGGCTCCAATAGAACCAGTGCATAGCCAACCCGACGCCATTATATATAGGTAGACAACAATGTCCGGCAAACGCTCTCCACACAGTTCACGTCCCGCGTGTTAAATTACGACGTCTATAATGCGTAAGAGATGCAGACCCGTGGTAATGGTTCCTATAGATTGTATATACCAGCTGGGATTGGACTGGTTTTTGACAGGGGGGGGGTGACCTATCCAAGGTAGTTTACTGTGTAACACCAATGTGTTCATTCTTGTTTTCGTTTTAGCTTGTGATTAAGTTTGCAAAGTGTCCGATTTGGAACCGGACAATCCGATATTTCAACAGACTGTCCAGTATATAATAAAGATTTCAAAATTGAAATACCGGATAGGTATAACAATATACCCAATTTTCCCCATGGGCGAGATACATGGAAGGGGGAAGATTAATAAAGTGTAAGGGTATTTTCTGAAAGTGTCCCGTATTTTGTGATGCTTTTCGGTATTTTCTGAAGGTGTCCCGTATTTCGTGATGCTTTTTGGTACTTCTGAAGGTGTTCATACTTTTCTGAAAATGCCCGTTATTTTCTGAAAAGGTAACTGGAAATGTTGCTTGGTATGTTTTGTCCATGATTGTAAGATGATTAATTCAACTGACTATAGACTAGTCTTTGACGCAGCGTAAACTCCACAGAAGGAACTTGTTCTCCCATGTCATTACAGTGTATATAGTCTAGCTTTCAGAGACTCTACAAAAAATATTGTGGCTGCCTTTTATAAGTAAGTTTTCCCCCGTTCTCCTCGATCTACCATGTATCCAAACTCCAAACGAATTTATTTCGCATGTAATAGTGTAAATAACATTTAATTTTTAGAGGTTCAGTATTATAGTTTTAAAAAATATTTTGTTTTTAATAAAAAAAAAAAAAATACCACATGGTCAAACCGATTCTAAATACTTTATATAAAAAATCCAATATGTAGGCTACACATTACGTTTATTTAAAAAAATCAGTTTTAAATTCTTTATTTGACAAATAAAATAAAACTCATAACAACAACATAATATTTTGAGACCCATTGATGGAATTTTTTTTTATGAATGACTATGAATTAAATGTACAATGTTCGGAAAGAGAAATCTGTCCGTTTATTTATCTACTTATGTAAATAGTGTACACAGTCGATAGCATCTTTAAAGTAAAGTAAAGGTAAAAGAAACACAATATTTTTCACAATGGATTTGTTATCATTTATGTTTAAAAGATACACTTCTTAAATGGACAAACAATTAATGCAGAAAATGTTTATTAACAACTGTTTAACGTATATTATTTTAATCCTGTAATAATTAACTCTTGTAACGAATACCATAATGTTCGCTTTATATAAAGAAACAATAATTAGTCAGTAATTTTTGTTATATTACAAAACACAACTTGTTTGCAATTACTATTGAATCAAATGTGGAAACGTGTTTTAATTAAGGGAAATAATTAACCCGTTTTCTTTTCCCTAATATTTCTAAAAAGTTTCTTTTTTTTCTCTTATAAATGATTAAAAGACTACAATTTAAAACTTTGAAAGGATTAAACTGTAAAAAGTCTTTAAAAATTATTTAAACATTATATGGCTAAAGAATGTCCCTTTTGTATTTTCCAACATTACATTAACTACCCAGTTAGTATGATTACTACATATGTATTCCGCAATTGTCTGCTATTGTTGTTGCCTTCAGAAAAACATAGGACCGACATCTCAGTTAAACTGAGATCAAATATAAGTAACGAAAGCAGTTGTTAGATCCTCATCCTAACTACCAATTGTAATGTTTAGACAAAAATTACCATAAATATGAAAGTTTAATAATACAAAATTGTAATTGAAAAATGTAGAATACTCATTAGCGGCGGAGACAACACAGGATGCTGCATAAAACTCGACGGCCACATTTTGGAGAAGGTTGAAACATTCAAATACCGAGGGTCAACCCTAACTAGAGAAATAAAAACTCGACTTAGCATGGCCTCCTTCATCATGGACAAACTATGGAATATATGGAAGAGTAATATCAGCTTCCCAGTGAAAATAAAATTATACTCATCACTGGTACTTTCTGTTTCTTTATATGGCTGCGAAAGTTGGACGTTGAATGCAGAGACTGAGAGAAGAATTCAGGACTTTGAGAACAAATGCTACAGAAAGTTATTAGAAATACGCTATCAAGAAAAAAACAAAAACAAATGAATATGTCTTGCTCCAAGTCTATAATCTGGCGGGGAAATAGGATGCACCCCTTTCTACTGTAAAACTACGAAAGCTCAGATGGTTTGGTCATACTGTAAGGCAAAACCATCCTACAAGGTACAGTGAAAGGAGCAAGCAGAAAACGTCGCCAGAAAAAAAATTTGTTGGACAGTTGAAAGAGTGGACAGAATTACCTCTTGATACTGTTACGTCCACAATCCCCTTGTGGCCAGAGCTGTGTAGATCTTGCTGATAATTCTCGTTAGTCCTAGGGGAGACTTTAATTATTAGTATTTATGTTTCAGTATTACACGAACTCTTCTTATAGTCCTGGGCACAAATTCAGTATTTGTATTCCAACATTTCCTTTCTTGTAAATTATGGTAGTAGATAAATCTTATAGTAATGTATACAACACAATAGGATAGTAACTTGACAAAGAAGCTTCAGTGTAACTGTTGTTGATAGTTTATTTCAGGTGGTATGTTCAATATATACAATATATCTATTATGTACAGTTAGAATAAAATAGTGCAAACACAAACGTTCAAAGGAACATATTTTGAAACTCTCTGTCTTTCAGACAAAACAAATCATTAAATACTATCCGAGTGGTGCAAGGGACAGACCCACTACCAGTAGGGGTGAAAATCATGGTAACATTACAAAACTCATAACAAAACGATATGAACTTCCCCTATTAAATAATGAGTCGTTCCCAGACTCTGAGAATTTGAGATCAACACAGAATCCCAGCATTACCTAGAACCTTTCGTTTTCCTACTAAACGTCCTAATATCGCGTGTAGTAAGAAAAGAGAGAGAGAGGAGAATAAACATTGCGTGTTCCAATTCTTGGAAAAACAATATACATGACACGCCCCCACCCAATGAAAGAAATAATGTACCATAATTACCCAAGTAATACTCAACATGGTACATTTTTCGTACTTAACACTATCGTTTTAATAACCAACAATCAATGGAAGATTATTAGACAATTTAAGCAAACATGGCTCACTGGCACAACTAAATTATAAAAAGTGTCACTACCCAATGGTAATTGTGATTATAACGTGATGGACAAATATTTCACCGTTAGTATTAATATTAACTAATGTCTCAACAAGTACAAATAATTCAAAAATATTCTAGTCATTCTTATTTTAACTATGTACAGTTGTGTGGATTTCCACCAAAAATTTGCAAAAAGTCTTAATCTATTTAAACAAATATAACATTGCTCAAACTCTGTCAATTTTCAACAGTTTACTTCTAATATACAAACCAAAAGATAAGTAATACATAACTCGAATCAAACTATAGGTTACTTCCCCTTTAAATTACAGTGTCGACTTGACATTAACAGGGTTCATACCTAAGATGATGATACTTCCCCTTTTCTCAAATATGAGGAGAAAATACACTCTAGTTACGATTACTACAGTAATCTCAATATTAAAATGTAATCCACTATTATGCGTTTTTGGCAAATTTGAAAGTTTAATATAAAAGATTGTTCAGGGTTGAATGAGTGCCCACCTTTAGGTACCTTTGTTTCCCTCCATTCCCGGATATATGGAATATATAACAACCTATATACAACATAGTGAATATCCACTAGTTTTTCCCATTCTATTACCATGATATAACAATTTAGCAATAGATTTCCAATATTATCTATTAATTTATACCAATTAAGATTACATCTCTTTCTAAGATAAAAATTGTACATATTATTATTTAGTTCCATTCATTAACTAAAATAAAACAAGATAATAAATCAACTAGCTCAAAGTTTTCCCACTTAATTGCATGTGATGACAATTACTTTTATCCATCCATATCAAGTAAATACGTGCATATTATATATTTATTGCATCATGCATCAACATTTAAATGGAATTTCTTTTCCATAATCAAATGAATTTAAAATATATCAGAACATCAATATTATACATGATTATAAGAATTATTAATACTTTCAAAAGACTTGACTTCTGTATGATACAAGTATTCTATAGGTATTCCATAATCAAGATTCAAACAAATGATAGGTTATCATGACACATTCTTAATGAATAAGTGAGATGATCTGAAAAAGAAGTATAGGGTTATTCAGTCAATCATGTAGCACCCGAGATAGATTATCAGCTATGACCTTGTCTCTATCTTGTCGATGATACGGGAAATGGGATACCAGTCGGTCTCTGTCAAATTACTTAATTTCCCAAAGTCTCTATAAAACTGCAGTGTGTGGTCGGCTTTTGGTACCATCACACAGGGTGTAGACCATTTGCTATCACATTTTCCTCCTATGTCATTTTCTAACATATACTTTACATCTAATTTAATATGCTCAGGTCTGATGGGGTCAAATGGATGCTGTTTAATAGACCTGGCACTATCGGTTAACACTACATCGTGCTCTATGACATGTGTCCTACTGGGAACATTTGTAAACATTGACTTATTTTCATGCACCAGCTCAATAATCTTCTCCTTATCTTCTACCGGAGGATGTTCTAGCCTTGTATCTAAACTCTTAAGGGCATCTGTATTATTAAGTTTACTTTCTGCTAACTTATATTCTATCCTAGATAAATCCGTCGGGACTCTAGCTAACGAAATCATGGGGACCTCCCGTGGTTTACTCTTTTCCCTGGAAACATAGGGCTTAAGTAAATTAATATGGCATACCCTCTGTTTTTGTCTCCGGTCAGGAGTCTTTATCAAATAATTGACCTCGCCAAGCTTTGACTCTATCTCATAGGGTCCACTAAACTTTGCACTTTAAGGCTGATTTTGCAAAGGTAGAAACACAAGAACTTTGTCACCTGGTGCAAAAGTTCTAGCTGTAGCTTTACGGTCATAGTTCTGTCTCATACGCTCCTGCATCTGTGGAAAATGAATCTTCACATGGTTAAAAGCATGATAAAGCCTATTTTTAAATTTATCTACATATGACAAAAGTCCAATCGGTTCACTGTCCGTTAGCCAAGTTTCATGTAGAAGTTTCAACGGACCTCTGACTGAGTGTCCATACACAAGTTCGAATGGGCTAAACCCCAGGGATTCCTGAGTGGCCTCCCTTGCAGCGAACAGTACATAAGGCACACCCTTATCCCAGTCTTTCTCGTTTTCATAACAGTACTTCTCAAGCATCGATTTTAATGTCTGATGAAACCTTTCCAGAGCTCCCTGGCTCTCAGGATGATAGGCACTTGATAGCCTATGGCTTATCCCTAATTGTTCCATGACTTGTTTGAAAATGTTCGAAGTAAAGTTAGTCCCCTGGTCGGACTGTACTGTCTTCGGTAGGCCATAACGTGTGAAGAAATTTGTCAGGGCGTCTACCACCTTCACTGTTGTTATGTTCCGCAACGGAATGGCTTCCGGGAAGCGAGTGGATGAACACATGACTGTGAGCAGGTATTGAAAACCGGCTTTTGTTTTCGGCAACGGGCCCACGCAATCAATGAGTATATGACTGAATGGTTCGTCGAACGCTGGTATCGGCTGGAGTGGAGCGACAGGAATTCGTTGGTTAGGACGTCCTACCATTTGGCATACGTGGCAAGTCTTGCAGTATTGTTCGACATCTCTTCTCAGTCCTGGCCAGTAGAAGTAAGGGAGGATACGGTGGTGCGTTTTCCGGACTCCCATGTGACCAGCGAAAGGAAGATCATGCGCCATACGCAGTATATCTTGACGATAGCACTTAGGTATTACAATCTGGTGAATACTGTCCCACTCGTTTGTACCTGAGTTGAGCGGTTTCGACTTTCTCATCAATACTTTATCTTTCATGTAGAAACATTCCGCCATTGCATCTGCAGTCTTTTCGTCAACAGCTTTCATTCTGAGTTGCATTATTACTTCGTCATTCAATTGTTCTTTCACCAATTTCTGCTTTGGTGACAAAATGTTATCGTTCTCGGTTGCATCACCAGTTGTTAGTTCAGCAAAGAACGTAGCACTTAAATCGATGTCAGGTGTTTCTGTTATCACTGTTTCATTCGCATGTGTGTCTTCAGAACAGACAAACACATCTTTCGTTGCACTACACGGCGTAGCAGGAGTCTTTACCGACTTCTTTTTATGCATTGCTCTTGTCAGTGCACATGTTGGGCGTTCATTGGCAGGACGTAGGTTTTTGTCCTCCGCCATCTTTGTCTCCAACACTTTAACCATGGGCTCGACAGTGACTCTGCCGCCCATAATGTCATTTCCTAATATCATGGAAACGCCTTTGACGGGTAGTGCGCGCCACACTCCCACTACGATGTTACCTGTAAAAATATCCGACTCGAGTTTTATTCTGTGCAGTGGAGCTTCCACAGCCTCCATACTAGCACCTCTCAGCACAACAGACTCACCGGTACTGGTGGCATCCGTTAACGGCACACTGCCCTCCAGGATCACGCTGACAGCAGAACCCGTGTCACGTAATATCTGTATTTTCTTCTTGCTGAGTACATCGACTTCTGTCGACACTGTCCCCTCGTAGACAAAGGGTCGAAAATCGGATAGGTCGTCCTCTTCCGGGACTTCAGGAACCATCTGTTCCTCACGGCCTTCTGAAAGCATAATAGATTGAGTACAGCTATTCTCTTTTACCTTAGATAGACTGTTCTCAGAAACCATCGACTCCACAACTATGGGCGATGCCGGCCGCATTTCTTTTGAGTTTCTTGACCCTGTGTTGCACACTTCTTCTGTCTGCTTGCTATCTTTCTGCACTCTGGCACAGTGTAGAATAGCACCTTGCTTCTTGGTAAGGATCCAACAATCTTTCTTCATGTGGCCCTCTTTCTTGCAATTGAAACATACCACCTTTGCTTTATTTACATCTGTCTGCTTCCTGAAATGAACTAAGTTACTATTATTATTTACACCACTGTTCTTATTATTGTTTTCACTTGTCTCTTTTGGTTTACTAGCCTCCTTGGGCTCTGGTTTGTGCACTTTGGGTTTGTCAGCATAATATGGCTTTATGCTGGCGTGAATTATGGCATAGTTATCTGCCAATCTAGCAGCTTCATGCACATCTTCAACCCCTCGGTCTGAGATGTGGGTTTTAATATCCACTCGAATACAATCATTGAATTCCTCAAACAATATTAGGTCCTTGAGTTTATCAAACTCACTTACATTCTGTGACCTTAGCCACTGTTCTAACATTTTCTCTTTTTGTCTCAAAAAGTCTACATGAGTTTGATCATATGCCTTCTTTCTGTCTCTAAATAGCTTTCTATATTTTTCTGGTGTCAGGGAATAACTTTTTAGCACCCTATCTTTGATTACTTCATAGTCATTTATTTCCTCGGGTGTTAAACTCAACACTACGTCCAATGCTTTTCCTGTGTTGAGAGTTGACCTTAACAATAAAGCCATCTTATCATCAGGGAACTGATAATCTACAGCTATCCTCTCAAAAAGCAAAAAGAAATCTTGAACATCTTCTTCTCTGAATATAGGCAAGTGTTGCTTCATTGCGCTAATATCCATACCATTGCTGTCCCTACGATGGTCAGGTCTGTTCATGCGTGCCATCTCTATCCTTTCTCTGCTTTCAATCCTAATTCTTTCATTTTCCCTTTCAGTTTCTATCCTAATTCTTTCATTTTCCCTTTCAGTTTCTATCCTAATTCTTTCCAATTCCATTCTCTTCATAGCTAATTGGAATTTTAGGTTTTCACTCAACCCTTCATCTTCATCATTGTTTGATGATCTAGATGACATATTTCTTACCTCGTCTCCGTGGGCAATTACCTCGCCCCCACTGGGAGCTACATAACCTTCATTGATATCGTTCTGTCCCACTTCAACTACACTACCAGTGTTCATGGCATTCTGCCCGTTCAAACATGTCATAATTTCTTTGGTCAAACGATTACGATTAGGTCTTGCCTGTCCTGCCTCAATCCCAAAGGACTCAGCTAATTCTTTTAATTCAGCAAATGACATGGCATTAAGTTCCTCACTTGATATATTCGAAGCCATAGTGTAGCGTTCAAAATATTTGTGATAGTAGAGTAGTATATATTGTATAATAAAATATAAAGTTCCAACTTACGATTTGTCCAGAAATTTGCACAATATAATATTCAACACTTCGTGGAATCTTCACACTTCCCAAGGAATAAAAACGCAAACCAGTTCTCTCCTCTTTTTAAAAAAAATAGTTTCACAGTCCTGAAAACGAAACACAAATATGCCGCTCTCAGTACTACTAATGTCACAAAATATTTATAGGTCAGGAAAAAATATAACTCAAATTTTCCAGACGAGATCAACAAATTTTTTTCAATCCTAGATCAAGAAAAGTAGAACTCAAATCTACCGAACGAGACTACCAAATCTTGTCAATCCTAGGTCAGGAAAAGTAGAACTCAAATATACCGGGCGAGACCACCAAATTTTGTTACGTCCACAATCCCCTTGTGGCCAGAGCTGTGTAGATCTTGCTGATAATTCTCGTTAGTCCTAGGGGAGACTTTAATTATTAGTATTTATGTTTCAGTATTACACGAACTCTTCTTATAGTCCTGGGCACAAATTCAGTATTTGTATTCCAACATTTCCTTTCTTGTAAATTATGGTAGTAGATAAATCTTATAGTAATGTATACAACACAATAGGATAGTAACTTGACAAAGAAGCTTCAGTGTAACTGTTGTTGATAGTTTATTTCAGGTGGTATGTTCAATATATACAATATATCTATTATGTACAGTTAGAATAAAATAGTGCAAACACAAACGTTCAAAGGAACATATTTTGAAACTCTCTGTCTTTCAGACAAAACAAATCATTAAATACTATCCGAGTGGTGCAAGGGACAGACCCACTACCAGTAGGGGTGAAAATCATGGTAACATTACAAAACTCATAACAAAACGATATGAACTTCCCCTATTAAATAATGAGTCGTTCCCAGACTCTGAGAATTTGAGATCAACACAGAATCCCAGCATTACCTAGAACCTTTCGTTTTCCTACTAAACGTCCTAATATCGCGTGTAGTAAGAAAAGAGAGAGAGAGGAGAATAAACATTGCGTGTTCCAATTCTTGGAAAAACAATATACATGACAATACGCTTCTGCAAACGGCTTCTGACCGGGACGAATGGAGAAATCTGGTTACGCGCACCGTCATAGCACCCCCCCCCCCCACGACGAAAGTCACGGGTCTGACGATGATGATTTGATATAAATGCAAATAAAAAGAATGATAATCAACAAACACACATATACATATAAAAACGCTTTAACGATTTTTTCTATAAATCTCCTTTGATTTAGGCCTTGGGCTTAGTACGGAGTTAAAGACCAAGTGAAGAGCTTTTTTATCAAAATTGAGTTAACATTTGATTTTGATAGTAAATAGTGTATTCAGTATCTGAATGTTAAAAAAAACATTTATACAAAATATCAAAGATACATTTTAAGTAATTAGTTCAATATTTGCACTTAAATGTGTGTGTTTTTCGGATGATTACTCCAAATCTCGTAGCCATTTGAGATGTTTTTATTTCCGGCAATATGGGAAAGTGACGTAACATAAAGGATTCCGACTAGGAAAAATGAATATTGTCACGTGTTTTGAATCTATTGCCACATGTTTTGAATCTTTTCCCGGTTCTTATTTTTAACAAAATGGTTAAATATAGATTTATAGCGTCTATTTTTATTTATTTATTTCCCTTGTGATACGTCACTGCCGTATGAGGCTATTCCAAATCTCGTTCCTTTGAGAAAAACCTCTTCACTTGGTCTTTAAATAAATTGTATAAAAATAAATAAATTTTAAAAAGTATAATAGAGCATTTTGACTGTTGGCAAGGGCAAACACGCTGAATGATTTATAAATCCTAGTTTGGCACACAATTATCAAAAGGTTGCCGACCCCTGCTTTAAGAAATCACATACTGGTGTCATAAAAACAACATAATAAAAGGGTAGTTCATAAATGGCGTCACTCATCTGGGGGGGGGGGGGGGGGGGGGTTGTCAAACATTACAATTTGTAATATGTGCCGAGGTGACTCGGTATTTAAAGAATGTGACGTCACATAAAAAAGTGTACGCCACATTTAAATGAAATTTCCACAGTTACGAGTATCACTTTTTAAACTACATTAATTATTTTGTTTATTGTAATACTCTTACTACAATTTAAAAAAAAAGTGAATTGAAATATGATAATTTTGAAATTAGAAATGTGGCGTGTTTTTCTTTTGATATGGGAGATGTAGAGCTTTTTGACGTCATATTGGAAGATGGGTCTCACTTTATGGGTTGTAATGTGTTGATGAGGGGAAGTTGTGTTCAAAATTAGCCAAAAAAAACAACAACACATGACGTCATATATGGACGAATCCACATCCATGCGTTCTTGAAAAAAAGTTAACGGGACAAAGTTTTATTCACCAGTTGAACACCAGGGACAAGTTCATAGAAAACTACAGCAATAACACATTTCTGAGGAAACGGCCGTCAACCAACCAGGACAGAGCTGATAAGTGATAAGACCAAACGTCAGCGGCTACATGTCTAACAGCGTGTACTATTACTGGGCTATTTCAAATGTATTAGCGTGTGTCATATCTTTGTTTATAATAGCTGACGTTAATTTAAATTTAACCTGCTATGGTATTTTTGTTTTGTTATTACTAAAACGAAAGTAATTTTTTAACCATTTCAGTAACGTGTGTGTATTAGTTTGTCTCTAAAACTTAAACATGTTATATTTTTAATAGTCTAGGGACATATTTAAACTCTACAATTTTTATTATTCGACAAAAGCATTTTTTTTTTAAATTCTCATTGATTCGAAACTAAAAAATAATAAAAGATTAAATCTAGATAACCCAATGTTAATGTGTGGTTGCAAGTTACAATCATTGATCTAGTTTAATTATGGGCGTCCGCAAGTTATAGACTAGAAGTGAACAGTTTGATGCAACTATAACCTCTCTTCAGAAACTTTTTTTTGCTAAATAATTTTTACAAAATTCGCAATAACATTTCTCCTCCCCCCCCCCCCCCAATCCCTTTCTATCTGGGAAAATTGTATGCCGGTGCCCATAATATTATGACACTGTACCGTGTCGACAATAAATACTAATGACCGAGACTCTCGAGCAGACTGCCATTTTAGATATGCGCATGCGCTTTTTTGCACACGCATTCCTGTGGCCAATCAGAAAGCCGCAGACGATAGAGGAAATAGTAGGTCGCCGAAAGACTCGTAAGATGTCCTTGTTGAGCTTGATAACATACCATTGACCTTCTTATTATGACGCCTACACTTTCCCAACGAGCTGGTGACTAGTGATCCAGTTCTGCTAGAAATGATAAGCGCTATTACATCAGTATGCCCAGAGAATTTATTGGAATACTCTCAATAAACACACGAAAGACGAAGAAAACTGGGGGAAAAAGTCACATAGTCGTGAGAGTGTGAAAGTATGGTTAAAAAACAAACATGGCGGTGCCGTTTGTTTGTTTGTTTGTTACTATGAAGTAAAAAAAAACAACTTCGTTTTACTTTGAATGACGACACTTCGGCGCCATCTTGTTGAAGTCATGTAAATGGGAAAAGTTCAAGGACCTAAAACTAGAACAACAACAGAAACTTTATTTAGATTTACTATGATTGCATCGATATTTAAAATGGTAATTTAGAGACAGCGTCATGTCTATCATATAGAATAAAGCCTGATCAGAAATTTTTGTAATTTAGAAGATGTTTTTATTTAAATAATAGAGGACACCCTTTAATTAGAATTGTTTTTCCTCCAAGTCAGCGGATAATTTTAAAGCTTTTCAAATGCATGTTAAGCTGGGGGCTGGGATCCTATTCTGTGGGATGCCTCTCTTAAAGTAAAGTATCCCGTCGGACCAAAGTGAAGTGAAGCAGAGTTCACAAGTTTTTTGTAATCACTGCATACTAAGCGATTGTGTGGCCAGCACAATGCCCAGCTGCCTTCACCGACGTCAGATACCAACTAAAGTCAGGTACCGATCATAGCTGGGTTGACCCAGGAATACCCCCCAGACCCGAGAACGATTCCTAGCCTTCACCAGGATTCGAACCTAGGATTCTCGTTACGCCAGCCGATCGCGCTACTGCTCGACCACCGAGCCGTGAATGTCTAATTTAAATCTAAATGAATAAAAAAATAAACCAGTAAAGGATGACAAAAGGGAGAGAAATATTAATATGCGTAATATCATTGAAGGGTAACATTCACTTTCTTTCAATCTGTAACTTACATCACCTATGGACCCTATATCCTGCTTCAAAGTGATACACAAAGGCGGCTAGGGCATTGTGCTGGCCACACAAACCTATTGAAATCCTTGGCAAATAAAACTGGCGAACTATGTTTCTTCGTGGCTTCTATAAAGGAAAAGCTTTTAACATTTTTTTGTTGTCTTTTTAACGCGGTAGGGCAAGGGTAAGGCCTAATGGGGCGATAATTGTTCCCTTCCACATACTTCTTCTAAAATTTCCCACCTTTTTTCCCAGGGAAACGCCGCTGTAATCCTATATTTATCCATTTGAAAGTAAAGGTGACTCATGCATAAGCCGCGGTTAAGAAAAGTGTGTACTATTTAATTGCAGCTATTCCTGGCTATAGGCTGACACCTTTTTTAAACGTTTTCCTGTCGATGCTCTCTGGGTGACGTATTAGCAGGCTGGAAGTAGCTCTCCTTGCGCCAAACAAATGCATACAACAGATCAATACACAAAAAGAAAAGAAATGAGAATTGAAAAGTTTAGGACTAGATCTAGAGTCTAGACTATATATAATCTAGATTTTCAGTATTTTGGTTTTACTATTTCAATGTACAAACTTTTACTTAAACACACGTACAGGGAATTGAAATAATGAAATTATTTTTAAAAAATATACCGAGAGTGAAAGAGAGAGAGAGAGAGAGAGAGAGAGAGAGGGGGGGGGGGGAGAGAGAGAGTGAGAGAGAGGGAAGGATATGGATGACAAACAGAGTAAAGGCAATATGTTACAATATTTATTAGGATTGACCTGCATTTAATTATAAAGAATACACATTGAATCATTACTTATACATGATTATGTATATACTATATAGATCTACGTAAATCTATAATTAAAATGTGTTTATTTATTGATCCTTGATATCAATAATATAGGTTTGCATGTTTTTCTTTTTTTTTTTTAAATCATCAACTTCTTTGCTTTCTTGTTTCTCGTTTACTTCCTGTAGAAATGTTTCATTTCTCGTTTACTTCCTGTAGAAATGTTTCATTTCTCGTATACTTCCTGTAGACATGTTTCATTTCTCGTTTACTTCCTGTAGAAGTGTTTCATTTCTCGTTTACTTCCTGTAGAAGTGTTTCATTTCTCGTTTACTTCCTGTAGAAATGTTTCATTTCTCGTATACTTCCTGTAGAAATGTTTCATTTCATTTCATTTACTCTCAGACCATTTCAGAAAGTCCTATACCTTCCCAGAAAAAAAAAGTTCTGCGAAATCACAGAAATAAAATAATTAGATATATACAATATTTGCATTATGCAAAATTATTATTTCTTTTTACATGCTATTGAAGCAGAGATAATGTTCGCACATCAAAGCCACAATAAGGAAAAAATAGCACCCAATAGAAAATGCATGATACACAGTGGATGTGTTAATTCATATTCTTGCGGTGCCCCAAATGGGCGACCCCTTGACACCCCTACTGTGGCGCTGTCGTACAACAGAAAGCTCGTTCGAATTTCAAATTTCTATAGATCATACCTAATTATATCGATTTTTTTATTATTCATATACATGATAGGTTGGATAAGCACACCCTTTGTGAACCAACTGGCATTAAAGTGAAAATCGGAAAATTGGCCGGCTAAGGAAAAACCGCTGGGGGTATGATCTAAAAGCCGACTCCACAAAGCTCGTTTACACCCGGAGAGAAGTCAAAGATTGTCCCAGAATAAAAGCTTATGAAGATCTGTAGGCCCCCTTTTGTTGGCACCAGACCCGGGCCAGGGTTCAGGGCAGTAACACAAGTTTAATTCGTGCCCGGGTAATACCGGAATGTCTCGTTAATTTTTCTTTGAGTGGGGGGGGGGGGGGGATGGAGGAATTTCACTATTATCCGACATTTACCGAGAGAAGATAGCAGTGCAGGCAATTGACTCCTTTTGCATTCCAAACTCTTAAATCGTTTAACATAAACTTTGGCGAGTGAAGCGGAATTCATCAAATTCAATGGGCCATGCTGGGAGAGGGGATTGTGTTGTCACATAAACGTCTTCAATAGTAGGGTTTCTTACACGTTCTTTGTCCACAGAACACTAAAAATATCTTTATTTTCACTTCACCTGGCCCTTATTAATAAATTATAAAAAAAAATAGTTCTTTCTGGTAATATAAAGATCTAGATAAAAAAGAGTTACAATTTTTCTTTTTTTTTCTTCATTCTTTTTTTATGTTGTTTTCTTTATCACCTAATTCTGGTGATATTTTTAGTCTTTTAATGGAGGAAAAGCTTTGGGGCCTAAAGCCATTCCTACATACAACAGCCCGGTTTGTCAGAGAAACAGGACTGCCAGTCTGACACAGCAAATGCAAAGGGAAATAGGACAGAAGAAGCAACCACTCAACCTTCAAAATAAAAAAAAAAAATACGCATTTTTTTTTTTATTTCCTTAAAAATGTCCTAAATTTTGTCACAAATCGGGTCTTAAACCCGGCCTCGGTTCTGAATAGTTCCAGAGCCGAAAACCCGGTGTGTTCCAGAAAAATCAGCCAGCCTATGAGAGCCGTAATTGACCTAAATTTCTAGCGTTTTACAGGAATTTTCCCGAGGTGTTTGCAATCCAACTCTCTTTCACAAGATCGTCTTCCAATCTATTAAATGACCGTAGTTTTTTTGTTTTCTCGTATTTAGACTGCGTATAATTATCGTATTGACGGTTGACGAATAAGCCTTTGAAAAAAAAGGATACCACCACGTTTATTTGTTAAATGACATTAGTTTCCATCTTTTATACCTTCGCCCACATTTTGGTTTAAGTCGTCACTCTGGTCGTCAATGGCGGCTTCCGGTGTAACGAGGTCCCCACCTCCCATCCAGGAGTGACTGACCAATGGAAGGCCGTGGATTTTCCCTGGGTCTAGCTACGCTAATGGCGACTACCTTGGGGCTTGATTAACTGCTTTGATCAAAGTGAAAACTTTACATCAATCAGTCGTCTGCAAATAGATTCTTTCATTTCTTCTCTTCTGCTGTCTCTTTATCGCCTACAACGAGACCATTGGCAACGGCTTTTATGTGGAGATAGACTTAAAATAGTAGTGATTCTGGCCAAGAAGACAAAGATGGAGATTAGATGGGGACATGAGAATACCATCTATCTATTTATGGTTGTGGGTGGAGGGATGGTCTAACTTCCTTGAGACCCCGGACTAAAAATAGGGTTCAAACAGATATTTGTTCATCGAGTAATCAGGACATGCTAGCCCCCCCTCTTTCAATCTTCACCAGCATTTACCTCCCTTCATCGTTTTTTTTTTTGTTTTTTTGTTGTTGTTGATGTTGTGGTGGTGTCACAGTGTGTATGACAGTTAACTACGAATAAGCAATGTACTGTCCACACCATCCCTTATCAATGAGTTCATAAATTCTACCCAAAACACCTGGTTTTAATAAATTTGTCTTCTTTTTGTGTGAAAGTTAATACTAAGCTATTGCAACGATGTATAGCTTGGCCCTACAAAATTAAATGTAAATTGTGTGCATAGAAGTACTAATAAATAGTAGAAATAGTAATACTAATTGTAAAAAAAGTGACTTGACTGTGACTTGTATTTACTGTGACCCTGGAGTCCCCATTGGAGAAAAGGGCGGCATTTTCACCTCTCCATCGGTCTCGATTTTTGGGCGGCTCCCCTCAGTTGGGTCCATATGAGATCAGCTGCCTTTGCCTCGTTGACAACGGACCTTCTCCACGTCTGCTTCATTCTATCCAATTGTATCTCTCCCTTGGGGTTCTAGTAAATAGTGAGTTAGTAGAAATGATAATACTAATTGTGCAATAGCACACTGCTGAATGGCTTAGTGTCAACTATAGATGGCTGCGCCTGTGGGCTGTCACCAGGAATCGGACACCCTTTCTTCTAAATTAATATATATTTTATATATTTCCTAACGGAGAAGTGCAATAGGCTAGTGTTTGTGTGTTTGTTACCTTCAAAGTTTCAAAGCTTCTTTTTCATACCACAGATTATATATCAACTGGATTTAAATTACTCTTAAAAGATGTTTATTTAAGCCCCTACGCCTAGCCTATGTTGTTGTTTTTTTTTACAGAATTTCTTGTTTACCTAGTGTCATAACAAATATTTATATAAGAATATTTTGCAATGCAATACTGTACTTGCTTATTAATAATATTAATATACTTATTTTCCTTTCTTTTGTCGAGACTTGTAGTCTCATTTATCGTATATATATATATGTCAATGACATGAGTGATAAAGTAGTTGTATAATGTTACCTTTTGGAATTTAATGGCGGTGGCTTTTAAGCTGCCACAAAATGTCACATGCTAGCCAATCCACTCTCTAATTAGATATTTAAAAAAAAAAAGAAATGATGTCTTTTAACTTTTATCTTCTTCAAAATTGTAAAGTCAAGAATAGATGACATATTGTCACGTGCTGAATTATATGCCCTTAGGTAACAGGTTATGGAACGTGCTTGAGTACTGAGCTCAGTTCACGGTAAGTGGGGGGGGGGGGGGGGAGGATAGTGTGTGAGGTAGGGTACTCTGGTGCGTTGTATCGCGTGGTTTTAGTCTAAGCAAGTTTAGTCATCTCACAGATGTATGCACAAGTGGAAGTAGCCGTTAAGGAGACTCCTTTCTAAGACTATATTATTATGTAGGCCTACTTACAGTTTTAATTATTTTCTAATAGATATATAATACATAGATAATCATACATAGATTATAGATACACGAATAGATAAATGTATAAAGAGATTATACATAATAAAGGTTTCATAGAAAGGTGGAAAGATTGATATATACGTAGACCGATCAATAAACAGATATAAACTGACACACCGACAAACAGACAAGTAGAAAGATAGATAGATAGATAGATAGATAGATAGATAGATAGATTGATAGATAGATAGATAGATAGATAGATATTGTGAATAAAGATAAAGACGGGCATATAGATAGATAAAAGATAGATAAATAAATATGTGGACACCCTTTAATTACGTCAACAAATTTAGCTCCCCTTTGTGAAACTTTCAGATACGACCCCCCCCCCCCCCCCCCCCCAAATTATGTTATCAATTCTGTACCCCCCCCCCCCCCATTAACTAACAGGCAGAGAATAATTTGTTGATACTTGTTGTATGGGGGTTAGATATTATGTTAATACTATCTATCAATTATAAATGTTTATATGTAGGTAGACCTACTCTATTACAAAAATATCGTCAAATGCACATTAGACTCTAGACCTAGCCGTCTAGTGTTTCAAAAGTAAAATAGAAAATAAAATATAGACTTTGTATGTTAAAAAATAGTGTTTATATAAACTGTTTCTTTGTATTGTTTAGAAGTTCATTCTACCACTGATATTTCACAAAACTATAAAAAAGTTTCGACGAACGTTATCTTATTTTCTAACACCGAAAGAAAGATATATAGGCGATATAAATAGATGGACAAGACAAACAAATATAAATGTAAAAAAATAATATAAAATTTTTTTTTACACATTGAAATATATTCCATCAGCAAGTTATAAGCTTTACGGTTTCTTTCTAGTGAGTCAAGATTGTAGCACAAATCAAGTAGTGCATTTATTGTAGTGTATAGTATTTCAATATAATAGGCTACTTTATAGCAGTGCTACTGTTATTCTCCTTAGAATATTTTTTTTTCTTTAACGTTTCAATTTCATTGACCGATGTCCTCATTACTGGACTCGTCACTTGGACCAAGGTCAAAAGTAACTTAGAAGTACGTGCTAATTAGTGTGTCTCCCCCCCCCCCTCATCTTCCCCGGGCTCTTCCACAGTGTCCGATACTCTATGTGACACAAGGCAAGTACTCAGGTCATGGATGTACTATTGGAAAAGTGTTTATGTACAATATGGAGGGCCATGTCTAAACACTAAATGGTGGGCCATGTCTAAACACTAATTGGTGGGCCATGCCTAAATACAAAATGGTGGGCCATTTCTAAATACTAAATGGTGGGCTATGTCTAAAGACTAAAGGGAGGGGCATGTATAAACACTAAATGGTGGGCCATGTCTAAACACTAATTGGTGGGCCATGCCTAAATACAAAATGGTGGGCCATTTCTAAATACTAAATGGTGGGCTATGTCTAAATACTAAATGGAGGGCCATGTCTAAACACTAAATGGTGGGCCATGTCTAAACACTAATCGGTGGGCCATGCCTAAATACAAAATGGTGGGCCATTTCTAAATACTAAATGGTGGGCTATGTCTAAAGACTAAATGGAGGGGCATGTATAAACACTAAATGGTGGGCCATGTCTAAACACTAATTGGTGGGCCATGCCTAAATACAAAATGGTGGGCCATTTCTAAATACTAAATGGTGGGCTATGTCTAAATACTAAATGGAGGGCCATGTCTAAACACTAAATGGTGGGCCATGTCTAAATACAAAATGGTGGGCCATGCCTAAATTCTAAATGGTGGGCTATGTCTAAATACTAAATGGAGGGGCTTGTCTAAACACTAAATGGTGGGCTACGTCTTATTAATAAATGGTGGGCCATGCCTAAATACAAAATGGTGGGCCATTTCTAAATACTAAATGGTGGGCTATGTCTTAATACAAAATGGTGGGCCATGTCTAAATACTAAATGGTGGGCTATGTCTTAATACAAAATGGTGGGCCATGTCTAAATACAAAATGGTGGGCCATGTCTAAAAAGCCTACAAAATGGTGGGCTATGTCTGTATTTAGCCAGTGGTGGACTCAGTTTATATTTTGAATGGTCTGTATTTACCCACTGGTGGGCTGTCCATATTTTTAATGGTGAGCTCTCTGCATGGGCTGTGTATATACTTTGAATGGTGGGCTTTCACCATGGGTGTACGCACGTGAGTATTTTTTTCCACCAGCAAGTCAACAATAAAGTAATTATTTATAATGAAAGAAAATGGATGATGATGATGATGCAAAAACACAATTAAAGTAAAGTTACAGCTTCCCCATACAGATACACAATAGAAACACACAAACTTTAAGACAGGCAGCATTTAAGAATTTAATCATCATGAATATCAATACAATAAATTTACAGATATACAATAACATAAATATAAAATTAAGCTAAATAGTCTTAATATAAAATAATATAAGATGTAGTAATCTTGTTTGTACTGTAAAGGGAGCGTTTCTAACATTAATTTGGTCAAATTTGACAAATAAATTGTAAAACTGGTTTTCTTCTTTTAAATAAAAAAAATTGTACCTGTAATTAACAGAAAAAAAATACTTCAAATTATTTCAAAATTTTCTTCCTTGAAATTCAAGTGCACTAATGCATGAGGGGATTTATTAATTGAATTGATTTGGAAACAATATGGAATATAGAATCTAGTATTTCTACTTCCTGTAACTAATATTTTTATATTGATACTTTGGGCAAATGTTCAAGGCACTTTTTCTTTTAGGTACTATTTTGAACAACCTTTCTGGTCAACCACTTTAAAATTTCATGATACGAATTTGGCGGACAAGGCTACCGTTCTGTTAAACTCATGACAATGGCTACCTTTCTTGTCAACTCATGACAAATCAGCATTCTGGTCAGCTCATGGCTATGCTAGCAGTCCCGTAAACTTAGGAATAGGCTTCATAGTTGATTCATAACCAGACTACTATTTTTCATGAGTTTGGTTAAACTCATTCCAGCATATCATTCTTAACAACAAATCCAGTGAGTCAACTATTTAAAGCAGAACAAAACATAAAACACCAGTGAGTCAACTATTCAAAGCAGAACAAAACATAAAACATCAGTGAGTCAACTATTCAAAGCAGAACAAAACATAAAACACCAGTGAGTCAACTATTCAAAGCAGAACAAAACATAAAACACCAGTGAGTCAACTATTCAAAGCAGAACAAAACATAAAACACCAGTGAGTCAACTATTCAAAGCAGAACAAAACATAAAACACCAGTGAGTCAACTATTCAAAGCAGAACAAAACATAAAACACCAGTGAGTCAACTATTCAAAACAGAACAAAACATAAAACACCAGTGAGTCAACTATTCAAAGCAGAACAAAACATAAAACATCAGTGAGTCAACTATTCAAAGCAGAACAAAACATAAAACACCAGTGAGTCAACTATTCAAAGCAGAACAAAACATAAAACACCAGTGAGTCAACTATTCAAAGCAGAACAAAACATAAAACACCAGTGAGTCAACTATTCAAAACAGAACAAAACATAAAACACCAGTGAGTCAACTATTCAAAGCAGAACAAAACATAAAACACCAAAAGACTAAACAAAGAATACAAGTATTCCTGTCAAACAATGTTTTTCTATGGGCTTTTGAAAAAAGTGCTCACCATTTTCCAAGGCATACAAAGGGATCATGTGGCCAGCACCGTGCCTAGTTGCCTTAACATTTTCCTCATTAACCTTGCATGTTTACCTGAATCCAAATCCCAGATCTTTAGAATGGTATTCTGCCTCTCTGGCTGCCATGTCCAAATTCAAATAACAAAAGGCTGAGATGAAAAGCCACACAAAAAAAACAACACCAATGACAACTTTTCATGCTTTTTACTGATGATTGTGTTTTTTCAACTATCAGAATTACAGCATTAGAACAAATGGTTGGCAGCTAAAGTATATGAAATATTTTCCCAACAACACTTCAACACAAGTTTTTGAAACTAACAAAGGTAATTCAAATTACACAAAAATGTTCAAAAAAATAATTTTCATTTACTGTTATATCATAATTTTTTTTAAAAACCTATTCAATGAAGACTTAAGGGCAAGAGTAACAAAAGCATAATTTCTTTTTATTCTATTTAAAGAGCAACATAATGTATATTGTGTCTGTGAAATACAGGGAAATAAATAAATATATAATTGTGAAGGAGAGACAATAATAAAATAATACAAGGGAAATAACTTTGTATTTACCCTTATTAAATTGCTTTCTGTCAATTTTCTTAAATTTCATAAATTATTGAAAAAAATTATTTCTTTTTTTTTTATCAAAGAGAAGAATTCACTAGCCTACTTTGCAGATTTTTTTTTTCAGATTTCTTTATAATACAAAACAAAAAATTTAAAGTTAATAAATTACCACATCTTGAAGAAAATTCTTATAAATAAATTTTACATTCTAAATCTAACATTTATTTAGTTACAAGTGGGTAAACAGACAAAAATAATATAGTTATCGCTATACGTTAATAAAAGGCAATTTAAGTAAAATGATTAAAAAAACATGATAAATGCAGAGTTTATCTATTAGGATCACAGATTTAGTGAGTATCTTGGGAGAACATTGGCTTTTAAAAACACTTCCCATGTCTTTCAAAATAGTTAAAGTCTAGCAGAAATGTCGATCCCAGTATCAAAACTTTATCTTCTTTTGTCAAGCCCTCGAAATCTGTAGATTAATTTCATCAAAATTCTATTAAAAATGTATATATTATTAAAAATATTACTGAGTGATATATTTGTATGATGAACATTTCTGACACATCATTAGTTTAATGAATGTTGTATATACAGCTCAGATTAAAATACACAATTAAGATGGAGTAAAAATCTTACATGTGATTGTGAATTCGTTACTTGCTCCAATGATATCCTTGCAGCCCTTCCATTGTTTACACACTTTAGCCATTTCATAACCTTTACTACTTATTACCTGGTTATAGTTAGAGCAGAAAATAAACAAACATATATTATAAAGTAAAACATTCAACAACAAAAAAAAAGTCAGTGTGTTTTTCTGAATTAAATGTGACTCCTAATGTGATAGACACTAACTTTCTATTTATAATCAGACTTTATTCTGGTTAACATTGAATGCAAGTTATTAAAATAATACAATAAACCTTTTTTAAATTTAGGGTTTTCAACAAGAAAATGACTCAAATTAAATTTACACTTTATATATATTTAAATTTAGGCTTTATTATGATATAAAATAACAGATAAATTTTACAAATGGAGATACTTCATTAATTTGAATTACAGTGTGACATTAATCCTAATGAACTTGAACTATTATAAAACCTTCATTAAAAATATATTAATCTACAAGTGAATATAAAAGCACTGAAGTTTTAAAAATCTCAACAGTATAATGTAGATCTACTTACAATAAAATGTATGTTACAGCAACAGCGATAATGAGTACAACTCCCTTGGAGAGAAAATCTGAGAGACCCCAAAGGATCTTTAAAATCATATTGAGGAATACACAAAGACCATCTAAAAAATAAAAGAATAATGTGTAAATGTTAAAAATTTGGGTTAAGTAGAAGTGAAAAGATAAAACATGATTCCTTGGTCAATGGCATTGATCTTCGAGATTCTACAAGGGTTTTGTTTAGCAAAAGAAATAAAAAGATTTATAAGTTGCACATTACAAAAATCCTTCTATAATTAAAGACCTTAGCATTAAGAGCACTTCCGTTATAAAATACTCATTTTAATATTTAGAAAATTTAGACAGACTAAAGAACATTGTCATTGTTAAAGAAGCTTGAAAAATGGATTTTAGCTCATTTTTGTTGAGTTGTAATTTTACAGTAAAAAGCAAACACTGTTTTCCCAACTTTGATTTGGGCGAAATCTGACTTTAGTTTTCCATTGTTTTCTAAAGAAAGTTTCTGTTTAATGGCAGTTTAGAGATAACTAGAGATAACTAAACAACTAGAGAACTAGAGATAACTAAAGAACCAGATAACTAGAGATGCAAGGGCCTGTTAGACAGGAATGAGGACATTCAAAAAATCTTCTTAATAGAGTAAAATAAAGTAATATAAACATAAATAAAGTAATATAAACATATTATAAACATTATAAGATTGCAACAATATTAATATTTCAAATCATTTCTTAAAAAAACAAACAAGAAACACTATAAATATCTACTTCTGTAAGGAGTCTGTAGAAAGTCATTTTGTCAAATGAAAAGTAAAAAAATATACTATGTACAGATTAGTGACATGATGAAGAAGTAGAAACCAAAAGAAAAGTAATCCAAACAATAAATTTTATAGGATGAGCATAATTAAGCCATTCAAAACGAAGGGAATTTATTGTTAAAAAAAAAAGTAATGCTTTGCTTCTTGTATTACCTTTCACTAACCACACCCAATGAATCCCCAGTTTCCTCAGGTGTAATTAAAGATAACTCTTGAAGGCAACAACAGGCATAAAAACATCTGGAAGTACATCGCAGCGGTCGTTGCAGGTACAACAAATGGTTATCATCATTGTCAGTAACTACCATGGTGAATTCTCGCAGAGACCCGTAACACTGACGTGCTACACACTGAGCAGCTACAATGAAAATAACATTTCATATATTTAACAAAATTATGCACATACGTGACATGAAATAAAACATATATTTTGTAGAAATATAATGAAAGATAGTTAGTCAACAACAGATGATGTTGTGTAATAAGATGATGAAACGGAGTCATTTGAAGTGTGATGATGGAGTCATTTACGACAAAACATGATTTGCTAGAGGCATAGGGTCTGTGTGTGTGTGAAAAATGTTTTTAAAAAGGATTGTACAAAATTTAAAACAAAGAAGTATGTACCTACTTTCATAAATATACAAAACTTGTTCTCCATTTTTATTATACAAACTATATCTGTTATTACGTTCCCAGCCAAGACATACTGAAAATTGAAAGAATCTTTAAATGTACAATTACAGAAAAGGATCTAATGATCAAACATAAATCAAATAGAGCAGGGGGATTTTCAATGGCATGCTGATCAGGCCTTAAATGTCTCTTTGGGTCTCTTCTACAAGAAATTTAGTACTACAGCAGGATGACTTTTAGAGTGTTGGCACAATGAATAAATTAGAAATCATAATTTGGCACACTATTATCAAAAGATTGCCAATCCCTGAAATATAATAAAAATACATTGGCATTTTCTCTTTTATGGGAAAGAGTAAATAAATATCCGAGCTCTCAAAATTATCCACCTCCCACACTTTGTGGATTAGGAAGATATAGTTATGGGCAGGAGCCATATTTATTTTGGTGGTTTTCAAATGATGTCTCTGTCTATGCTGTCAAAAGCTTAAAATCAACCTGACTAAAAACCATCAAATAGAAATAGAGAGGTCATTCCAGAAGCTGTTGTGGAGGCCCTATGTTCCACAAGGAACAAAAGGAACTAAGCATTCCTGAAGCAGGTTCAGTGTTCTCGCACGTGTTCGAGGTAAGTGGAAAGACTTTGTTGCTGCCCTATTCGCCAATGGCATTTCAGGCAGTAAGCAAGTAATATTTTAAAGCATCATAAGCTCAGAGCTCAACAAAATAATTAATAGTCTAGGTGATTGCAACTATAACTAAGGATAAACAAACTTTCTACACGCTTGTCGTACAGTTTATCCTTATTCATTGTGCAACAACAATTGTAAAATCACTATTTATTTTTTTATTTATAAGTTTACAGATGTTCCTTTTTAGATAGAAGATTATTACGTCCACTAGGCCCAAAACTCAGGGATCGACTGGTGGCAGGGATTGAACCCGCGACGTGTCAGTTGGTTTTTGGTTGACAGTCCGGTGAACTAACCACTGGACCAGCCGGCTTCACTAAAACTAGAAATACTAGTGGACAGAAGGGCAAAGAGTAAATTAGTAATAATACATAAGGCATTAAACTCTAATTTAGAAATACAACACAATAACAACCTGTTGCAATGCTCAGAAAAACATAAGGACAAAAACACTTTACTTATAATAATCCCTTATGCGAGAACAAATGCATACAAGTACTCTTTCTTCCCAAGTGGTATATGGGCATGGATTGGATTGCCTGAACAAACCAGGAAACATTTCAAACACTAATACAAACACAAGTCTAGACTCGGACGATGGATGAGGGTAGGACACAATAATCTTCTTTATAGAAGGAGCGTCTGTAATATATATAAGATAAGAACAAGACCCTTTTAGGGCCAAACCCCGTTTGCTGCCCATCGGACGATGGATGAGGGTAGGACACAATGTCAATAATCTCCTTTATACTTTATAGAAGGAGCATCTGTAATTGATAAGAACAAGACCCTTTTAGTTTTAGGGCCTAACCCCCTTTCCTGCCTGCTCACATTAACTTTAATAAAATATGTTAATTTTATCTTCATCATGTTAATCAATCAGTTGGTAAAACTTCGGTAGTTAAAACAAAGTATAGTATAGTATAATCTGATCTAAATAAAATTATTAAATTTCAAAATAAATACTATCTATAATCTACCTTCCACCACATCAAGATGTTGATGAACTCTAATTTCATCAAGCTTATCTAATATAGAAGCAAGGTTGTGGACATCATTGGCTACCCACATATTCTGCTGCGAATTAGTTGGAGATTCAGAATCATGGCACTGCTTGTTCATTCCATTAAGCTGAGATTCGTGAATAATAACATTGACATCGTTGCTTATTCTTTGAGAATATCTGTTTACATCTGCCCCTCTTTCAATTTCAATCCTCTTGTCACTCATGTCTATGATATGATTTGAATTTGATGGTTCGGTCAGCTTTAATCAAGCTCAACATTAAAGCATAGCTTTTTTTTAAATATAAAGGATAGCTTGATCTACCATAATAAATCAACAATATCAATTTCACATTTTCTTTCTCCACAAATTGTACATAAAACATGTAAACAAAATAATTATCCGCCCTTAGTTCAGGAGTAGGAGCACTCCCAAAACAAGAACTCTCCAGTGTCTGCAAATGTACGAACGGCAAGAATAATTACTAAAAAAAAAAGGTTTCACATTTAGACTAATATAAATTATTTGAAAGTAGGCCTATATTAAATATCATTTAAATCTAGGCTGTTTTCTTTTGAATGTCTCTCTCAGCGGTTCTTAAATTGTTTGCTCAATGACTCAATGATAAGAAAATCACAAGCACATGCAGACATGTAGATCTAGACATAATATGCTAAACTAGCAGACAAGCCTTTTGTGGCTGACTTGCTAAAAGAGCCGTTCTACCTTCAGCAGGTGACTAGACTATCCAACGCAGCCCAATCCTTGTAATACTCTTTCATCTTCTTTCTTCATCCTTATTATTTCTTCCCTTGTCATCCTTTAGCTTACCCTTTTTACATGATCCACCTGGTTTTCTAGTTTTTACACGCCTTTAATTGTTTTAATATAAATATGTACCCCAAAGGGACAGAACAAAATGTAAATAACCTGTACTATGAAATTTTCAGTTTCCTCCCCTCGATGTGTCTTCAATCCCTTTCGATGTGAAAAACTTGAAATATAAATTTTGTCTTCTCTCCCCTTTCTTTATGTTAAATTCCAATAATTGCTATTGTTCAGATACGTAAAATTTACAAATTAAGAATGAATAAGTACGTCTAATAAATGTTTAAATAATTTCAAATATATATAGAAATTAAGAATGAATCTCTATGAAAAATAAAAAGAATGGATGAAATTAAAATTAAATTAGTTAGATAAGCTTTAGTTTAAAGTACTAAAGTCTTCTCTCCCTTTAGATGTGTAAATTTGAAATATTTGTCTTCTATCTCCTTTCTATATGTTAAATTGAAATAATTGCTATTGTTCATGTACTTATGGTCGAATAAAGCTCATTAAAAAAATTAAAATATAGATTTAGTTAGGACCTAGGAGACTATACCTAGTATAAGCTTACTCAATCACAGGCAATAATATAGGCATAATATAAGCGCTAAAACCATATTTTACCAAGTTCGTGTCTTTTTGTTTTATATTTTAGGCCTACCACTGGCTAATTATATTAACAGGTCGTTTGGGTAGAAAGTGTATCGTTCAAAAGCAAATCTTCCGCCGCGGCATATCGTGCATAAACATCACTACATCTACAAAACCTAATGCATATAATTAAAGCATTCTAACTAAAATAGAACATATTAAAATTTAAAAAATATAGGCTTGTAAAAGTCTGCTTTTGAACGAATGAAAGAGAGCCTAACTAATAGCCTATATGTGGTAGGCTATATTGAAAGGTGAGTAGGCCTAAAGTTGGGTTATAAACGTATAACTTTATAAACAAAAGGACACAAAACGCTTTTCTTATCCCAGAAAAAAATGCATAATGTAAAGCTTTGTTATAAAATTGTGTTATATTATTATAAGTTATACGATTTCTTGTTGAAGCGTTAAATGATCATTAGTTTCATTCAGACAACCAGGGCAGATAACCAGGTTTAAAATTGACACATAATGATTTTCTCATTTGCCTCCCTTAGACAGGTGTCCTGCCTACACTGTCACAAGTAATTATTGTGTTGAGAGAAACACGCACACACACACAATAATGAGACTAAAATACATCTAATAGTCTTCACAAACATACAATAAACTAAAAGTTTCTAGTTTAATTAATTACACATTATTTATTCATAAGGACATCATCTACCTAAACTAAAAAATAATAGGCCTAAGTATTTAGGAGTCATAAAAATTGACACATTTTCATGGCATTAGTGTAGTTTATATATATATATATATAATAAAAGTAAAAATGATATAAATAAAAGGTGGGGAGGAGGGTGAGAAAGAGGGGGGGTTCATTGAGGAGGTAATAAACTATGACAAGAAACAAGGGTGTGTGTTGCTATAGCTGATGCAATACTTAACATCCTTATTCGAATGAGCCATATTGTTAAATAGCCTATAATGGCATATACATGTATATTTATAGTGTACTAGTAATTTGACACATTTGACTCAACCTGTCGAATCCGACAAAATGTCGAACTATTATTAAAAAAAAAAAGTTTTTCCCCAAGATATTTTTATAGGTAGGGCCTACAGGTAGAGACTAGGGACCTAGAATAATTTTTTAGTTTATGTCATTAAAAATAGGAGAATAAAAAGATACATCTCACTCTCTCTCTCTCTTCTCTCTCTCTTTCTCTCTCTCTCTCTCTCTCTGTAGGATATATATATCTTATCTTATCTTATACATTACAGACGCTCCTTCTATAAAGAAGATTATATATATATATATATATTTACAGGCTATATAATTTGTTTGAAAGTTATCACCAATACCTGATTTAATAAACATTTAACCAAGATAAACATTATTTATAAACATAAACAATGCCGCCGAGCCAACTAAATTCAAAAATTGTAAACGTCCAGCCCAAAGATTTCGGTTTAAATTTTTTTTTTAATTCTTGGCGCAAACATCAGTAACGGGAGATCCGGGATCTAGGTCAATTGGAAAAAAGATCTGGCTGTAAAAAAGAAATTTAAAACGCGATGGACATGTGGACATGACTACGCCCCCCCCCCCTTTCCCACCCGCCGCCCAAACACAACGAAAACACCAAAGCAAAGAATAACTACCAGTAACCTATCAAAAATAGCTCTAAAAAAAAATAAAAATGGACGAAACTCTCGGCTCTTAGGCCCTGGGCGTAACGTTGTAAATGGGTGTATCAAGTGCGTGGCGGGGGGGGGGGGGGCACGCAAAGATCCTGTCCGAGACTGACCACATCGAGACACGCCGATAGGACGCGCCGCGTAACAAAAAAACAACAACAAATACGGTTTCCACAGTCACATGTTGCACTTTACTCTGCTTCTCCCCCACCCAAGGATTTCCCCCCTGGAACTTAATAAACGTTGGTGACTTGCTCGTTTTCCTAATTAATTAATCCATCGTCCGGTTGGACGAATTCCACACTTATGAATCGTTAATTAACAGTAGTGAAAATAAAATAAACACTGTCTCATTTTCTGTTTTCTTTTTTAATTTGTTTTTGTTATATTTCTCTAGCGATTCCACGACAACTCGTCTACAGATTTTTTTGTCTACGACACTTTGTCTACAAAAAGTAGGTCACCCGATGTTACGTCTACCGCGACATCTCGTTCTAGTGACACTTCGTCTACCGACTACCGATAATTAGTCTAATGCGACAGTTCGTCTACCGACACTTCGTCTAACGCGACATTTGGTATACCAGACGATTCGTCTATGGCGACAGTTCGTCTACCGACACTTTGTCTACCGCGACAGTTCGTCTACCGAAGTGTCGAAGACGAAAAGTCTGTTGACTAGTTATCGTGACACCTTCTCTACCAGCATTAAGGAACGCGAAGGGCCTTGCTCGAGAAAATACATTCGTGGAAGTGTAGGGTTGCCAGATGCATGGGTACCAAAAGGAGGACCAAGTGAGACAAAAAGGAGTACAAAGGAGAACACATGGATACCAAAAGGAGGACACATTGAGTGTTTCATTTTAATAATTAATTTTAGTTTTAATTGAATGCGGATTTAACCAGCAATCAGTACAATTTTACTACAATGGTTGCTAATAATTATCTATTAGTAAATTAACCAAGAAAAAGTCTTGTAAACAAATTGGGAAAAAAAATTACATATACATTCAATAGACTTTTTTTTTCGAAATGCAACACTAGGCCTACTGCCTACTATATTATTTGAAAACCTTAGGCATACAGAAGCTGGACATTTTAAGGGTTTTTAGCTTTGCCTGACGGACGGAGGACACAGGGCTAAAAAGGAGGAAGGACATGTCCTCCTTTTGCCGGACGTCTGGCAACCCTATGGGAGTGGTACATTTACTTATATTTTTCACGTCTGCTGAATGCACGATGACTGAAGTGAATAATAACGGTAATTTCTTTCAATTAAGTAAGAAAAAGAATGTTTGACTTTGCATAATACGCGTCAGGGTCTCAGTGAATCATCCGGCTACTTACGTATTTTTTAAAAAATGTTTTATCTAAATCATTAAATATAGCATTGACTATATAACATATTTAATGGGTTATAACCAGCCCGGTCCCAATGGGAATTCCCACTACCTATCCCCCCCCCCCACAGCCTAACACCTCACCATATCCACTACGTAAAACAAAAAGTAAAGCTTTGTATTGAATTTTTTTTAAAGTAATAGAGTACTCTTTCTCTATTGACTATAACAATAGCCTAAATGTAAAGTCTCAATAGCAAACTATAATTTGAAAGAAAAAATTATAAAGATTGCTTTCCCTTGATTGTTTTTTGGTTCCAGTATTACCCCCCTTTACTAGTTTTAATGATTCTACGCCAAACTATTTCATTAGTAAAGAAAAAGAAAAAAAAAAATTTTTATTATATGTAATGGTGTTGACACATTCCTATTCTTATATGTACTAATACTGAATCCTGTCGCAGCCTTTCTTAAAATGGTTTTATTTTTATTTTCCCAAAGCGATAATAAACATTAGGTATGTATCATGACAGTTGAAAAAAAGACGAAATATTTAGGGAGCTTATTATAGAATTAATGCGCTGGCTTATGTTTTAATTGATACGTTAGTTAGTGAGATTATTGGATCGTCGATATTGTCGGTAGTTGCAAATTGATTTATTTTTGTGACCGACGAAACTATCCCACCTGGAAATATACTGACTGACTAACTGACTGACTAACTGACTGACTAACGTACTAAAGTAAACTGGTTTTTGAAATAATTTATTTTCATTTTTTCACTGCTTGTTTCGTGTTGTTCTTTTTTAAAGTGCAAGTTAAACATTTACTTTTTTTTGTTATCGGCATAATGGAGAGCGTGAGAGTCTAGGAAAGAGAGAGAGAGAGTGAGAGAGAGAGAGAGAGAGAGTTGGGGGGAAGTAGAGAGAGAGAGAGAGAAAAAGTAAAAGTCTAGCATAGAGAGAATTAGGGAATCATTGAGAGTGAGAAAAAATAAGAGAGAAGAAGAGTGTGTCACAAATTGCGAAGTTGGCAGTTTGGGGGGGGGGGGGGTGAAAGAGTGAGAGAAAGTAATAGTAAGAGATATAGAGATTGAGAGTAGAGACCGACCAATATTCGGTTTCGGCTTCGGTTTCGGCGCCGAAAATAGGCTAAAACCCTTTTTCGGCGTGGATTCGGTTTTGGCCGAAGACAAAAGGTTATTTTTCGGTTTGTTTACGGTTTCGGCCGAAACTGATATTGACTTTCGGTCATCAGCCGAATATCTATTTTAACTTTCAAAGTTCAAAATGCTACGCTAGTGTTGCATCTATTAAGCTTACTCTACTTATTGATACTTTCAGTTACTTAAAACTGTTACGAATTAATCTGTGTGAAGTAGAAATGTTAAACGAAAACCAGATTACGGGAGGAAATCATTCATAACTGTGTCCCACGATTGATTTATCTTTTTATCCGAAGAAATGTTTGTAAACCCTGTTTGATTAGCACAAAACAATTCCTTAACATTATATTCCTTGCAAACAGAGGCGACTTATTTTTTTTTTGAATTCCGAATATTGCTTGTGAATTTGCGATACAAGCACATACAACAGATAATGCAGATGTTAACGCTAGTCGACGGTACAGACATTTGACCTACGTATTCGAAAACAAACAAAAATGGAATTTCCACACTGATGCTGAACGCTCCTTTAACAGACAAACAGACAGATAGACGTAAGGTTGCGAGATACTTGGACTTCAAAAGGAGGACATAGAGAGACAAAAAGAATGACATATTTAGTGTTTCACAATCCACAATCAGTTCAGTTTTATTACATTAGCTGTCAATAATTGCATATTAGTAAAACTGACCCAACATTTTATTTAATGTACACTGAGAAGCAACTTGGGCAATTAAAAAAACTACTTTGCAGAACATGTAAGGTTCTTTTCAAAAACGGTTAATTTTCTTGCCGGACGTCTGCCAACCCTAGATAGATGTTTCTGGGATTTTATTCATATTCTACAAATATTCTTTTAATGTGTGTAACATATAGATCTAACATCCTCTGAATTATCTTATAATTATAAAGATCTAAATTCATAACACTACAGCTTTTGACTTCTGCTAATCCAAAATCAAATATGTTGTTTTTTTTACAAAGATTTCACCACGTAATAAGGATCAATGGTCCTTCATATTATTTTTTTAGTATAATCAATGCAAATTTGTCTTTTCCAAACTATAACTTACTTTGACCTATACCTGTAGCCACATGCATCCTGATCCGCCTATGCAAAAGTGTCTACCCTCTCCCACTTGAGTATGTGTGTGTGTGTACAATACCGTTAAACCATACTTTTAGAAACTTAGTCACATATATACACAGTTACACCCAACACCTCACAACCTAATCTAGCTACGTAGCCTAGACTCTATAGGACGAAAAGGTTATTCTCTATTTGAAATAAAAAATGTGTCTAGTTAAATATTTATAATAGAAAAACTGAAGAAAACCACTACTCTTGACAATTTTAGTGTAAATATAGAACATAAAAGGAAGAAGAAAAGTAACTCTCACAAATACAACCAATTCAACTTCATAGTTTTCTTACATACAAAAATAAAGTGTTGTTACTGTTTATGTAACTCTCACAAATACAACAAATTCGACTTCATTGTTTTCTTACATACAAAAATAAAGTGTTGTTACTGTTTATGAAATGGGGCACGGTAGTCGGGCAGTGCTTTCGACAGGCGGCGTTCTGAAGGTTCTGGGTTCGAATCTTGGTAAAGACTAGGAAATGTTCCTGCGACTGGAGGGAGTCCCCGAGTCTAACCAGCTCTGATGGGTACCTGACATTAGTTGAAAGTATAGACCGTTGGGCATTGTGATGGCCACACATCACCTAGTATGCACAGAAACTGGTGAAAGCTGCTTCACCGGCCATTATAATATGATCAATTTGGCCCAAAGGATACTTTACTTTTACTGTTTATGAAAAGTATTTTGTTGTAAAATGTTTAGTTATTTTTTTTATTCATGGATTATGTAATGCTATTACTCTAGATAGAGTTTAAATCAATGATCGAGCTGTGATTCAACACCCGTCTTAATAAATTGGTTCATTTTTTCATCTGTCTTGTCCGCTTTTATACAATTAAAATAACTTTAAAAAAAATCTTTTATTGTAATAATTTGTTTCACTTGCATTGTCTATAGGCCTAGATCTATATCTAGTAATATTTTAATACAAAAGATAATTAAAACTGACAGATATAGTTTAAAAAAAAAAGAATGTAATAAAACATACAAGAATAATCATGAAATAAAATAACAGAAACAGATTTTTGGCTTTTTTTTAAAAACATTTTCAAACAGAAACAAATGTGGGGTGGGAAACAAAGATCCAGATTACTCTGGATTCTAGATCCTTGTGGAAAAAAAAAAGCCGTGGGTGTGGTAACACTGTTGACGCTCAGGATAAACCAACGTATGGACGGAACAGTACTACGGTATACATAGGCCTACATACGTTTTTCTTTGATCAAGCCCGAATAGGTTTCTTGCATGTGTCACACAGCGCGGGATTTTAAATTTAGGGAGCGTTCCGTTTTATTTTTCTTTCTCTTTTACACGCAAGTCTAGATCTAAGTATAGGCCTACTGAGAAATTAAAAACAACAACGTTTCGTTTCGGAGAAATCTCGCGAGTTTGTTGAATGAGAGACGAAACCATGTATATCTATGACGAAACTGTAAACGTTTTGAATGAATGAATGAACAGTCGTGGGAAAGCATCGGAATGGGGAATTCCTTGACCTTTGTTTAAATTTAGGCAACAGGTAAACTGGAGGTGAAGGCAGTATTACTATGCATTACCACAGTTTTATTTACAGCTCAGTGGTGACAGACTAACCCATATTTTAAATAAGAGTAGGATTCTTTAATCCTGTAGGATTATAAATCATTGCGACCTTTGGTTTAGATTGCAACGAGGTTTAGATTGCAACGAGGTTTAGATTGCAACGAGGTTTAGATTGCAACGAGGTGACAACGAGGACCCTTTAATCTTCACTCGTAATTCTCATGATGTATCAAACACCGAGTGCAGAGTTTATGTTTAGGCTCTTTGTCAATGGGAGTTCAAGTCTGGCGGGTACTTGGCAGTTGGGGGAAAAATGAAGCCACACAATCCCCCTGTATGCCACTGATACTAATGTTTCTCTGGCACCGTGCTGTGGACCAACAATTTCTGAACGGGATTCTTCATGCCTACTTTTTACTAGTATTTGAAAAGACTAGTACATAAAAAAGACTAGTATATGAAAAGAATGGATATGAAAAGACTAGTATATGAAAAGACTAGTATATGAAAAGACTAGTATATGAAAAGACTAGTATATGAAAAGACTAGTATATGAAAAGACTAGTATATAAAAGACTAGTATATGAAAAGACTAATGTCGAAAGGGCGTAAATAGAAATATATAATTTCTTCTTCTGTCACTAAGTTTGCAGAACTGTTTTCTATTTTGCAGTCAAGACCAGACAGATACATAGATATAAATATGTGTTTGTGTCTTTCGTTTAGCTGCTCCTAGTTATTTTGTTGGCACGTACGAGATTGGTTAGTTTGGAATATTCAATAAGTTTCTATAATTTAGAAAAACAAACTGTATATAATGGACCCAGAGACGGTAACATTAAATATTCATTTAACGCAATAAAATAATGTATAAAAAAAACATTTACATGTGAAAAAAAGTCCTCTTCTAAACACGAGTGAGACAACATTACGTACATAAACTATAAGTCTTCCTATGGTTGCCAGACACATCATTGTCAAAAGGAGGACAACAGATAGACAAAAAAAAAAAGGAGGACAAAGTAGGACATTGTGTTTCAATTGTATACTTTCAAATTAAGCCCGCAATTAGTAGGCCTAGAATCTTCTTACAAGAGCTGCCATGAAGTTTAAGTGTGTAGGCCTATAGGTAACCTGAGCAAGAAACAGTTTTGATAAAACATAAACATAAATTCCCGTTTGCTGAAAGTATTGAAAGGCAGCTTGCATTTCGTTGGGCAACTTTGAACATTTTTTTTACAGCTCATGCAACAGTCTTTAAAAATAACGGATATTTCTTTTCTTTTACAAAGTTTATGAATTATATTCTTAACATGTTAATACTCTACTTTTTTAAACTTTATTAGCCTTTTTGCCTACAAAAGCTAAAATATTACAAAAGCCGGACATTTAAAAGCTTAGGGCTTACTTTGCCTGCCGAACGTCCATCCCTGCCCTGCAATGGTTTTTGCAGCATGCTGTCTTGGTCCCATATTTTAGGCCACAGCACCGAAAGCGTGTAATGTAAAGCACTTGGAAAATAACTTTATTAGGTCATTTCAGTGTGTCATTTGTTTCTAAATAAAAGAAAAGGACAAACAAAAGTTTGTTATCTTTATATTAATTAATTAAAAAAAAATTAATGCACTCTTATCTGGATTGGTGTATTATACGCTTGATGATAAATAGCCGCCAAATGTAATGTAAACATAAATAAAGGAAACAATAGTTAGAATATATATGCTTTAGATAAGCACCAGATTGAAAGTGATTGATCATAGTTCTGCTACTGGCCAGGTCACGGGAATTTTAGAAGAAGCCAAAAGTTTTAAGTTAATTAAGAACATTACATTAACTACCGGAGACTCTAGCTTTTGCAGGAACCTATGCGTCATGCAGTGCCTCACTTTGAAATAGGTGTGACATATTTCCTTTTAGTTTCTTTCGCTTTCCGTTAGGTGTGGAGTTTGGGTACTCATTCAAAAAACGTATCCAAGGCCAGAGTACAGTTAAAGTTGTGAGAAGGCCATAAAGTCCTCAATGGATTGGGTAGGCTACCCGAATTGTCACACCCACGGGGTTAACCTCCTCCCCCCCCCCTCCCCGCCCCTCCCCGCCCCTACAGTAGTAATTAGTAGCAACAAGTAAAGTAAGCTAAATATTATTTTGGTAAAATACAATGTAATATAAAGCCACACTCCTACAAGAAGGTTTACATAGTGTAAACAACAGGGAATTCCCGGTGCAGGCGCGCGGCCTATTGCGTGACCTACTTGCGTTGAGAAGTCGACGTCAGCACACACAAAAAATATGGAAGTACAAGATCAAGAATGAACGTACGCGTGGGAATAAGAGCTAGCTGCCTGGAGATAGGCAGGAGATATACTCAGGCGGGAGATAGATGAAGACACCGTTGACCTTTCGTTAGTAATACTTAAAGACTGTTGGTTTCGGTACGTCATTTTTTTAAGCTTCAAGGTTTGTATGTTTGTCCCGATGTTAATACACGCAGAATAGAGAAATAAGCTTACAATAGAGTTTCTTTGATGCAATTTTGAATTCATAAATCTGCAAACGAAACTTAAATATTTAAAATGAGATGTAAGGCTCACGATAAGACTAGATGAATGCTAACAATTTCCTGGCCTTACGAGCTTGTTGATTCATCATCTACATTCTACATTCTTTTTTGGGAAAGTTATTATTAAGCAGACTGCAGAAACAAGGGTTATTCAATGTCAAATCTACACATTGTCAACTATGAGTCAGACTATGACACATATGTCACACATAGATTTATCTATCTATCTATCTATCTATCTATCTATCTATCTATCTATCTATCTATCTATCTATCTATCTATCTATCTATCTATCTATCTATCTATCTATCTATCTATCTATCTATCTATCTATCTATCTCTCTATCTATCTATCTATCTATCTATCTCTCTATCTATCTATCTCTCTATCTATCTATCTATCTATCTATCTATCTATCTATCTATCTATCTATCAGCCTGTCTATTTGTCTGTAGGCCTATGTCCATATGTCTATTTGTCTTAATAGCTGGTCGGCTATTAAATATCACGTTTATCACACAAATTTAACGGCATAATGCTAGATGTAAAAAAAGAAGTAAAAGAAATCTTGTTCATAGGCCAGACAAGAAAATTGTATGGACAGCACAGTGCACAGCCGACAAATGCATTGACCCAAGAACTGTTGTGAAATCGTCACAAATTGATACTTTAACTTAAAATGGAAAGTATGTAAACACTATTAATCATAAACTAGACGACGCATGACTATTAAGCACACAGAAATATACTTACAAAATTACACACAAAAAGAACACACGCAACATGCTAGAAAAACAATATTGTTACCATTTTAAAATAAAATATATTTCACGGAAGTGTTTGGTTTTTCTTATATTTATCATCATCCTAACCATCATCATCCTAACCATCATCATCCTAATCATCACCATGAGCTCTTTTGGTTCCTCGAAGGACATAAAGGTCCACGTAACCCACTCGTCATGGTATCTTGCCAGTCTCTTCATTTCCTTTCAGGTTTTGCTTCCACCTTTGGTTTCATCTATAGACTCTAATACTGCTATAGTCTTGCATTTAGCGAAAACATTTAAAACAATACAAAAAAACAAACAAACAACAACAACAAGAAACAAAATGAAATAAAAACAACACATTGTCGAATACTATTTACATTCTATTCCCAGATTCCGACCAGGGTTTTGATTTCAGCCGCCACAAAAGATTTTCGCTGACAAAACACCCACCTATCAATGGATTGACATTGATGACTTCGAAATGCAGCTGATTGAATTTGTAGAGTAGATCATGTTGGAAGAAGAAATGATTGGACCTTAGAGTTGACTTGGAAAACATGGGTGAAAAATGAGGTTACACGCAGAATCAGAGTATCAGCGAGAAGTGCAGAAAAAGAATTATTGACTTGTAATGCGAGTTCAGAAATGTGTTTGCAGTCTAAAAAACGTTGCAACAGCATTGCTCTTCATGTTTTTTTTTAAATCTACATTTGCTTGTAAACCTGATGGATGAAACCAGTAGTTTGTGTATAGTCTATTTCTCTTAAGATTATGAAATATAAACCCGATGAAAAATTATCTATGATCGGTGACGCAGAAGTGTCAGGATAATATATCAAACGTAGCAGCAAAGTTTTAAGGCGGACTCATATTTTTTTAACAATTATTTTTAGAAAGCGACTTAATGGGACTTGTGTGAGTTGTCTGTCTGAAGAATAGACTAGTCTATATTCTATCAGATGTCTTTTGAAAGTTGCAATGATTTATTGTTATTTTGAAGATGAATAAATGTATTTTTTCCATCATATTAGCTGTATTATTACCGCTTGAGTGAATTTTTGCCTGTTTTTTTTCTGGTTCTTTAAAACAAGTTCTCTAAAAACTATGGTTGGCGCGTGAGATTAAGGTTCGCAAGAAGGTGACAACGAGGACCGTTTACTCTTCACTCGTGAGAGAATTTCCGTCAGAGATTTTGCCAATTTCGGCACGCAAGCTCTAAAAGTTTGCCAGATCTTGCTAATAAAACGTGTAAGCATGTAAAAGTAAAGTTCCCGTCGGGCCAAAATGCTCATAGGGCAGATGAAGCGGCGTTCAGCAGTTTCTGTGGTCACGACATACTAGGGGATGTGTGGCCAGCACAATGCCCAGCCGCTTTTACTTTTCCCAACTAATGTCATCGGAGCTGGGTAGACTCGGAAACTGGGAAAATATCCTAGCCTTCACTAGGATTCAAAACTCAGAAACTTAGGTACGTCAGTCGAACGCGCTGCCGCTCGGCCACCAAGCCCCATGTTTCAGTTTGTAGTTGAAGTAAATCTTCTGACTAAATTGAGATCTTCTCGTTGTATTACATAAAGCTTCAGTGAGACTCAAAAACTTCTCGTTGTATTACATAAAGCCTCAGCGAGACTCAAACTTCTCGTTGTATTACATAAAGCCTCAGTGAGACTCAAAAACTTCTCGTTGTATTACATAAAGCCTCAGTGAGACTCAAAAACTTCTCGTTGTATTACATAAAGCTTCAGCGAGACTCAAACTTCTCGTTGTATTACATAAAGCCTCAGCGAGACTCAAACTTCTCGTTGTATTACATAAAGCCTCAGCGACACTAAACTAATTTAAAAAAAAAAAAAGAGAACGCAACACTTCAATATTGGTTTCATAGTGGCTTTTCAAGTTATCCACTCGAGAGTAGCCACATAATTCAATTACTAAAGTGGCTAAGTGTAAGTGTGGAGAGAGAGGGAGAGGAGGGTGTAGGATAATGAAACACTTCAGCGAAACTTAATTCATTTCCTCGTCTGGTGTAGAGTTGCACATAAAGTTATTTTTGTGTGTTTATAAATATTAAATTCAAATACAGGTGGTTTGGTTTATAACAACGGAGAGGTTATAGTAACAGGACACAAACATTTTCGGAATAAAGGAAAATTTTAATGTTATACATCTAAAAAAAAAAAAGAAGACTATTATAGACTCTATCCCAATGGTATATAATTTATAGACATCAAATTCGGAGTCGAAAAGTTTTAAATATTTTTGAATGCAATATTTTTATCTGCATTAAATGTCAATAAAAGAAGCACGTGAGAACACTTTGACCCAGCCTCTTTTTAGCGACGCGGTTTCGTGTAGGGCGTATTTTTTCCCCTTTTGTATTATGACTAAAAGATACAATTCATTAATTAACCCTCCTTATAATAATTGTCATTATTTGAGTAAACTCTACACTTCCTTCCCTTTTCCAACTCAACCAACCAAAACACACACTCACAATCTCGAAAAGCTTCATTTCTAAAATTTCACTAACGTCCTTCATATGAACATGTGAACTAAAATAGAGAAGCAATACATACACAATAAAAAACATGCATATATTTTTACAAGGCTTTTTATAGAATTTCACTTGTCGGAAGATTAAAGACAATTTTTTTTTGCTTGACTAGTTTAATGCACGCTCGGTGGTATTTGTTATTGTAATTTTTCGGAAGTTTTTCCCCTCGCGCGAGTGATTGAATGGTTCTATGTTATTTTTGATGTCCATTGCGAAAGCTCAAGTCCGAATCTCACGATTCAGGATTCTTTGGTCGCGTGCGAGTCAGTGAGTGTGTCTGTCTGTTGGAATAGGTTTTTAAAAAAAACATTTTATTTCCTAGTTCATTGCAACGTTCAATCATTGTTTAATTAGGGTCGAAATGAAAAAAAAAAAGCTTCTCGACGCTATTTTGTCTGCTATGAATAAGATAGAGGAAAACTTAGATTGCACCTTTTTTTTTCCAAATTCTATATTGGACTGGATAGTTTATCAGATAGTTTTACTTAAGGGCCTAATATTTTAAATACCAACCATGTATTTGAAAAAATGTTTGTAGTCCTAATGACGTCATCTCTGGCCATTGTCCATCCCCTGACAAAAACAATAATAATGAGGACGCCTCAAGATTTCGTTTTGCCTGAAGCATGGATCTTGGAACTATGTTTATTGGTTGGGGGGGATTCTTGCCCCGACTGACGGCACGGCGATGGCTAGATGTGTGTGTTTGGGGACGGTTTGGGGGGGGGGGGAGGGGGGTTGGCAATGTTTAGTGGATATTTGTTTTGGTTTGTGCAGTAGTTCGGCCGAAGACAGAGCTGGTTAGGGGATAATGGGGCGTGAAAGGATTGCCCCGGGGGGGGGGGGAGGGGTCATTAGGATCCAAGTTTGCAAGTGTAGTCGAATCGAGCTCGGCGAAACGGCAGTCGGACGCGATGGGCAGTCGCCTGGGCGTGTTATTGGCAAATAAATCTATTAAGTTGATTCCAATCATACAGGTCTAATTAAGAAGGGAAATGAAATACATAACAATTAGCTCTTATTAGAGAAACAAATATATATAGGCCTACATATATATATATATATATATATATATATAACATTGTAGAAATATATATATATATATATGTTATTGATGTCAATATTCACTAAGCAGGGTGCCTCTACCTTCTTTTAAAACAATTTGTGTGTGTTTGTAAAAATAGGTTTCTTTTACATACGTTACAAAGCTCAGATAAACATAAAGACAATAACACTTTCCTTATCCCTTATGCGAGAACAAATACATATAAGTACTCTTTCTTCCCGAGTAGCATTCGGGCATAAAATGGGTTGCCTGAACGAACCAGGAAAACCAGTAACTTTACATCATTTAAAACACTAATCAAAATGGAAGACTAGACTCGGACCACGGATGAGAGTAGGACGCAATAATCTTCTGTATAGAAGGAGCGTCTGTAATGTATAAGATAAAATAAGATAATCATTGGTCGAGATTTTCTTGACGCTTCTTCCAAACACAACTCAATAGGCCCTAATGGTGTTATTAAAAATAAAAATTACACACACAATGACGCCCTATCTCAATCTTTAGGCCCCCATGCCGTGGGCCGCCCAACATCACGGTTGACACAGAATACAGAATTTACAATTGCCGTCCGATTGTTTCCTTTATCAACAAAACTTTTCCGATGCAAGCGGTAAAAAAAAAATTACCGAAAATTTTCCACGTTATTAAAATTGAAATAATAAACCAACAACAGTAGCTACAACACTTCAACACTTCAATGCGCGGCACGCGACAGAGATTCTATGCACTGATAGCTTTTGGTTGAGTGCGTGTTCTTTCTAATTATGAATCCTGATTCCCTCCCCCCTTTCCTTTTCCATACATACACTCTTTTATTCCGGGATAGGGTTGACAGATTCACGGGTACCAAATTCCAAAAAGGAGGACATGGAGAGACAAAAAGGAGGACAAAGGAGGACATATTGAGTGTTTCATTTAAATCATTATATTTTGTTCAATTGAATGCGGATTTAACCTGCGATCAGTACAATGTTACTAAAACAGTTGCTAATAATTATCTATTGGTCAACCGACAGAGACAAACTTGTGTAAACAATAAAATAAAATGTAAATTCAATTTACATTTTTTTTTCAAAATATCACAATAGGCTAGAACATCTACAAATAGTGAATTCTGCAATGATTTCATTATCATCTTTATTAACTATACAACATATTTATCTGACAGACTAACGTTTTACAAAAGCTCCTCGTTGGCAAGCACAAATGCATAAAACTTTTCACATGCCATTGTGATATTTTTTATATTGTACTTTGTAAGAATAAGGCACTATACATAGTTAATTGAGAGTTCCTTTATCTATTGAGTGCCCTAGCCGTTTGTATAGAGTCGTTACTGTGAGTCAACAAGTCAACATTGGAGTTGCTATTCCCGGTTATTTGTTACAAAAGTTGCGACATAGGTACATTTGAGTGTAGGCCTATGTGTGTTAGGGGCGGTGAGGTGGGGAAAGAAAACTGTAGGCTACACTAAGGTATTTTTTAAAATAACTCTTGACGTAGAAAACATAAAATATTACAAAAGCCGGACATTTTAAGGGTTTTTAGCTTTGCCTGCAGGACGGAGGACATGTCCTCCTTTTGCCGGATGTCTGGCAACCCTGTTCCGGGGCCGTGTTTGAAAGGAGGAGGGGCGGTTTATGAACTAGATACAGGAACAAAACTGAACGGTGACATAGATATCTCTACTTCTCTCTGGTTCTGTCTGTCTGTCTGTCTGGTCGTCCATCCCGGTTGTTTGTAATGATACCTAACTATGTTCTATGTAGTAAAAAAAAGAATTCTTTTTTATGTTGTGGGTATTGTGAGAGAAAATAAATGTAACCTTAGAACAATAGAAAGAGGGAAAGAAAAGAATGGGTTATCGGAAGAAAGAGAGGAAGAGAGACAAAGGGTGAAAGCAAGAAGGGAAGAAAAAGAGAGGAAGAGAAGAGAGAAAGACAGTGGGTTTGAGAAAGAAAGAAAGAATACAAAGAAAGAAAACGTTTAAGATTTAAAAGGGAAATGGTGATAAACTAAAGACAAGAAGGACACGTGATAGAAGGAGGCTAATGATGGAGGAAGATGGAGAATGAGGCCAAGAGACAGACGGCGTATTGGAGTTAGAGGAAAACGTAATAGAGATTGAGAGAGTGCAAAGAAAACGAGCGAGAAAAAATAAAGAAGCAGTTTTAAGAACACCCGTTATAATGATGTAGAATGTAGAAATAGTTAAAAGAAAGTGCGAGAGATAGAGAAAGAAAGAGAGAGAGATATGGAAAAATGAGAGACACAAGAGGAAAAATGGAAGAGAGCAAGATTTTGTGCCGTGGAAGAAATGTGGCTTGAAAGAGTCTAAGCTCTAACTTTCCTTGCTGCCTATTCACCCACACCTTACGTCTACAATAAACCAGGTCATTGTAAACGACAAATGACAATGTATACAAAACTGTTATACCTTTAACTCTACATGCAAGTCCAGGGAACATCATCATTTCCGTCTCCAATATGTCCTAAGCGACCCGAGGAGAGGCTGCAATAACACCCTTTTCGGAAACATTGTAAGCATCCATGCTTGTCATTAAGAAATATTTTCTAATTATTCTTCCTTTTCTTTCTTTTTTTCTTTCTTTTTTTTTTCTTTCTTTTTTTCTTTATTTCTTCCTCTTTGTCTTTCTTTCTTTTTTCTTTCTTTCTTTTTTTCTTTTTTCTTTCTTTCTGTCTTTTTTCTTCCTCTTTGTCTTTCTTTCTTTTTTCTTTCTTTCTTTTTTTCTTTCTTTCTCTCTTTTTAATATTAACAAAATGTATTGAAGCAAAATGTAGCCTACACTTTTCTTTATTTGGAAGATCGCTGATGGCGCCCCCCCCCTCCCCCTAAAACACATGGCCGGCCGGGGCATCTGCCTTTGTTGCTGGCTCCTTTCAGCCGCCACTGTTACACGTAAATATATATTTATTCCGAATTCATTCTACGGAAACACGATTCGACACATGAAAGGTGAATTTATCAAGGAAGATGGTCAGACCAACGGGGGAATTCACCGTGTGGGATTATTTAACTAGAACAATCCGGTGTGGGACTAAAGAGACAAACAATTCACCAACAATAGTTCACCTGATCAATTATGACAAGACTGCTGACTGGCTGGGTTAAGACTGTAAGTAGATCAAGCACTTCCTCAATAACAAGATAACAATAACGATCAAAAGTATCAAGCTCTTTTCCTTAGTTGTCTTTTCTGAAGAAAAAAAAAGTGTTTGTCCTAAATTAAGTTTTTGTTTGTTTTACATTGTGTATAAATAGTTCAACAAACAATGCTTTAATTGACAGTATTTAATGTTCAGACAGTAAACCAGTTCCTGAACTGAATATTTTTTTTTATACTAAACACATTTAGGAAGTGATGGAGAGAGATTATAAACACACACACAAAGGTTAACTAAAGTAAATGACAGGGGGGGTTTTTTGGTTGCCGGAATAAAATCCTACTAAAGAAAATTAGGGAAAATAATAATTCATTATAAATAAAGGATTAATTTATCTATTCAGTATTGTTTTACAATTTCTTTTCCATTGCATTCTCTACTATGTGCACAATCTATAAATAGGTACAATTACAAGCCTGTAAAAAGGCCAGGTAATGTTCCTTTTATAGACAAGACGCTCCTTTCTTGACACAGACACACAGGCTCAATGTTTAGAATAAGGGGAAAAAAACAACATTGCAGTTCAAACAAAAACTAAAAGGCCTAATAGAATTATAAAGGAAGTAAATTAAGGAAAGTTTGTAATTGAAAGGGGAAATAACTTTCTGTCTCCATAATCTGGACATTTGGGGTGCATGGATGACCGCCACTGGACAAGTAGGCCTATCCTGAAATATAGGAATAGTAATTTAAAAAAAATTAAAAAAAATAACACATTAACACTTTATTACACTTTATTTTATTTGGGAGATACAAATTATTTTTTTTTACATGCGCCTTTAGCAATTAGGATAACACTGTAGGTTATTCTAGTAAGTTACTATTAACGTGTATACTATATGCAATCAGGAAAGGAAACGGAAAACAAGCTTGGGGGGGGGGGGTGCAGGACGTATTTATATTGTAATATAGGTTATCGTTGAAATAGAAAATGTGGGGGAGGGGGGGGGGGAGAGCGTGAAAGAATACCTTTTTATTTTAACTTTATTGACTTTAAAAAAAAATTAAGTCTGCATGGCACGTTTATTTTTTCATTGATTTTTTTTATAAAAGTGAGTGTACCCCCCCCCCCCCCCCCCACCTTGCCACAGCCCTTCTAAAGAAACATTTCTTCGGAAGTCTGAGGTACGTGTGTGTGTGTGTGTGAGTGTTCTGTGTGTGTGTGTGAGTGTTCTGTGTGTGTGTGTGTGTGAGTGTTCTGTGTGTGTGTGAGTGTTCTGTGTGTGTGTGTGTGTGAGTGTTCTGTGTGTGTGTGAGTGTTCTGTGTGTGTGAGTGTTCTGTGTGTGTGTGAGTGTTCTGTGTGTGTGTGAGTGTTATGTGTGTGTGTGTGTGTTCTGTGTGTGTGTGTGAGTGTTCTGTGTGTGTGTGTGTGTGAGTGTTCTGTGTGTGTGTGAGTGTTCTGTGTGTGTGTGTGAGTGTTCTGTGTGTGTGTGAGTGTTCTGTGTGTGTGTGTGTGTGTGAGTGTTCTGTGTGTGTGTGTGTGAGTGTTCTGTGTGTGTGTGTGAGTGTTCTGTGTGTGTGTGTGAGTGTTCTGTGTGTGTGTGTGAGTGTTCTGTGTGTGTGTGTGTGAGTGTTCTGTGTGTGTGTGTGAGAGTGTTCTGTGTGTGTGTGAGTGTTCTGTGTGTGTGTGTGTGTGAGTGTTCTGTGTGTGTGTGAGTGTTCTGTGTGTGTGTGTGTGTGAGTGTTCTGTGTGTGTGTGTGTGTGAGTGTTCTGTGTGTGTGTGTGAGTGTTCTGTGTGTGTGTGTGAGTGTTCTGTGTGTGTGTGTGTGTGAGTGTTCTGTATGTGTGTGTGTGAGTGTTCTGTGTGTGTGTGAGTGTTCTGTGTGTGTGTGTGTTCTGTGTGTGTGTGTGAGTGTTCTGTGTGTGTGTGAGTGTTCTGTGTGTGTGTGAGTGTTCTGTGTGTGTGTGTGTGAGTGTTCTGTGTGTGTGTGTGAGTGTTCTGTGTGTGTGTGGCTACGTTTGTATATATTGTGTGCATGTTTCGGGGATTAAGAAGGAAGGAAGCACAATGTATTGATACGTTTCAAACAATTGGGGACACAGAAATTTGTGTGTGTGTTTAAAGTAGATCTAATAAAAACAAAATATGTTCAAATACAAGAAGAGGAAGAAGAACAGTTCTCTCCGCTTGAACGCCAACAACAAACAACATCACGACAAACACAAAAACAACAATACAATGGGCATTTCCATACACAAAAATCAACCAATGACCAATAAACACTGAGCTACCTTGATAGCATCCGCCATTTACTATTTTCTATTTCAATTTGTCCTTTTAAAAAAAAAAAAATCAATGTCTAACAGTATTCAAATGTTAACTTTGCAATGTTAACAATATTGTGTATATTGAAAAGTGTCATTTTAAATGTATTGCTATTTGCTGGTAATCAATAAATGAGTATTAGACATCCTAAATTTGACACCCCAAAAGTCACTTGTTGATTCTTTGCACATTTGTCTTGGAGCGCGTGAGCACAGGTTCGTGCACATAAATGCAATAGCCAATGAGACTTTCATTACAAGTTGCTAAGGACTTAGTGTTGCAGAAGACAAAACACAAACAGACACCAAATAAAAAGTTTCATGGAATTCTATTGGTCTAAATTTTATTTGAATATGGACCTAATCAGTCACGTGTTTAATCTGTATTCCTCTGTAATCAATTAGAGCATGGCGACTTGTGCCCACAGAGTTTAATATGAACTTGAATTTAAAAACACAACTGATCCACTGAGTAACAGTGCACGCCTTCTTGCACTCTGGCGAAAGGTCAAAAACCTTTTTAAGTAGGCGCCAAATTGTTCTCCGTGTTTATTTAATTCAAACGGTAATGACCAAAACAATAAAAAAAATAATTAATGTTCAGCTATTCCTATTGGTCAAAACAGTGACCTTCACATTTTAAGTAATGTTAAGAATACATTTCATTTCTTAATTTTGTCGACATTTTGGGAAATTTCAGAGAAATAAACCCCTGCATAAACCCCTACGCAATTAGGGTCTATATGAAATTTTGGCTAAATTTTATGTATTCTTCGTTATTCTTCTATCTATCTATCTATTTATCTATCTATCTAATCTATCCATTTATCTATCTATTTATTTATCAAGCAATCTATCTATCGACATTAGTGATCTTATTTTATATTCCCTAAGCTATATTCGAATAAAGATACAATAGGGCCTAATTATTATTCATTCATATACTGAACTCTATTAGTTTTCTGTCCCTACATTTGTTCAGTCGCTCCAACCTAGCGAATGTGTGTATGTAAAGCCTACGTATTGAGCATTGTACCCAATGGCAGATCCCGATAAACCAACATAACCCGTCCATTGAGACAAACTGACTAAATAGCAATCTAATCCCTTCCTGCTAAGCGTAGACTCTGCAATGTAGGACAAATATCGTGATAAGACAAGTAAATAGTCCACACGGTTTCTGTTTAAATGCTTATCTTAATTACGCGAGCTTGACGTCGAGTGGTCGTAACAAGATGTCTTTGTACCAAAGACGTTTATAGTGACGTCTCAATCAACAACGTAGATCACGTGACGGAACTAAATATTGTGAGCGCCCGAGGAATTTATATAGGAGTGTCGCTATCTATCTATCTATCTATCTCAATGTATCTATATCTATCTATCTATCTATCTATCTATCTATCTATCTATCTATCTATCTATCTATCTATCTATCTATCTATCTATCTATCTATCTATCTATCTATCTATCTATCTATCAATCTATCTATCTATCTATCTATCTATCTATCTATCTATCTATCTATCTATCTATCTATCTCAATCTCTATCTATATCTATCTCTCTATTTTTATCTATCTATCTATCTTTCTCACCGAAACAAACCAGGAAAATTTAACATCATTTAAAACATTAATAAAAATACAAGACTAGACTCGGACCACGGATGAGCGTAGGACGCAATAATCTTCTTTATAGAAGGAGCGTCTGTAATGTATAAGATAAGATAAGATCTATCTATTTATCTATCTATATGTCTGTCTATCCGTCTATCTTTCTATCCGTCTATCCGTCTATCTGTCTATCCCTCTATCTGTCTGTCTGTCTATCTATCTATCTATCTATCTATCTATCTATCTATCTATCTATCTATCTATCTATTTATCTATCTATCTATCTATCTATCTATCTATCTATCTATCTATCTATCTATCTATCTATCTATCTATCTATCTATCTATCTATCTATCTATCTATCTATCTTTCTATCTATCTATCTATCTATCTATCTAATATATCTATTTGTCTTTCTATCTTTCTCTCTCTCTGTCTTTCTTTCTGTCTTTCCGTCTTTCTGTCTATCTGCCTTTCTATCTATTTGTATGTCTGTCTCTATATCTATGTATACACATAAATATTTGATAGAAACAGAAAACAATCATCCTGCAGCCCAACAACATGTGAGTGTAATGATAGTCTACATTCACAAATTAATTTGATTAATTAGAGCCTAAACACAACGAAAACATGTGAAACTTGTTGTATTTTCACTCAAAGTAAGAAAACAATAAATTGCCAAACACTTAGGCCCATTAAACGATTTGAAACAGACGTTAACGAAGCCTGACTAAGTTATTGTTGAAATGGTTATCGTTGATATTTTTATAGTGTAGGCTTATACTCACATTTGTTAAACACCCGTCAGCCCAACCATCTTTTTTGGGCGGATTTCTTCTGAGCAATTTTACTTGAGTATCTATCTATACAGTATAAAGCATTTTTGCGATAGTTCTTTAGCTACAGCCTGATAGAAGATTGCGTGGTCCAGCACGCATTTTTTTCCAGCCGTCTCAGAAGACATATTATGATTGTAATAAATTGGTTTAATTAAATTTATACTTAAGCATATAAATGTTAAAAATATAGACCTGTAGAGGCCTATGTATTCATATTATGTGTTTACAATCATAGTATTTACACTATATACCTGTAATTAAAAAAAATAACGTCATAAAATTAAATTGTATTTTTGTGTGTGTAGTTTTTGTAAACGTGGTTTCGTTATTCTTCATAATATATATTCCTCTTGCACTTGTAAAGATGTAATCTTGAAACGACTACTTAAATTTTAAACGAGCTACTCTAGTATCTTAATTTAGGTCATGACATATTAAAATACTCCCGCGGCATTCTTTTTTGCAAGGAAACCCCGTTACTAAGAATAGACTTTTACATGGTCGTGTTTTAACACCGAAGCCGATATACTAGAAAGATTTTGTTGGTGTATATTGGAAGCGAAAGTTAAAAATAAATAAAAAACTACGGTTGGTAGAGCTATATGAAAAAATATATCTATTTTTAAAACCTGTGAGCAGATCAAACAGTATATAAAGTTGTGCTACTCTAACAAAATGTTCAAACAATTCTTTTCTTGCTCTAAAGAAAGATTAAATCGAATTCGATTCAGTGATACCTTAATTCAAGATCTATTTGATAAAAAATATTACGAACCATGCAATGTAAGTTATGATTTTAATTATCTCTTCAAAAATTATTATTTATTTTTTTTGTCTTTGCCTTAATGCTGAAACATATTTGGAAAACAAATCTATTCTTTATATTATTATTCTATTGTTAATTTAAAACTAAACCACATTGGTTCATTTTTAATTGATCAGAACACAAAAGAGCAAATACATTATTTTTTTTACACAACTTGCATTTCTGAAAACATATTTAAAAAAAAAAGGTAGAAAAAATAAATAAATTGACACGGACTAAAAGTGAGAAAACAAAGAAAGTTAATGTTTTAAAATACAGTTTCAATTTTTGTTTGCATTTAAAACTAAACAGTGTTTTGCAATACAATTGAGCCATATTATATTAAATAATACATTTATAATGATTTATAATTTCATAATAGTTAGTAGCGCTCAACGACACATGGTTAACAAAACTTAGATATAGCCTAGCTAGACTCAAGACCAAGGATATGCAACAGGCGGCCCGAGGTCCACAGCACGCCCTGTAAAGCTTTTAATAATATTGGGGCCACAAAATATATTTTAACGGCAATTTAACCAAGAAATTTTATTAAAAATTTAAAGAAAATTTTCAGAATATGTGTGGCCCATCTAGTTCCTTATATGACCCAACGAAGAAAAATGTTGCCCTCCCCTGCTATAGAATAAAACATAGACTGTTGGGTTTGTGGAGATCAATTATTACACGAGAAATTAAAAAAAAAACCATTGATTAAATAAAACTTTTTATTTTAAAGTTGAAAACAAACGTGAGATTTCGTTGTCCATATCTAACTAAGTAATAAAATTATTTAAATTTAGTTATAAGTTACACAAATTAAACAAAATATATTTTAGCGTAGGTTTTCTATCGCCATCCTCACATTGGAAAAATACTACATAGCCTACTACTAGACTAGATCTATCTTGATCAATACAAAAACAAACAACAAAATAAACATAAAAAGTAACACAAAAAAAAGTTTCAAACTTTATATTTTTCAATAAAAAAACCTTTCAATGCAAATTATATTGATATTTAGCACACATGAGATTAAAGACTCATTATTATTATTTTAAGTTAAGTAACTAAACTGCAGTCTATATTTAATAACGAAACCCTCGTGTTGTCACGTGGTCACGTCTATCGCAAGCAATCTTTGTTTACGTTCGTTTAGGTTGGTAGAGGGTAGTGGGAAGGGAGGGGTTTACCTTTCCTGGAATTTTCTCTCCAACCTACTGTAAAGGTGTTGTTTTTTTTAAAGAATGAATATGTGCCTGTAGGCTATAATGAAAAGACATGCGCCCCCAATTCATCCACTTCATACAAACACACGCACCCATACATACACTAGAATGTGACTAGAACTTGGCGGTGCAGCAATAAAATCAAACAAAAAATCCGCTAGTACATTATTATTTTTTTTTTGTCAATGAAGTTTAATGAAAGGTCGGGAAACCCCCTTATCGCGGAAAAGCCGAAAGCCAACCGAAGAAGACGAGGTTCCTCGTCCGTGACGTCACCGAAACACAACGAATCATTTTTTGGGGGTTACCGCTAGCTCGTGGTCACAAACATAGCAAGGGAAAAAATAAACAACGGAACAGAAAAACCCTATTTTACTCTATATAACGTGTTTGACATGATTTCATTTACTGTTGGTTTTAAGGACTATGTTTATATGTCATACGGTTAAACTTTAAAGCTTTTTACCCTACAGACTAATGTAAATACATTTCTAAGGGTGTGTCGTAGCTGTTAGTTTTATGTTTTTGTTCGCTTTATCTTATATTCTATTCTGTTTTTGAAGTTTGGACAAAAAGAAAGTAATAATGCGAAAGTCTAGAGGGAATCTCTCCCCCCTCCCCACACCTTTTGTTTCGGCCTATTATAAAATCTATCCATTAAATTAAACAATCAAGGAAAGGCTAACAAACGTAACCTAATCCTTTCAAAGTGAATGAATGCTCCACCACCCCCGTCCCTATTTCCTCGTTACTACTTACAATCTGCATTTCTAGAGCTTAAGTCTAACAGTAATACGGGTAGTGCGTGTGTGTGTGTATGTGCTGGGCAGGGGGGAATCATTCATAAGACACTCTTCGCTTTTAAACAAAATACTAATTTTAAATAAAAACGACTTAGATCACAAACCAAGCCCAGTGAAATGAAAACGAAAAACCCGTAAAACAAAAAACAAAAAAATAAATAAACACATGATACTGTCTCCTACTGGTTTTTTAAAATCCCCCCACAGTGCAGGTAATACTTGAAGTAATTTTATGGTTTATATTTGTAATTGTTCTGCACAATCTACACTCAGCCCCCCCCCGGGCCACATCCCACCCTCAACGATACCCTCACTTCATGCAGTCCAGCTTAAAGCTAACTCGTCAAAATCCTGTTTTGAGCTAGTCATTTTATTTTCCAGAGAAGGGGTTTCCCTGTCTGAGTGGTCGCGCTTGTTACTAAAAATACTCTTCGTCCTGTCTATAAATTTCACCCAACATTTTGCTTTCATCATTAAATAGTTTATGATTTGTTAAGAACCAAAGAAACGGTTTGGGTAGATCTGAAAAAAACAAAAAAACAACAAGAACAAAGTTGCTCTTATTTAACTGTGTGCCATTGAAGAGAATACATTTATCGATCACAATGATATCAATAGGTCAGACAAAACTATTGGCTTTTACCTGGAATATGTTAAACATATTTCTAAATTAAATAAAAATTAACACAAAATAGCAGTCATATTTATTTCTTAATGTTTTTTTTTAAATGTGAATAAAATAAAATATAGTCTAAATGATGTTCAGATACGATAAAGGAAAACTTGTTAAGCGAAATAATGTTATATACAATAGTTCATTTTATATTAAATAGTATTTTCTCTAATTCAAATTACTAAAGCCTAAGTTAAAAATAAGCATACACTGAAATAAAAGATTCAAGCTCAAATAATTTAAAAGTTGAACAATTTAAAAAGAAATGTGATCAATGTTCACAATATTTTAGTTAAAAAAACTGAGTAACAAATTCATGCAAATTAATGCACGTGTACTTCAAGATACATGGATCTAATGTTCAACATTCGTGTTCTTATCTATTTCACTTTTAGCTCAAGCCATTGTTTGCATCTTCGCCTTCATGGTGCAACTGATTCTGTTGACGCTGTCTGCACCAGTACAAACGATAGATAACCCTTGCGGTCTCGACCCTAACGCAGCTATGGAGCCTATGCCCAATGCCGACCTACTCAGAGATGCAATCACCCAAGCAAACTCGGCCGTTGCAACATGCCAAGTCTTTATGGATAAAATGGTAAGTGCCCGGAGTAACAATTTACCGTGACACATATACAATTTCAACATATTGTAACATATTGTAAATGTAACCAAATTATGGATACTGTTTGCTTGGCTATAAAAAAAATTAGGATAAAAAAATCCGTCATTACATGTAATAATTTATTAATTTTCCCCCACAGAGAACAGATCGAGTTTTGACGGCTGATGAATTTTCCTATTTTGCTGATAGGACACTTCAGTTACCTGGTCTACCAATCAGACAAGCCGAGACAAATGTCAGCAGAGCCAATGTACGTTGTGCTTTTATCTTTCTATAATTTTGTTTTTCTAAACTTGCATTGTAAAATAGAAGCTATAGATTAGCCCTTAAAAAGCTGTAGTGATAGCCTACTAATACTTGTGACATAGAAGCTAGATTAGCCCTTAACAAGCTGTAATGATACTAATACTTGTAACATAGAATAATTTATTACTAATACTAATACTTGTGTAATAGTTTAAAAAAAACATTACTAACAATTTGTATTAATATTTGTTTGCATACGCGCTAACAGACACATATATACACACATATACACATACGTACAAACACAAGTAAGAAAACATGCACCTTTCCATTTATTATTTGTCTGTTCTCAATCTCAGAAAGAAAACAAATCTACCAATTTAGTGTTTCAACCCTTTGGGCACTTAAAGGTGGAGGGGGGGGGGGTGCGGGTGGATAGGTAATCCTGTATTGGGACTATCCGGAATGGCACTTGTTGAAAGTAGAGCATTCACATAACTTGCTGTCATCGTCATTATCATAAAAAAAAAAAAAACTAGTTAAAATTTTATTAAGAGAACGGAAAAAATGACAACAAAATATTATCTTATTTTACATGTTACAGACGCTCGTTCTATAAAGAAGATTATTGCGTCTTACGCTCATCCGTGGTCTAGACTTGCATTTCTATTGGTGTTTTAAAAGTTTTTAAGATACTGGTTTTCCTAATTTGTTCAGGCAACCCTTTTCATTCCCGGATACCTTTTAAATGAATGAAACCAAACTGACAATTATAATATCTTGTAAACATTCATTAAAACTTGCAAACATTACAGACCCGAGGAAAAATTCAGATAATAGAATATAATGTTTTAGGTAGAATTCAATATAACTCTCAATGACAGCTTCAAATAGGAGAGAAAGTGAGGGCCTGCCAGTCCACACTCGACACACAAGCTTCTATATTTGATTTCTTTAAATTTCATAGGCGTTTACTAGCAAACTCAGACAGACGCAGTTAAATGTTACCCTCCTTCACACGGCCAATGAAATGCTGGCCAACGCCAGCATTTTGCCCAGGGATTTCGACGACTCAGTAAATAACATAGCTAGGGCCATGGTTGCCGTGAGCTGCAAGCTGACCACGATAATCCAGATGGCCCGGCAAAATTTCACACAGGCAGAGTCTAGCGTGGACGATGAGTTAGAACTGTTGGACTACACCTCTTTTGGAGCTGGTGAGACTGAGCTGTACGATTCTAGCTTTAGTGGAATTGATGACATCGACATGAAGACCGCTTTCTTGAGCGAGGGCGTCATCGCAGAGCAGATGAAAGAGGGGATGACAACTCTGGTTGCTACCCTTAGAAGCGAACTGGCTCGACTAGGTTCATTATAGGTAGAGTGTACAAGATTCGAACTCACCCGTTCTACCTGCCTGGTTGCATGGTCGCACCACCGAACAAATTGCTTACACAAATTCCACTATATATTTTATCTTTTTGCTTTTATGCTTTGGTGAAATGTTTGCTATACATTTTTTCAGTTGCTGGTGATGGGTACAAAAATAGTAGTTGACCTAATTTCGCACGAACGTATATAAGCTTTTTACTGTAAAACGTCCATTTGAATGAAGTTTACTCTCTTGGAGGTGCATTCACAAGAAACGGCTTAGACTTGACTTCGTGACACAAACATTGTAGAAAGAGGCTTGACTATATAACCAGTTTTAAATCACGAAAGTGTATGTCTTATATATTAAAAAAAAGTAAGATTAAAATGGATCCCGTTAATGTTTATCTATAGATTTAAATAGCATACTGCAAACTGGCACTTAACGTCTCGCCATGCTCTACTAAGGTCGAGTTTTATTTTAAAGCTGGTGTATTGTTTGTGTGTGGTGAACCACTTGACAGTAAAGACGGAAATACAGACACAGATAGGTAGTGAAAGAGACAGAGACAGAGAGAGAGAGAGAGAGAGAGTGAGAGAGAGAGAGAGAGAGAGAGAGAGAGAGAGAGAGAGAGAGAGAGAGAGAGAGACAGAGACAGAGAGAGAGAGAGAGACCATTCCAAAAATTAGGTTACATTTCTTTTCAATACCAAAGCTTTCCACTGGGAACTCAGATGGCTTTTTATTTTTGTTCCTGAAATGTATTTATAATGTTTGATTTATTTGCATGACACACAATGCTTACGTTAGTGTCATGGTTAAAACATCACACGATTAAGAATGTTTTATTTTATTGCTATAGTAATTTTCTTAATTAATGTAACATTTTTATAAACTATTAAAAGCATTCATGGAAAAGCTTTTATCATTTTATAACTTTTAGCATATAGTTAATTAAAAGAAATTCTCTACATGTAATTATACAAACTAATATTTTGGTATTAGCAAATAACAATGAATTTTTTTTTAAAACATTTCGTTATATATATTCGTTCATGAAAATACTTTTTCATTGTATTACTAATATAGTATAAATGCTATTTGTTTAATATCTGATATGAAGTCAACAACACAAAGATGTTGAAAAATTATTGTTAGTTTTATGTTATTAAGCGAATATATAGCCTAATTCTAAACGATTTAAAAGAAACTCAAAGCAAGTCTTCTCGCAAGTGACTTGTATAACATTCTAATGCTCAGACGCATAATATTGTCAAATGTAATTTATCAATTTCTGTACAACTTTCTTTTGTTAACAGTTTGGCAATGTGATGAGGCAACATTACAACGACACTTCCCTCGTCATCATGTACCTCAATACCGCCATCTTGGACCAGACCGCCTACGACAACGGAAGATACCTCACAGAACTGCAAAACACACAGAAAGCCTTCTACTCCTCGCTCTGCAAGATCTACCTCATCACCAAAAGAAACAACGTAACCATCACTCAATTTCTGAACAGCTCCGCCGTACCGTCTCAGATGAAGAACCTAATCGACACCAAGAGGAGGTACTACCGTAATGTGAACTTGACTAGCCAGGCTCAGCTGATGGCTCAGACCGAGGCGATGAATTACGCCAAATTCATCGGAACTGTGTAGACCTCACAAACAGACACACGCGCTCGTGCGCAGACACTACCACACACACACACACACACACACCGACACACACACACACACACACGTACACACACACACACACACACACACAGAGACACACACAAACAAATTGTTATCACACTCAAATTACAAGAAGGCTTTTAAGTTGATGCTTCCGACAATTTTTTGCAATACGCTTTATATGTGTTCTTCTTCATACATTTAATTTATTTAATTTCAATTCAATCATGGGCTCTTCATTACATTGGCCAATCAAAAGTGTCAAATAAAAGGGAAACATTTTGGGATCAGTAGAATTATTGATTTGCAGAGGTCAGTAAGAATATTTCCGATCACATCAATAATAGGTGACAGGTTGTGGGGTATTTGATAAATAAGAATCCTTCATTTTATTTATTGCTCAACTTTTTGTTTTTTCATCCATTTCATGTTATTACATGACTCCTCTTGCCAAAGCTTATAAGTATTACTAGTTGATACTGTTATGACTATTGAACTATTTATTTATTTATTTTGTATAATAATGAATTCATGTTGTAATGCCTGTTATGATTTAGCCAGGAAAAGAAAAGCAAAGAGATACAATTTGTAATGTATATATGTACAAATCATTTTCTCGTTTCATCTCATATTGGGTACAGCGCCAGTATTCACAGTGTAAATTATTATATTTTTTACATTATTTATTGATTGTGTTAAAAATACTGCCATATTACTCATTTATTATCAGCAACGAATTGTCTATTAAAGGTCTAGTATTTTATTTATTCTGTTTGTATTTAATGAAATAATCCTAAGTAAGGTAGATCTGAATTCCTAATTTATTGTTTTTTTTTAATGTACTCACGGATCTGAACTTTGTGAAAATAAGGCCATTGTTTAATGTATTTATTAGATGCTTATATAACTTATTGTTACTAGATCTATTTATATTTTAAAATCTTTTAAATGTTTTCTACTAAAGATCAACGACCAACATTTTGCCAATATAAGATATATGTTTTAAACTATGCATTGCAAATATCAAAATCGTCCTTTTTTTGTGTGATCATAGTAGTGCATTATTTCATCATTATTTATGTGCATAACTTAAATTATTGTAAATCCGCCTTTGAGAAAAGGCCCATGAATCTACTACATTTATAAGCAGCTTAAATAAAATAATACAATATTATTTCAATTTTTTTTATCTACTCTACCGTTACTGCTTTCCAACTAAAGTCCATCTGCATACTTTCAACCGATCAGATTTCTACTTTTAATCAGATTTCTACTTTTATATTTATGAATTTATAAATCTATACTTTTATATTTCTTATATTAGAATTTCTTAGTTTTACATTTTAAATTTCACATTTTCCAAGTTTTAAGTTTTCAATTGCTATTAGTAGGCCTGCAATTAATTCTAAATTCTTCTATATTCTCCATATCTGTTCTGTATTTTATTTAAGCTGCTATAAATGTTTCATGTTTTCTTTCATTATATGTTGTAATTCTAAAAAAACAAACAAACAAAACAACAACAGCAACACACACACACACACACACACACACACACACACACACACACACACACACATACACACACACACACACACACACACACAAACACACACACACACACACACACACGTTTCCAAACATATCATTAACATAATAAATACTTCCAATCTCAGCATGTGAAAGAACCATGTACAAAGTAAGGCTATATTAGCCAAAGACTCCACAGCTTTTATTGTGGAATTCCGTTTTTTATTTGCTCACTTTTTTTTTAAATATTTGTATTTTACAAATTGCTTTTTTGATTTTTTAATGTATTCATTGATTTTTGTTTCAATGTTTTTTTTTTGTTTCAAACTGCCAGTTCTTGTCTCGGTGTGATTTCTTGACATAATTAGAATTTTTTTTGTTTTATTTTGGCCTATGCTTTTTAAAAAAAAAAAAAATAAACCTTTTATTGTTTACAAAATTTGATTTTTTTTAAAATATTTTTTTATTTTAGCATTTTTTGAAACGCTACCGTGATGAACAACAATGAACAATATTTTATTCGCAACATAGTACATAAGTACATAAACTATGCCGTAATGAACAAAAATGAACCATAAGTTATTTGCCACATAGTACATAAGTACATAAACTATGCCGTAATGAACAAAAATGAACCATATGTTATTTGCCACATAGTACATAAGTACATAAACTATGCCGTAATGAACAAAAATGAACCATATGTTATTTGCCACATAGTACATAAGTACATAAACTATGCCGTAATGAACAAAAATGAACCATATGTTATTTGCCACATAGTACATAAGTACATAAACTATGCCGTAATGAACAAAAATGAACCATATGTTATTTGCCACATAGTACATAAGTACATAAACTATGCCGTAATGAACAAAAATGAACAATATGTTATTTGCCACATAGTACATAAGTACATAAACTATGCCGTAATGAACAAAAATGAACAATATGTTATTTGCCACATAGTACATAATGTACACAAACTATGCTGTGAGGCTATTTAAGTAAGAAAAATTAAACCACACCACCATTGGTACAAATCGAAAACAGGTTATTGTAAATTTGAGTTCATGACATACTTTGAGTATACCTTAAGGGGTTAGAGAGAAACAAAGAAAATTAACACATACAATAAGGCGTTCATATAATAAACAGCCTTTGACTCTGAATATATTATATGCAAGTGAAATGATTCTATCCGAGTGCAAATATGTTTACAAAACGTGTTTACACATACAACTGTGTAGAGAAGCGTGTTTAATGCTACACATAATAAAAGCGCCCAAGAAAAGTTTGCTATTTATTTTTAAAAGACATTTAGCCCACCCTTCTCCCACAGTTTTCGAGTCATTGAATTCAGAATGATAATAACATTTCTTTAAAAAAAACAGAGACATTTATAACGATAAACCAAATATACATTTCAATATAAAACTATTTATAGGCTCTGTTATAATAATACACGAACAACTTCTTTTCAAACTATACAAAGCTTATATCTTCTATCGCCAACAGAGGTGGAGATTAAAGAATGATAGTGACCAAATATTTATGAATATAGCAATTATAAGAAATTTAAAATTTCATGTTTGGAATTTTTTTTTTATTGTTACCTAACTTATGCATTTTATGTTAAATAGCTCACAATGAAACGTACCAATTTTTTTTTTTTTTTTTTTTTTTTTTTTTTTTTTTTTACACCGGGGCCCCACATTCTGAAATCCTAGTACCGCCAATCAATATCTGAGATACTCCGAGATGTTATTTAAAAGTGTTGCAAAAACTAGGAAGTAAAGTTATACAATTCCTGAAGGCTTTGTGCTTTATAGTGTGCTTGGAGAAAATGCAACCGCTTTCAGTATGTATCCCCGTGGCCAATGTATATAATACGTTAGATCTTTATGTCGTTAATTCAGAGATTATGTATTAAGATTATGTAGCATAAACATTTTATGTTATGCAGATACTGTTGTTATATATTTATGTGTAGTGGTTTTACCAGATTTATATTAAATTAAGAGAAGAGAGCTACGTCTCTTGTGATTCTACGTCACATGTGTGGAAACTTCGACATTTAAGTAAACGGGGTGAAAAATACGTCACATCATAGAAAGTTCCAGCCTGGTAGTTTCTGATGAAATGTGTACAAAGAAAGGAGATATAATGTTTAGTGGTGAGTTGAAAGAAGTAGTATTCTGCGGAGCAGGAATTTAACTAAGCATTCACATCAATCTACTTATGTATATAGACAGTGCCTTACAGTGGTCACAGATGATTATTGTACACATATTAACCGTGCGAACCAATTAGTTAATGCACAAATATGTGAAAGTATTAAACAATCAGTCAAAAGAGTAAACGGTTTTAGTTTAAACCTATATCTCTAGGGTTCCCCAAATATGACATTCTTTTTACATTTTTAAATTTTGAGAGGTAATGGTCAACACATTTTGTAAAGGTTTTCTCTTGTACGATTGATATTGAACCGCAGGTGTTCGCTGGTAATGTTTGTAAGATATGAAGGCAATAAGTAAATGATTGCAAATATATGGTTAATGATCAAAACTAAATAGTTCTCCATTTTGCAAGCTCAAAACATATTGTTTTCAATAAATTTATGACAATGTTCGTGTTCGCTTTCTTTTTATGTGTCGACACCAGAGGACAGAAGAACAAAGAGTAAAGTACTAATAATACATAATGCATTAAACTCTGGATTAGAAATAGAGCATGTTAACAACCTGTTGCAATGCTGAGATAAACATAAAGACTTATGCGAGAACTAATGCCTACAGATACTTTTTCTTCCTGAGTGGCATCCGGGCATGGAATGGGTTGCCTGAACAAACCAGTGAAAACCAGTAATTTAACATCATTTAGAACAATAAAAAGAAAATGCAATGCGAGACTAGACTCAGACTACGGGAACAGCGTAGGACGCAATAAATCTTCTTTATAGAAGGAGCATCTGTAATATATAAGATAAGTGTGTTGTGTTGTGGCTTTTGTATTATAATATTATTATATTACTGATAATAAAGTTATGTCAAGCATTATAAAACATTTCAAACCATATACCATCGGATCAACATCATTCTTTAATCATTCTTTAATCATGCCTTTAGCTCAGAGCAATCATATTATTTTTACGATATAGTATAAAGATTGACGGTTGATTTAATCGTTTTATCAAACAGGTATGAAAAGATTCACAATTAAACATTGAATTTTATTTCCATCGGGTAACGGGATGTAAATCCAAACACTTACATATCGAAGCATGTCTACTCCCCCCCCCCCCCCCCCCACACACACATACAAACACACCTTCCATTAGAAATGAGTGTAACGAGTGGTTTATTCAATATTTGCATAAGTAAAAGATAGAAAGAATAAACTAGAGAAAGAGTAATAGAGAAAGAGGATGAGAGGTAGAGAGAAATATATAAGAGATTAGGGAAGTATACGAGAGAGAGAGAGAGAGCGAGGGGTGGGGGGAGAACGTTACAAGAGATTAGGAAGGGAAGTATGAGAGGGAGAGTGTGAGAGTGAGAGGGCTAGAGATCTAGGATTGAATGGGATGGAGAGAGTGAGAGTGAGAGAGCTAGAGGTCTAGGATTGAATGGGATGAAGAGAGTGAGAGTGAGAGAGCTAGAGATCTAGGATTGAATGGGATGGAGATAGTGAGAGTGAGAGAGCTAGAGATCTAGGATTGAATGGGATGGAGAGCGTGAGAGTGAGAGAGCTAGAGATCTAGGATTGAATGAGAGTGAAAGAGTGAGAGTGAGAGAGCTAGAGATCTAGGATTGAATGAGAGTGAAAGAGTGAGAGTGAGAGAGCTAGAGATCTAGGATTGAATGAGAGTGAAAGAGTGAGAGTGAGAGAGCTAGAGATCTAGGATTGAATGAGAGTGAAAGAGTGAGAGTGAGAGAGCTAGAGATCTAGGATTGAATGAGAGTGAGAGAGTGAGAGTGAGAGAGCTAGAGATCTAGGATTGAATGGGATGGAAAGAGTGAGAGTGAGAGAGCTAGAGATCTAGGATTGAATGGGATGAAGAGAGTGAGAGTGAGAGAGCTAGAGGTCTAGGATTGAATGGGATGAAGAGAGTGAGAGTGAGAGAGCTAGAGATCTAGGATTGAATGGGATGGAGAGAGTGGGAGTGAGAGAGCTAGAGATCTAGGATTGAATGAGAGTGAAAGAGTGAGAGTGAGAGAGCTAGAGATCTAGGATTGAATGGGATGGAAAGAGTGAGAGTGAGAGAGCTAGAGATCTAGGATTGAATGGGATGGAGAGAGTGAGAGAGCTAGAGATCTAGGATTGAATGGGATGGAGAGAGTGAGAGCTAGAGAACTAGAGATCTAGGATTGAATGGGATGGAGAGAGTGAGAGTGAGAGAGCTAGAGATCTAGGATTGAATTGGATGGAGAGAGTGAGAGTTAGAGAGCTAGAGATCTAGGATTGAATGGGATGGAGAGAGTGAGAGATCTAGGATTGAATGGGATGGAGAGAGTGAGAGTGAGAAAGTGAGAAGGGAAAAGAAGAGAGAGAGAGAGAGAGGTGGGGGAGAAGGGGGAAAACCACAAAAAGGGAATGGGTGAAAGTGAAAGAGGATGAGACAGAAATTGAGAGAATGTGTGTATGATACAGAGAAAGAGAGAGAGAGAGAGATAGTGTGTGTCAGAGAGAAACGCATCGATTCCAGCATATGTAGCAGCATACCCACAGAGCTCACAGTTAGTCCAGGGTTCAAAGCTCAAAGTTCGAGAAAGTTTAAAGTTTAACTCTATACACTCAATTGTCCAAGGGCCAATAAATGGCTCTCCACATACGATGTGCATAACTTGATATTCGTATTTAATGGGTGTGGTCTCATATAATAATTGGGGATTATTATCAAGGGGGTGGGGGGCACCAAATTTAACCCTTAGCGTTTGTTCTACTGATGTTCATCTGGTTCCTCTACGGGCAATTAACAATCGGTGGGCATTGAGCTTGCAGCAAAATTCCATTGTATGCCACAACACGTCAAATTAACAAGGTTCACTAGATTCTAGGGCTTCAATTTATAAAAAAACAAACACAATGAAGTGGAATGCGAATATTTTTTAGCGTACTTAACACTTAAGTATCGCATTGAATGCGTTTTAGAAAACAAAAAGTACCTTGTTTGAAATCGACTGAAGACACTAACATTCGACGTGACATTCGATGTGACATTCGACGTGGCATTCGACACGACGTTCGATTTGACACTCTATGTGACATTCGACATGACATTCTATGTTACATTCGGTGTTACCTTAGAACGGATGAACCTTGATGAGCCTACATTCCCTTCCAGTGTCTTGTGCCAACTAGGTTTTTCTCAGACTCAGACATTCTGCAGCAGTTTTGATTTTCATTCTCACCTTGTGTGAAATAGACTGAAGACACTAACATTCGGTGTGATATTCGGTGTGACATTCGGTGTGACGTTCGGTGTGACGTTCGGTGTGACATTCGACGTAAAATTCGACGTTACATTCGACGTGACATCCGACGTGACATTCGACGTAAAATTTGAAGTGACATTCGATGTGACATTCGATGTTACCTTAGAACTGGCGAACTTTTGAAGAGCCTGAATTTCCAACTAGGTGTTGTTCTCACCTCCATTCTGTAGCAGTTTTGACTTTCATTCTCACCTTGTTGGAAATAGACTGAAGACACTAACATTCGGTGTGACATTTGGTGTGACATTCGGTGTGACATTCAGTGTGACATTCGGTGTGACATTTGGTGTGACGTTCGTCGTGACATTCGACGTGACATTCGACGTAAAATTCGACGTGACATTCGATGTGACATTCGATGTGGCACTCGATGCGACATTCGGTGTGACATTCGACGTGACATTCGATGTTACCTCCGAACTGACGAACCTATGAAGAGCCTGAATTTCCAATTAGGTAGGTGTTCTCACCCCCATTCTGCAGCAGTTTTCTTTTATTCTCACCTCTCATCCCCAAACTCCGTTGTTATCGTTGCTTCTTGATGGTCCAGCTCAGAGCAGCACTTCGTTTCAAGTTGAAACAAACTAGATCGAATCTAAATGAACACTAGAGTCATACAACTTTGAACTAACGTGAACCACACTATCCAGTTAGAAGTCCGATTGCTATTGAACACACATGAAGTACGTGTCAATAGTGAGAGTTGTGTAGTATCTCGCTCACTTTTAAATCTAAAAAAAAAAAAAAAAAAAAAAAAGCCAAATCGGACGATCTGGATTCTGGCGTGATTCTCATTGGCTGATATTGTCACGTGGTAACAGTCTAGAACAGGAAGGAAAATTAATTTTTTTTGTTTTACATAACATTATATCATACATATGATTTTTCCCGATTTATTGCACTATTTGCTTTGGAATTCAACAAAATATTTGTTAGATCTTTCTTGTTTTTCCTATCTTTGAACTCTCTCACGAACGACAAAAATATTTACTCACGCACTGCACGCACTGCATATCTCTGATCGTTGTCTCTCTTCCCCTTTCTTTTTTTCGTTCCCCATCTCTCTCTCTCTCTCTCTCTCTCTCTTCTTCTGCTTGTGATTGAATCCCATTACGAAATGTATAAATAAAAGATTTTTTTGTGTGAGTGTATATAATAACATGAAAGGAGGGAATGTCCCCCAAAAATTAACTCATTTTCCCCTGCAATTACAATGCATGCTAGTCTCTCTATATAAACAGTGATGCCACCAAATCATTACTTTTTATCATTTCTACCAGTTAACACAACTAGAAAGACAATACTTTACTGTTATAATGAACTCCATCAGAGGTTTGCGAATGTGCTTTTGTTTTTATATATAGAGAGTAGAATATATGTGCCAATTACGATTACCATTGGATAATTTAAAGACACGTGATCTTTCTGTCTTGATTATATTTCTGCTGCGTATTTTTCGGTCCTATATATGTCATACGTAGTAAATTTATTAGACTATCCGACATTACTGCTGAAGGAGGCCGGTATTCAATTCCCCTGGAGTGTAGTTTTGTATTGTTTTTTTTGGCACAGTAATACAAAGGCTATTTCCCCTGACCTCTGACTACAAACTTTTTATTAGATTGCACATATTTTCAGGATATTTACTTTTCCAAATGAATCTAAAAAAGTGACAAAGTATTTTACATTAAGGTTAAATTATGGTTTTCGTTTAGTAAGGCAAGACTATATGAATTAAGTAAAATAATTAAACTATTTTCAAGTATTTCGTAACATAACAAAGAATCAACACAGTATATATATATATATATACCAATTTGACTAAAGCTAAATGTTATCTTAATTAAAAAATTAGTTAATTTTTATTATATTTTTTGGGGGGATGCCAGCGTTTTAGGGTTAATATGCTATTTCTATTCAATATACTCTATATAAACATAGATCACCTTTCTCTGTCTAGGTACGGAGTCCGTAGACTCACCCCTTTCTCTGTGTAGGTAACGTGCCTTCGTGTTTCTTTGGTCATTAGTCCACATATGGACGAAAACAACAACAACAAATAGTCGACTAAGTAACGGACTAAGGGACCTATCTCTTACATACTCTCTCTCTCTAAGTCTCTCCATTCTCTCTAACTTATTATACCCACGCTTATTCCCAATATAACATTTTTATATCTTTCTCGTTTCTCAAATGATAACTTCTCCCACTCTATTCTTTACCTCTCTCTCCATTTTCTTATCTCTCACTCTCTATTTCTCTCTAACTCTCTCTCTCTCTCTCTCTCTCTCTCTCTCTCTTTTACTCGTTCTTTTACTTTTTTCTTTCATTCATGACACCATCACCACAGTCTGGGTCCACAATTCTCCACCACACTAACAAGTAGGAAGAAAAGTACGTAAAAGCCGATAGTTTTAAAAATATACAAGAGGAAATTTGGACAACTTGACATGTCTATTGCAAAGCAATTTAGAGAGACACAGCGAGAGAGAGAGAGAAGAGAGAGAGAGAGCAATATGAAGTCGTGCACTTTAAAGGACAGTGTGCATATCTCCAGCTCACGTAATCGTAATCGAACTTGTGGAAGTTTTTAGTTTAGAAGTACTTACATCTTTTTATTTTAAACCGATATCCTGCTTGTGATTGAATCCCATTACGAAATGTATAAATAAAAGATTTTTTTGTGTGAGTGTATATAATAACATGAAAGGAGGGAATGTCCCCCAAAAATTAACTCATTTTCCCCTGCAATTACAATGCTTGTCTCTCTATATAAACTGTGATGCCACTTACTTATATCATCAATCGCTTTCTACCAGTTAACACAACTAGAAAGACAATACTTTACTGTTATAATGAACTCCATCAGAGGTTTGCGAATGTGCTTTTGTTTTTATATATAGAGAGTAGAATATATGTGCCAATTACGATTACCATTAGATAATTTAAAGACACGTGATCTTTCTGTCTTGATTATATTTCTGCTGCGTATTTTTCGGTCCTATATATGTCATACGTAGTAAATTTATTAGACTATCCGACATTACTGCTGAAGGAGGCCAGTATTCAATTCCCCTGGAGTGTAGTTTTTGTATTGTTTTTTTTGGCACAGTAATACAAAGGCTATTTTACCTCTGACCTCTGACTACAAACTTTTGATTAGATTGCACAGATTTTCAGGATATTTACTTTTCCAAATGAATCTAAAAAAGTAACAAAGTATTTTACATTAAGGTTAAATTATGGTTTTTGTTTAGTAAGGCAAGACTATATGAATTAAGTAAAATAATTAAACTATTTTCAAGTCTTTCGTAACATAACAAAGAATCAACACAGTATATATATACCAATTTGACTCAAGCTAAATGTTATCTTAATTAATAAATTAGTTAATTTTTATTATATTTTTTTGGGGGGATGCCAGCGTTTTAGGGTTAATATGCTATTTCTATTCAATATACTCTATATAAACATAGATCTGAGAGTACGTACCTGTTGCTTTTAATGTCATTTTTACCCCCGCAAAGGCCGGGTAAATTTAGCTTTTATAATATATATATATATATATAAATATATATTATTCAATAGTATGTTTATTATTAATATATTATAGATGAACTCGTATATAGAGTAAGGTTTTGCTAGTATTCATATTAAAAGCACTGGTTAAGAGTGTATTGTGTTTTTCATTTGACGTGTTTCTAATAGTTGGCTTTCTAACAATTTCAACTTTTCTTTTTTTTAATGCTAGGAACATTTCTATGTTTCGTCATGTCAACATGGGCCATAACGTTGGCATTTCCGTCATCAACAGTATCATCTGTGTCAGACCGAAAAGAAAAAGTCATCACAGAAAGCCAGTCATTGACGAACAAATGTGAAGTCTACATTCGACAACTTGTACGTTTCTTGTTGCCTTTTGTTAACTATGATATTTCCTATTGTTAACTATGATATTTCCTATTGTTAACTATGATATTTCCAATTGTTAACTATGATATTTCCAATTGTTAACTATGATATTTCCAATTGTTAACTATGATATTTCCTATTGTTAACTATGATATTTCCTATTGTTAACTATGATATTAAAATTTACGACTAGAAGGCTTGCAGCTCCCCGCTCCAAATGGCGCTATTGCGACCTTTGTTTACATTTAGGCTATGAAAATGTGCTGTCCAAAACAACTTTTTGTTTCTCTAGTTAAGGAGTAATTTTTTTCGACCTATGTATCTATCTGTTTCTATATGTATCTATATGTATCTATATGTATCTACATCTATCTGTATCTATCTATATCTAGCTATTTCTATCTATCTAGCTTTTTATCTATCTATATATTTATCTATCCATCTATCCATCCATCCACCCATCCATCTATCTATCTATCTATCTATCTATCTATCTATCTATCTATCTATCTATCTATCTATCTATCTATCTATCTATCTATCTATATGCCTATCTATCTATCTATCTATCTGTCTATCTACGTTTTGAAGCTATTATGTATATGATACATAGGACTTAACTAATCCAAACCATTAGAGGGATGTCACGTCAATGTGGGAAATCGCCCCAGTGATCTGAGAAAATTAAACAAAGCCAAAATTTAATATGTTTACTGTCGTATCCATGCTTTCAACATTACAATACAATACAATATTCGTCTACAGGTGAGAGAGTTAACAACTGCAGAGCTGAATGAATTGGAGTCCTGGACAATGCCAGCTTTACCCAATTACAGTGAAGATTCAAGTTTACCAAGCGTAGTAGTAAGTTCAAGAAATGTGCAAAACATGTATTTGGTAGTAACAGACAAGATAGATTCTGGCCCAGACACACGTCTACATACATATACATATATCCTTAATGCCTTCAATTTATACATACACAGACATACAACCTCTCACAGACACACTTAAACGTTTACATTAAAACATACACACATAATAAATATATCCTCTAAATCATGCACATTGTGAGTGTGGTGTGTGTGTGTGTGGCTGTGTGTGTGTATGTAAACAATTAGGAAACACACAAGAATGATAACTCCCACACTTATGACAAACCTCTTTTTTTTTATTGTTGCTACTACCGAAACAAAAACATCCGCTCTCAGCTGCACAGTGTCCGCACTCGTGCCTCTGTTCCGAAATCCCAGGAAACGACCACCTTTCATTTTATTTCCTATTATACCCTGGAACATTCTCCGTTCCCCAATCCCGGAGCAACGTATTAAAACGAAGAAATTCAAGCCACGTTGACAAACACACAGTCAAACTGAAATCTGCTCCGCTTACAGATGAAATTAATATCGCGATGACATATGAAACCGTGCTTACATAATAAACCCTTTTTAAATAGTAATCCCTCCTCAAACAGTAACATTTTACTTACATACCGTATGGCCTAAACCCTGCCTACATATTAATAAGTGTTGTCATCGACAGCGAGTCCACGTGCTAAGCTTTAGCTCGATAGGATGACAGGCAGAAAGCAAATATTAGCTTCCAGCCAGAAACGATCAGAAGGGAAGTTAATACAATAAAAGATGAAAAATTCATTCAAAAATACTTGAAACTAGAGTCTATACATACTAATTCGAAGTTTTTATTTTCAGAGCAAAACTAAATTCCTAAGAAGAACAGAATTTAACCTCACTCTACTTTACAAAGCGGGCGAAAAACTTTCGCGCAGAAGAGTTCTGAGAATCGCTCAATTCGATGCCGTGATCAGCGACGCCAAGAATCTTGAGAGAGAGATTTGTAGACTCCGAACATCCATTGCGGCCAGCTTCAGTAGCGTCGATACCCTACTCGACCTTGAACATCAGCTGGCGGACAGCGACCTGCACGACGTAGCTTACCGCGAGTTGCAAGAGAAGGTCTTTCCCACAGATCGTAAGGGCACCAACAAATTGGAACTGGTCATCTTGACTCAGTTGAAGAATCAGATGTATTCGTTGGTACGCAGCCTGCTTGCTAATCCTTAACAGGTAATACAATAATAGCATATGCAGTTTAGAAATCTGAATCCTAGGGAATATTTATATTTCTAATTTCTAGTTTTCTCGATCTACAAATTTAAGTACAAACATAAAGAACTATTTTATTTATAAATTTTTATGTCTATGCCAGTACCAGAGAGGTGTGTGTGTGAGTGGGGGGGGGGGAGTTGAGACTAACGCAGCTCCGAGAGTTAGATGCGTTGCTTTAGGTTCGATGCGGTCATACGTCGTTGAGTTACATGCCCAATGGAAATATAAGATGTAAAAGAAAAATATTATTTCACAGTTTTTCTTTTTAACCCTTTGTTGCATGAGGTATGAAGGAGTCGAGATACAGAGTTGATTTTTGGTACACAGCCTTCTATCAACATAAAAATAACTCTGAAAAAACAATTTTTGACCTATCGTGCCCGTGGGGGTGGGGTCAGAATGTCCAATATATTGGACGCCATGAACGCCAGGATCCATTTTGTCCTCATAAGACGAAATAGACAAATAATTTTATTTTTAGTAGTTTGTAAAGTATAATCATAATTTGACTACATATTTTGAAACTTTTTATAATTAGCAATTAAACACATGTAAATATAGCATGTATCAGTTTGTAAATGATACATTTTATAATAAAAAGTGAGAAAAATTTGCGAAACCAATAAAGTAATATATTTTTTTAAACATTTGTTTTTAATTCATCGTATGGTTTTTCAAAGTTTTTAGGTTACATTTACATTATATTTTTAATATAAGTTTTCTTTTAAGCTTTGTACAATATAATAATATAAACATTCTTCTCTTTTGTCATTCTATTTGATATCTACATACATACTACATTTTTTTTATATTCTACCAATATGCTGTAAGAGTCCTCCTATGCATGGCGTGCAATATTTTGGACATCCCAATAAATACTTTAAATAGTACTTCCTCATTGTATGCATGGTGTCCAATAAACTGGACATGGCACTAAAAATCATTCTGACTTATAAATATCAAAATATATACGCTAGAATCTGTTTAGTTATTTAGCTGTAACATAAATACACACTTACAATGAATTTTTAAAGTATTAGATGTATTCTGTTGAGCACAAAAAAATGAAATGTCCCTTTCCTCTTAAAGGCTTTGAACGTCTTCCATTGTAATTGTTATTGAAAAAAAAGTAGTCAAGAGTACCGGCTCTTGGCTATTAAAAAACATGGTCCATAGAAACATTAAGACACAGAACAAAATATCTTTTGCATAAAACAAAAGGTATGGGAATAAAAAAATTCGAAAAAGTGTCCAATATATTGGACGCTATGCAACAAAGGGTGTACTAAGAATTTATTACTTTACAATTTATAAACAAAACTAAAAAGGAATGTGACTCTAACTGGTTTTACCCATACCCGCCACTGGTCTAGACCAGTGTCAAAATGACCCATATATACGTAAAGGCCTTCAGAATTTTCTCGAGATCTCATTGTTTCTACCGGTTTTGTACAAGCTAGTGATGCTTGTAAAGACTTGACGAAAGAGAATAATATGCCCAGATAGTCGATGGGTTTGGTTAGATGACGATGTTTAAAACAGCTAGAAGGAAGATAATATACCGGTGTGGTCGCTGGGATCGTCATGGCGTCATTGGGAAAAGAAATGATCTTTTGTTTTCTTAATTTTTTCTTTTCCAGATGTTTCAACAAACGCAACGTATTATGCAAGCTGCACGTGACTACCTCATTACTAGTCTATATTATAGTAATATTAATATTATAATGTTAAAGAACAAATAGTAATGCATTATGTTTTATTCGTAGGGGGAAAAACAAGTAACATTTGAAATACAATACAATAAATACAACCGAAATTTGGCCATTTAGGCCTACATATTATCTCGTTTACCGCCCTATTCACTGCCCCCCCCCTCCACTCCCACAGTTTTTATCAAACGTCAGCACAAAACCATCAACTTTCATCCCTTCATCCCTAACATCACAAACCCCCCTCCCAATTTTTGTGTCTTTCATTAATTTTCCACCAGATGCAATAATGGCTGAAGTTTGTTTGTTTTTTGTTATGCGATCTATTATTACCTATTCACACAAGCCATTTGTTCAAAAAATTTCATAACCTTTAGTTATAATCAGTTTGGAAAAAAAGAAATTACAACTCAAAACGAATTTAAGACATAGGCGAGTGCGAGTGTAGGGAGTTCTTGTAATTTCATTTACATTTATTGCACAAAGAAACAACGAACCGCCCTCTAGCGGGCAAAATTGGATTGAACTATTAATAGGTCTCCCTAGTAGTATAATTGAACATTTTTTAAATTTAACTAATTAATTGATGAAAAAAAATTGACAAAAGAAACCACGATATTCCATAGTTTTGTGGTATTAATATTATTACAACTTTTGAAATGCTTGTTTTTATTGTATTGTATATATTCTAAACTTTGTTGATGTTAATGACGTAATCCTATACGTTTTATTTACATGGTTGTTTAAGTCTCACAGTTATATTAAGATAGATACCAATGTTTGTATTATTATTATTATTGACCTTCATATCTCTTTGTGATTTGTACAAATATTTTGAATTGTGAATAATTAAATTATTTTGTTTAAATATTAATCACTCCTTTACCCCTTTTAAAAAATCAAAATAATTATGGGTAACTGACGTTCGTTGGAGAAAAGTAAAGGCGGCTGGGTATTGTGTTGGCTATATAATCCCCATTTATACCAAGGCCACGCAAACATGTGAACGCTGCTTTATTTTAGGGCCTAACATGTAGTAAACGAAGTGTACCTTAATATCTTATCTAAATTATTAAAACGTATTTCATTCACAACTTTAGAATTATGTCAATAAATCCTCATTATTTGTGTAGCGGAAGGCACGTGGATCTATATATAAGTAAAAAAGTTGTTTTGGTAAAAAGATGTTTGGAAAGGTTGATAATTATGTAATAAGCTGTATTGTTTAGGGGTCAAGGGTAACACATTTTAAAGCATTACATGATAAAAACGGTGTAGGGTAAAACCACTACTTTTTAATGTCTGTGTACATACCATTTGTAATTGTATTAAGAAAAATGTAGTTTAATTTGACTGTTTTTGTTTTAAACAAAACTTTTTTTTATATATGTTTTAAAATATCGCCATATTTAGGCCTAAGGTTTCGAAAAAAAATCATTTCATTTGTAAGCTGTATACTTTTTGACATGTTTTATATTCTATACGTATACTTATGTAATGTTTCTATCATCATCATCATTGCCCGTCACTCCAGATCTTCAGAGTCCTCTGTCCTGAGCCATTCTTTGTAGTTGGTTCCACTTATACCCCATTTTTCTGGGCGTCCTATGTTTCCACGGGAATGCAAATTTTAAAGTCAGATATTGAATGTGCTACACGCAAAGAAACGTAAACTCACACTCAAAGTTTGGACCTTGAGGTAGTGTCAATATTGAATACAGCTTACACTTGTTACAACGTTACAAACTGTATTCTATTTTATAATGTTAACTGGATTGGCTCTTATCACATTAGACTCGATATATATATTGATACATATCGTTGTATATAGTTTAGAGTTTAGAGAGAGAGAGAGAGAGAGAAAGAGAGAGAGAGAGAGAGAGAGAGAGAGAGAGCGAGTCAGTCGGATATAAATAGGCTGAGACTCATATGGAGGATAGAGATACAACGATAGATATCGATAGATATAGACATTCAACAAATATATACATATAGATGTATAGATTGAATAGAAATATTCTATGGATAGATTCCTCTACAGATCAATAGATGCATACATTTTCATGTCATCCAATGCGTATGAATCTTTAGATATATTTACCAAAATCAACTCTTGCCAATCACAGTAACACTTAAAATAAATACACAATCAATGTAAGGCTATATTAGCCAAAGTTATATTGTACATAAATATGTTGTTGTTTTAAAACAACTTTCTGTTGATAAAATTTGAAATAAAAAAACGTGCACTTTGAAATAAGTTTCTGTGTTTTATTTGTAGTCAAGTTATTTATTGTTATTAAGTTATTAATACCAGGCTTGTGTAGAATTTTTATTCTGAGTTTACTATATACTGTTTGACTGACTATTGTATGCTTTTCGAAGAGCCAATGATAGGAACAGCAAATATGAACCGCCATTTTACTTAAAAACTCACATATTAAAACTGAAAATAAACTATTCTGTCACTGACCTATATAAAATGGGACCTTGTTTATACAAATGTGAAATCAAAGAAAAATCAAAGCATAAATAGATCTATGAAAATGCGTTTGAATACGCACGAATATATAAACTAAGGTTAAATAAGATAAGACAAACAAATAAATAACTAGGATTTTGAACCATTAAATATTTCATGACAAAGAGCAATCGTTGGTGTAAATATTATAAGCATTGCCAAAGCAGGACTATGTAAATCAGTTTTTGCTCTGACTGTACAGATAAACTGACTTTGAGTCTTTGAGGATGAAAACTGCTTTGTGAGAAGCCAACTCATAAAATGTTAACAAGCCTAATGCAAGTCCTTTCGTGCTTTTGAAGTTGTTTCGGTTAATATTATATGTATATAATATATAAAGTCTACATTAGTACATTTAAAATCAAAGATATGTGACTTGGTTGGTTCACTGCGCACGCCAAACAATCCCTTTGTCGCCACAACTTTATAAACGCTATATAACAAAATGCGTTTTGTTAAATTTTTTTTGTAAAAAGGTTATGTAAAATTTTATTAACAACAACAAAAAAAGAATGTGAAGAAATGGCTATCAGTTCCTGCTGTTGAAAATAATTTAGTGAGGAATAGTGGGGAAATGAGTGGAGAATACGTCACGTGACACAGATGCTGGTTTTTTTCGGTACATTTTGAAGTGGTTTGGGGAAGAGAGAGAGAAGTGGGTAGGGGTGGGGGAGCTGCGCCCTGTTCTCAAAACAATGTCTGGAATATGCGGATCCTGTTAGCTTTTTATTTATTTAAAAAGTGTAGTATATTCCTTTAATATAGCTTATTGTATTTCTTTCCAGGGAGAACGGGAAAGACATGGTGGTTATATGGTGGATATATTGTAACAAAAGAACAAAGTCATCCAACTGTGACAAGATAGTGTCCGGGAAAATCCGTTTCCAAGGGGGAATATAATTCGTATCTCGTAGACAAAAATAAATATTAGCTGATTGCAGTTTAGTGTGTCCAAAACTCGGGACGACTGGATCTTATATCTTATAAGTTTACAGACGTTCCTTCTAGGTAGAAGATTATTACGTCCACTAGGCCCAAAACTCCTGCAGGGCGACAGGGATCGGTCGGTGGCAGGGATAGAACCCGCGACGTGTCAGTTGGTTTTAGGTTGACAGTCCGGTGAACTAACCGCTAGACCAGCCGTTCGGATCGGCCCATTGAAAACACATTGACGTATTCCAATGTGGCATTGGGACTGAAATGCAGGAAAGATAAATGTACATCAATATAGCCATCGGGATGGAGAGAAAGAAAAAGTTAGAGAAGAGTACCAATCTAAGTGAGACGGAAACAGAACTATAGAAAGAACTATGAAACACTAAAGAAAGAACTAATGTAAACTATAGAAAGAACTATGAAACACTAAAGAAAGAACTAATGTAAACTATAGAAAGAACTGTGAAACACTAGAGAAAGAACTAATGTAAACTATAGAAAGAACTATGAAACACTAAAGAAAAGAAATATAGAAAACTATAGAAAGAAATATAGTAAACATTTTAAATAAATAATATTAAAAAAATGATAGAAAGAGATATAGACAATATGGAGAATAGCGAAAAAGGGGGACTAAAGAGTAGATAATGGGTTAAGGAAAAAAAAGATTGGGAAATGGAGATAAGTAAATTAATAGAAAAAGAGTTTAAAAAGATAAATGCAACAGTTTACAACTTTAAGTAAAATAATTATAATAAACAAAACTAGATACTGTTATAAGACTGTGTTAATTAGAGTAAATTGACTTTTTATAACATTATTAAAATAAGCTATTTATGGAAAAAAAAGTCACACAGAATCTATCTGGTAGAACTGAAGACGTCCCGATTCCCCTAACAGAATTTTGCCTCTGTAAAATCATATATTAATAAGTCATAAAAAGATGAAAACTAAAAGCAATAAACTCAAACGACTGAGTCAGAATTGAAATTTACCATTCACACCCCTCTCTCACACACACACACACTCACACGTACACAAAATATGAACGTTCAGTTGCATATAATGTGTGCAGTTAATTTTAATCCTAGACCTGCTGATTGGCTGAAATAGTTTTTCTTTTCTTTTTTTTTTTACACCAGGCGGGACATATGTCATAGTATAATCTATTAATTCTTTTTAAAAAAGTAATCTAAATATTCTGTATTTCTTATCTTCTTATCTTTTTATCTTATACGTTACAGACGCTCCTTCTATAAAGAAGATTATTGCGTCCTACGCTCATCCGTGGCCCGAGTCTAGTCTTGCATTTTTATTAATGTTTTAAATGATGTTAAGTTACTGGTTTTCCTGGTTTGTTCAGGTAACCCATTCCATGGGTGTGTGTTCTCGCATAATGGATAAGGAAAGTGTTTTTGTCTTTCGAAACCTGTTAACCTGTAAGAAAGTTTTATTTATAATTATAAACAATTAAGTGAAGATTTCCTTCTTTGCGAGCGTGATATCAGCATTGGCACATGAAAAAATATGAAAACATACAATAGGTTAATTATAATTTACCAATGTTCGCATCACTACCTGGTTATACAAGGGGAAAAAAGAATCGAACCAACATGAAAAAAAGCCCTTTTGTGGGTTTTCCCGATAGTGTATATCTTGTCGCTTAGCAAGGTTTCCTTAGAAAAAGGTGGAACTTAGTTTTAAAATAATGGTTGATTAATTCTTCTGTAAAGAATTCTTTCGCTATAGACGAGTAAGAAAGATAACTTAAAAGGTTTTCTTATCACCAAGTGAAGAACATAAATGTCCAATTCCAATCACCATTATAAAGTAATTGACAATGTTCCATTAATCACCAAGTATATTCAATAGATTTTATCTATCTATCTCTCCATCTATGAAGCATCTACTTATCTATCTTCTATAAATCAATGTATCTATATATGTTCGAAAGAACAATTTATCCATCGGTCTATATTATATATAATTCTTTCTATCTGTCTGCCTATATATCCATGTATCTAGTTATCTCAATGAATTGACAACATATCTATAGTATACACTTTAAATTTGTTCTTTTTAAAAATCTGGCTCTAGATTGTTAGATCTATTTAAACACTATCAGGCTATCATAATATTTTTTTTCTTTTTTTCTTAAAACCCTTTTTAACCTCTTTACACTTGAGGTTCAGCCTAGGTTTGCTCGAACTGGTTTTAAGTGAAACCTAAAGGCCTTTCTTAACCGGGCCGAACCCTAAGTTCGCAAACCATATAATATAATATATCGTCGAGCCTTGTTACGTCATCTTCAAATTCTTCGTTGAGAATAAGATTAGCTCCAAGTTTTATCATGTTCTGTCGCTTCGTGGAAGACACCGCCATTTTTGTTTACGTTTCCAGAGAAGTAGGTCAAAAGTAGGATCGGCCTTGTTAAGACAGCAAACCCAATCTGCGATCTCGCAGAAAGGTTCGGGGTTTGTATTCGTACACGTGACTATGGTTTGCAAACTAGATCGCCGATCTCAGGCTCGGCCCGGTTAAGAAAGGCCTTTACAGCGTTTAGTTCTACATTGGTCGGGAACATTTCTGAAACTGTACGAAGGGGCGCTACTACTCAATCGTTGAACAGCATACCTTGCTCTCTAAACATTCACTCTTATGATCACGTATAAGTGCAGAGTGCAGGGTGCAGAGCGCAGACCAGCAGTGGTCCAGTTCAACCCTAGAGATGCTCCAGCGCGAACCCGGAGCAAACTCTTTCCCCCGGTCAGGCTCGGAGTGCTACTTAAAAAGGTGTAGGCTCTTGACCATTAAAGCAGGTCCAGTTCTGTCCGAATACACGAGGCAAACTCGCCAAATGGTATGCTGAAAGCGTCTAAATGTTCCGAAAATTTAATGCCACAACCTTAATCTTTTACTTTTCATCTTGACCAAGAGGCACTTTTGTGCAGTACATTTGATAACGTCAATAGTAGTTGTCGCTTTAAGCTTTGGAAAAATGTCTTCCTTATCTAGTTATGCTTGACTGAATGTGGCCTTTTAAATTTCCAAATGATATTTTTGAATTCCAAATAGACCAACATTTAAAGAAACATCATCTTCCTGGCGAAAAAAAAAAAGGGGGGGGGGGGATCAAGGGAACATCCTACTTCCCCTTTATTGTGTTATTTTTATTTACCGTACTTCTTCCAGGACACAAAACTCTCGCATCGTTCATCAAGATTGTTCGGAGTTGTCTGTACTGCCATTATGAACCCGCCAACTCCCCTTTTCATTTTACGCTCTATTTATGGATGCCACGTTTTTTTTCTTTTATTAAAAAAAGGTACTATTCTCATTTATTTAAAGACATTTTCATTTTCTTGTGTTTTTGCTGAAATGAAATTCACTCTTGTTGACGAAATATGTTGATTTGTTTTTAAATACAAAACTCATGTGGGAGGCAAAAAACAAAGAAATAAACAATACAATACTTTTTGTCGGGTGTTAAGATCCATGAAAAAAAAAAGCACCCTAAGAGTATAATCCATCTAATTTTAGATGGCTTCTCATTTCTTCTAGAGTATATAAATATACGTGTGGTATTGAGACCTTGTTACAAGACAGTATCAGCACGCAGCTAGTTCTCATAACAACAATAACTACCACATAAAGAACTCTTGTTGTACACTGGAAATATCACTGATATGGCCATACAATATAAAGCTCTGGCTTATTTGTTCATAGTTTCGTGGACACTGACGATGAGTAAGGCACCATTGTGGAGTTTTGTTTCAATCATTTACACTTACGTATGCAACAATGTTGTGTTTCACCAAAGAATAACACGTAGGCTATTCAGGATATAAAACATCTATCAGCATAGTATAAAACATGGAGAGTCATTGTTACTTAAACACATTTATTTACTTTTATAAATATCGAAAATTGGACGATGTTTTAAATCACAGTGAATCAAATTAATTTTTACATTAACATTTTTTGTTTATGAAATACAGAACATTATTATAAAACATATGACATAATGTAAAGCCAGTTGTAAGTAGTATTAAGGCCTTCTTTATGGAAAGTATTTGCAAATTCTATTTATAAATTATTATATTTAAGTGTTGTTGTTTTTTTTTAAAAGCAAATCAGATTTACAATAATGTTATTATAGTCTACATAGATTATCTTTTTTTTGTAACTATTTTTTTTAAAGTTTCCATGGCCAGTGGTAGTAGATTAAATATCTGCCCTTGTGTATCGAAGTTGCTGGACACGCCAAATACATCAACTAAAAAACATCAAGGGGCTGGACATATGAAGATAGATTTCGTCTCCAACGACACTAGAAATAATGACTATAAGAATACCCTGGAGGTGAACTGGACGAATATGAAAGTGGCAGTAAAAAACGCTTTACGCCAAGGCTCGCAAATCATGGGACTTATTGTAAGTTTTAGCTTAACTAAATTTATAAATCATGGGACTTATTGTAAGTTTTAGCTTAACTAAATTTATAAATCATGGGACTTATTGTAAGTTTTAGCTTAACTAAATTTATAAATCATGGGACTTATTGTAAGTTTTAGCTTAACTAAATTTATAGCTTCAAAACATTGGATTAAGTGACATCTGTCTTATTCTTTTAATGTAGACTATAACAATACTAAAAATGTGGTTAGGTACATATCTTCAATATAGAAAAGCTGAACTGTAGGCCTATTAAAAAAGAAATCCCAATATCTATTTCCAGAACATTTTCTTTAGTTTGTCACAATTAAGTCTCAGACACAAAGGTAGTCATTGAAGTGGAGCGATCCCGGCACTTCCAAAACCTATACATCAATGAAAATAAAATGGATGTATTTTTTTATTAGGAGTTTTTGATGTTATAAAGTGTTTAATTTTGATATTTTTCAACATTTTAAAATTATTATAATTATTATTTTGTTCTCTCGTAATTATAATTTTTTATACAAGTACTCCTCTTTTACATTAAAGTGTTATGTATAACAAGAATGAAATTACATTTTAATGTATGTATTTAAGAATGTATGTATAGTGTGTCTCTTTAGACTTTAGAGTATATTTTACAAAATGTTAATGCGGCTCTCTTCGACCATCCCGGTTATAAGATTAAATAATTTGACCAATGTGTAGTACCACACTCTTATCAATTTTTACGGCTTATAAAATCTATTGTATTGTCGAGTTTTGATCGCGGCTAAATGTAGGATTCATACCTTAAAATAGAGAAGAGAAATAGTTTGGACAGATCATTAGTTGTCCACAGCGGCATGTTTATGATAACAAGAGAGAAATAAACAAGAGATGTTAATCACTATAGTCTGTACTTTGTATTGTCACTATAGTCTGTACTTTGCATTGTCACTATAGTCTGTACTTTGTATTGTCACTATAGTCTGTACTTTGTTTTGTCACTATAGTCTGTACTTTGTATTGTCACTATAGTCTGTACTTTGAATTGTCACTATAGTCTGTACTTTGTTTTGTCACTATAGTCTGTACTTTGTATTGTCACTATAGTCTGTACTTTGAATTGTCACTATAGTCTGTACTTTGTATTGTCACTATAGTCTGTACTTTGTATTGTCACTATAGTCTGTACTTTGTATTGTCACTATAGTCTGTACTTTGAATTGTCACTATAGTCTGTACTTTGTATTGTCACTATAGTCTGTACTTTGTATTGTCACTATAGTCTGTACTTTGAATTGTCACTATAGTCTGTACTTTGTATTGTCACTATAGTCTGTACTTTGCATTGTCACTATAGTCTGTACTTTGAATTGTCACTATAGTCTGTACTTTGTATTGTCACTATAGTCTGTACTTTGTATTGTCACTATAGTCTGTACTTTGTATTGTCACTATAGTCTGTACTTTGTATTGTCACTATAGTCTGTACTTTGTATTGTCACTATAGTCTGTACTTTGAATTGTCACTATAGTCTGTACTTTGTATTGTCACTATAGTCTGTACTTTGTATTGTCACTATAGTCTGTACTTTGTATTGTCACTATAGTCTGTACTTTGTATTGTCACTATAGTCTGTACTTTGTATTGTCACTATAGTCTGTACTTTGTATTGTCACTATAGTCTGTACTTTGTATTGTCACTATAGTCTGTACTTTGTATTGTCACTATAGTCTGTACTTTGTATTGTCACTATAGTCTGTACTTTGTATTGTCACTATAGTCTGTACTTTGTTTTGTCACTATAGTCTGTACTTTATATTGTCACTATAGTCTGTATTTTGTATTGTCACTATAGTCTGTACTTTGTATTGTCACTATAGTCTGTACTTTGTATTGTCACTATAGTCTGTACTTTGTATTGTCACTATAGTCTGTACTTTGTATTGTCACTATAGTCTGTACTTTGTAGTATCCACAGGGAATGTCGACACTGAAAGATTTGTTGGGACAGTGTAAATCACCAGAATCTTTAATATGCAGCGATGGATCATCAAAACCTATGTCAGTAAGTGATACGGCGAATTTGAAACAATACAGAAACGTTAAGCCGGATTAACTGGATTAACCGGATATGGTTAAATGAAAACTTATACATAAACCAAATTAGCCATATCCGCCTTACCACCCTACTAGATCTTACCCAGCTTATCAAGTTAATCAGCTTTATTATTGTTATCAACTTAATCCTTATAACCTTTTTTTCACCTTTTCAACTTTATCAGCTTTTTCTACATTATCAACGTAATCAGCTTTATTTACCTTATCAACTTAATCAGCTTTACACACCAGTAGATCTAACTTAATAAAACTTATTTAATAATAATAATAATGGTTACTTATGTAGCGCTTCTATCCATGCTATTTTAGCATGCTCAGTGCGCTCTAGAAGATTATTACGTCCTCTAGTCCCAAAACTCCCACAAGGGCGTATGGGATCGGTCGGTGGCAGGGATAGAACCTACGACGTATCAGTTGGTTTTTGGTTGACAGTCCGGTGAACTAACCGCAGGTCCAGCCGGCTTGTCTTATTTACCTTATCCGATCTAGGACTAGATTATCTACGTTAGGAACCTAATCAACCTTATCAAGCTCATCCACCCTTTTCCGCCAAATCCAACTTATCGACTTAATCGATCTTCTCTTATGAACCTTAATCAACCTTATCCTTGTTATCAAGCTGATCCACTTTATCCGCCTTAGAAATGCCATCAACAGTGTCTACATTATCAAACATATCCACCTTATACATCCTAGCAACTTATTTAACCTTATTAATCTAATCAACCTCATCAGGATAATAACTACATATTTTGTTTTACAAGAAAAAAGTTTTGTTTCTAAAGACAATAGCACACAATAATATAACCGATAGTTATAACATGCCATGACCTTTTCTTTTTTTTTTTTTTACAATGATATTTTTATAGACTCGACGCGACAACCTCGATCTGGCTTTCAGACGCGTGTTGTGTGTTTACAATTATGTCTCCGCCATCAATGCGGATGTTGAGGTGGCAGTTGAAAAAAAATGTCGCGGGAAATTTAGAAAACTCCACAAGGATTTCCAGAAAAATCTGTCCAGTCTGCTGTGTTCCCTGGAGTTCGAGTCCCATTCCACCAAGCGCCGCGTGAGGTGCAACGCCACCCTCGACCCGTTGCCTAGCGACTTTCTAGCCGAGCCAAGCATCGCCGGAAATCAGGATAGAGTATGCCGGGTAGTTTACAGTGGTCACGTGATGCTGAAAGACTTGGAGAAGAAGAAATGGTTCAATCAAGATGGAAAGAATAAAAAGGGTATTCAAGTTAAAAAAACAGGGTCAAAAAAAGATAGAAAGATAAAAAAGGACCGAAAATTGAGCAGGGGGAGGAGCTTATAGGCGTGGCTACCGGATGGGGACGTAAAAGACGCGTTCCAAGCTCTTACAAAGGCCTCAATTTTTTTTTCTACAAAAGCCAGTATTTTATTTATTTTTTTACTTTATAAATGACAATTATATATATCTACTGTTAACAAATGTATACATTCTGTTAGCATTCACATTATTACACATTAAAACATTCTATGAAATTGTGTGAATATTTTTTAAAACTTATAATTTATTGGCGTTTTTTGCTGGTCTAATTTTTTTTATTTAGCTTTTCATTTAAATGTTTTTGAACATGCCACGCCATTGGATTTTTTTTTCTTTCCGCTTACTGTTTATTTTTTAAATTTTGTTCTTGAGAATAATTATACATTTGGCCCCATACAAAATTTCTCATAAAATGAAAATTTAAAACTGAGAAATATTTGATCAATCAAATTTTTATGTTTCCACAATTTTTGACCTTTTCCCACTATTTGCAATCCTAGTAACTCAACTGGGGGCACAAAAAATAAAGCTTTCCATCCCTGTATAACCAATTGATCTATAGCTCCAGCAAGTTTCCGGCATACTGAAGGATTTTGTAGCCGGCACGATTTCCCAGCGGCCTTGACTTGTTCTCGCAATCAATGTCAGAGCTGGTTAGGGACATCTTGGAGACAAAGGGGGGGGGGGTCGAGGGGATTTACTAGCAATCATCAGGATTCTAGCCCATAAGTCATGCTCTTTGTTAGAACACTCTGCTCCACTAAAGAGCTATTGAATGAGATGAAAGGAAAATTAAAAAAAAGAAGTCGAAATTCCAGTCAGGAGTCTTTAACATAATAATATGGCCTATACATAAACATTTTTAACAAGCACATTTCGAGTATTAATTATTATTATTATTATTTTTGTTGTTTTGCTAAATACTAATATAGTTTTTTTTACCACTTTATTATCTTGTTGCACTAAAGTTGTTATGTTTAATAAAGATAATACAGCTCAACCCAAAGTCTATTTAATATTGCCAAGCAGTCGACAGTATTATGTTTGTGTGATCTATTTATAGTTCTCGTACTTCCATTTAGCGCCTGTAACATAATCATAATAATTTATAATACTTTGTAAATGTACATAGAATATTTTATTATAAACATTGATAGAAATTTATATGCATAATTTTGTATATGTTTTTATTATACTTATAGCTATATATTTTTTTCCCTGTCTCGTGTAGTAATTTATTTCGAAAGTAGCTGTTTACAATTATTTCCATAACGCGACCTAGTTTCAAGTTATCAATAGAAAAAACATTCCACCTCCAACTCTTACTATTTTCATGCTCGTCAATCTACTAATAAATAAAAATAGTATCCTTTATAGTAAGCCATATGTTTAATTTAGTAGTGAAACAGGTTAACCATAGCTGTATATTAGCTTCCTTGTTGTGCCAATTGGATATTTCCTTAGTGAAGAATTTCAAAAAAACACAAAGAAAAAAAACACCAACAGTTTTGTTTCAAAAGTCTCTGCAATTTGTTTGTTACCCGGTTATTTTTTAATATTTTTTTGTTGTGACCCACCACCATTTACATCCTTTATTTTAACTTTACATAACAGATATTTTACTTTACATAAAAGATGTTTTACTTAGATGATATATATTTACTGTACAATATATACACACTTTTGTTACTTTGAGATAATGTATGAACTTTTAAAAAAATGTTCAAAGATATTTTTATGCCTGGAAATAAAAATGCTAAAATTCAGTTTTATTGACGTTTTCATTTTTTGTTCGTTTACAGAGTGAACCTGATTTATATACAGGGCCTCTTATATGTACAGTGTGCGTATCTATCTATCTATCTATCTATCTATCTATCTATCTATCTATCTATCTATCTATCTATCTATCTATCTATCTATCTATCTATCTATCTATCTATCTATCTATCTATCTATCTATCTATCTATCTTTCTAGCTAGCTATAGCGAGCTAGCTATATTTAAATATAAACCTATACCTATCGAAGTATATTTATCAAAATAATCAAAATATATGTATCTATGAATGTATGTATGTGTATATGTATGAATTTAAGTATGTATGTAATTATATATGTACGATTGTATGTATGTATCTAAACAAAATGATTAACTCTAGTTACATTTTTGTTTGGTCTAAAATGTTAAGGTATTATTATAAAAAATATTTCCCTAATCCTTAGGCCTTAGACATAGACATAGTTGTTGATGGTATATTTTAATTTCAATAAATAAAGGACAGCCTTCGTGTTGGACACACCCACTATGTTCAGTGGTGTTTATGTATCCAGTTTTTGTACACACTACTATCGGAATATTAACCAAGAGACTATAAATCACATGTATCAAAGTCAAGATCCAGCCCAGCGTACAGTTACATCCAGCTTGTCTTGTAAAAGTAGGTTTAATGCCCTTTCAATATGTCGTAGAATGGAGCATAAGGAATTAAAGCAGCAAAAATGTTCGGATAACGCAGAGCTCCTTCCGGTTTACTTCATACCAGTCACATCTGACTCGAACCTTGGGCATATTTGAAAGCACATGTATATGTTTAAGCATGCCCGTTGGGCGTCTGCCAAAGTTAATATTTAACAAATGAAAACAACAAAAAAACATCTACAACAGAAAATTGGCTCACCCAGATGGCCAAAGGTTTCAATCTACTGTGATGACCTCCACGGATTGTTGTTACGGTTCAGAATTGTGTTTATTGTAACATGGACACATTAAGTGTCACAAGCTAGAAAAAGATGAGAAAGAAAATAAGATTTTTCACTAAATAAATAAAAGTGTTAGTATTTTTTCAAGGGAGGTAATTTAATCAGTATAAGTACGAGAATGCATGCATTTATAGTGTACTAAAAGTTGTAGTAGTAGTAAGAGGAGAAATTGAAGACAGAGGTAGAACACGTTGGATACACAAGATGTTAAGTTGTGTTTCTCGTAAGCTGTCTCATGAGTGTTTTTATGGACTTAAGAGTTATTTTTCAAGTATTGAGTTATGGACTTAGTTAAGTCTTATTTAAGTTTTATGGAATATAGAAGATATGTGATGCCGGCAGTAAATTGTGATCAAGTATTAAATAGTCAAGTTGTTTTAGATTGAGAGTATATATTTAGATCAATGCTCTGCTGTAATTACTGTAAGTTATATCATATTGTGCTGTTCATGGACTCTGTGGCCTTCATGTATTGTTATGACCATACATTCATTTGATCTTGCAGCAACTTATTTAACTTCATGTTTTTATGTGTTTTGGTGTGGCTCACGCATAGTTAAGTTATTAATGTAAAACACTTCCACAACAATAATAATTATGTCTCCATTTGCCTTTTAATTTTTGCTTCAACTAATGTCAGGTAACCTTCAGAGCTGGGTCAACTCGGGGACACGCCTCCAGACTCCAGATCCGGGAAAAATGACTAGCCTTTACCAGGCCCTTCAATACGCCAGCCGAGCACGCTCCCGCTCGGCCACCATGTCCCTTTAATTCATATTATTGTTGTTTTAAAAGGTTTCTTTTTTTTCCCCCAACTGCTTCAATGAATAATTAATTGTGTTTTGTGTTTTGGCCCAATTTTCAATTGAGTTTGACAACCCTGGTCTAAGTGGAATACACCATACAGTTATGAGACTGAAAACAATCAAGCAGGGGACTGAATGAGCGATGGACAGACAACGTCAAACAATAACCAAAACTGAGAGTTTCCGGAAATAAATTACTTTCCGGACTAAACATTGGAAAACAGCCTGGGTCACTCCGATCTTTGCGTCGTCTGGCTCTCTAAACCTAGAGGGTGAAGTCACGAGACCTAGAGGATGCAGTCACGAGACCTAGAGGATGAAGTCACGTGAATTAATTATTAACGTTTAAAAACATAAAACAGCTTTGATCGTCTTGGTCTACGTATTGTAACATTACTTCGAGTACTTGAAAAAAAAGGTTGTTAATAAAGCACTTTTTCTCAAAAACGTTCGCATTTAAATTAAAAAAATAATGAAACGACAATTATCTAACAATTAATTATCCAACAATTTTCCACCAATTATCCACCAATTATCCACCAATTATCCAACAATTATCCAACAATTATCCAACAATTATCCAACAATTATCCAACAATTATCCACCAATTATCCACCAATTATCCACCAATTATCCAACAATTATCCAACAATTATCCAACAATTATCCAACAATTATCCAACAATTATCCAACAATTATCCAACAATTATCCAACAATTATCCAACAATTATCCAACTTTTATCCTTTAATTATCTTCATTTCTTGCCTCACCACCGGCCACGCCTATTTTCCGAAGACACATCCGGAAAAAAACGATTAAATCCGTGCGTGACATAGATCTACTCTCTATTTATGTGTGTGTTAATTTTTTAAGTATTGACGGCAAAGTGTTGTTGTTTTTTTGTTTTTTGTTTAGGGGGGGGGATGTTATTTGGGATTCGGGAAGGCGATGTCATTCTTTGTGAATGGGCTCGCGTCTCACTGGCGCCCTTTACACACTTAAAACGTTCTTTACTATAAATTCCGATGGGTCTTGGGTTGCTGTTTATTTATTCACTAAGTGGTTGGGATACTAATGATAATACTAAGAAAAACACAGGTACAAAAACACTTTTCTTCTTTCCTTGTACAAGAACAAACGTAGGCCTATATAAATTTTTCTTCCCGAATGGAACCCAGAAATGGAAGCTGCCTGAAAAAAACTTGGAAAACCTACAACTTAACACAGTTTAAAACCCAACTCAAAATGCATAACTATAGACCATAGGTTCTCAACGGGGGCGATATCGCCCCCCAGGGGGCGGTGAAGAGGTCTTGGTGGGCGCTGACGATCCCGGGGGCGATAGGAGGCGGTGGAGGGCAAATGGGCGGTGCAAACCTTCTTGAAATAATGTTAACAGATTTACACTTTAAATAAAAAAAAAATAAAGGACTTAATAATTATAACAGTAATATTTAACTTGGTGAGTCAATAGCAGAACAGTCGATTAAAATTAATAGACTGATTCGCTAATGTCCTATTGCCACAGTGTAATTATGACGTAGATAGGTCGACCCAAACAAACAGAATGCAGAAAGTGTCCCGCTCTACCCGAGGCCATCAGCTCAAGCTGCATGTCCCACATGCACGCACCGACGTCTACAAACATTCTTTTTTTCCGTCAGCCATTAGGCTGTGGAACACCCTGGACCAGGCCTCCATCACTGCCCCTACGGTTCCGGCCTTCAAATCGTCACTAAAGTGCTGGTCCAAAAACCTAAAGTGACACTCTTTTATCTGTATATAACTGTTGTTTGCTATGTTATGTTTGCTGTTATTTTATGTGTATTTAAATTGTGGACTTTTCCCTCGGTTCTACAGGGTCTCCACAGTATTTCGAAGAAGAAGAAGAAGAAGAACAGAAATGGTTGTTGAGGTACCCTACACACCTGTACAAATGCTGCCAGAGGGCGAAATTCGCCTTATCATGGAGGCTAAAAGAGCAGCGAAGAAAAAAAAACATAGGCTGCCCCTGCCCAACTCCAACGGTCCCGCTTACAAGTGCCAGAGAAAAAAAAGGTTTTAACATCAATACTTCTGATACTATGGAGCAAATATATTGTGACGTAAAAGTTATTCAAAGTCGTATATGGGCTTAACCTAGATTTATTACTATATTTAGATTATTTTCCGAGAATGGCCAAAGGGATGGGGCGTTATATTGTGGATGAAATGTGACGTAGAACACAATTGCTGCTAAATAACCAACATATAATTAGAAATAGGAATCGCGCTGACTTTTTAAAGTAGTGGGTCGATTAAGTACTAATGGACCCTTCCTTAGTATCGTCCTGTAAAGTCTGGAGCGAGCGTAAGCTAGCTACTTATAGCGTCAAAAAAGCTAGCGGGCTTAGGATAGCTATGTCTGATATTAGGTGACACTTTTGTACCCATGGGCCTCAAATACTGGAGAAGTGTGTAAACCGCCGATACGTTCCCATTAAGAATACACCGTTGGGCGAACGCATGGGGGACAGCTCCCCATTGCACTGCCGAGAGGATACAGGGTCTCGGTGTTAAGGAAGCAATGGACGCTGCAACCCCGTCTCGAGAACCACCCGGTGCCTGGATGTCTGTAACTATGGTATATAATTGTGCTACCGGGTGACAGTGCAGTTATACGGGCGAGCCACCTCGATAATGATCCTTAGGGGAACCGCAGTGGGCAACATAGCTGCGGAATCCTCACTGTCAGCCCGGACAAAGCTGAGCTCAAACCTATCATTACGCCCTGGACAAAAGAGCCCTTTGGACTCGTCCGTTTCTTTTTTAAAGAGACCTTATAACTCTGTCCATTGTTTTTTTCACAGGCAACATTTAGTTGCTAAAAGTCTCAGTGATTATCTTCATCAGTCTCTTCAATATGTAATAACTGCAGTAAACAAAATCAGTAGCAATGCATTCAACGAGAGAGTGTTTAAACAACTGTGTATTAAGAATGACGAATACTATAATCGTTTGCTACTGGACGCTGGTTATCAAAAGGTGCTGGTTTAAATAGATTTTATGGGGTCTTTGATTCAGTGTTGGAGTTTCTAGAAAGCAAAGACAATTCTCTGAGAGAAAATCTTTAAAAAAAAAAGAAAACCAATATCGCATATTTAACAGATTTATTTAATGTTCAATGAAATGAATATTCAATTGCTGGGAGATGGCATCAATTTGATCAAAACAAAAAGTGTCATTTCGGCATTTATGTAAAAACTTCAATTGTACAAACGAAACTTTGGACGTGGAGAATTGTATCAGTTTCCCAATCTTGCATCTGTAGAAAAAAACTGAAGAAGACATTCTCATTTATTGTGATCACCTCGAAGCACTTACTGGCGACTTCCACAGTCGATTTCAAGACATTATTAACATAAAAATACATGATTGGGTTTTATATTATTTTTTTAATAGCGAAGAATTACAATCAGGCCTACCTACACAACTGCAAGAGGCATTGATTGAATTAGCAACTAATGAAGAACTCAAATTGAAATTTGAAAGAAAAGGCTAACGACTTTTGGCTGCAAAAAGAAACTCAGTTTCTCCAGGACTGTAGGCTTTGGCAAAGGCCTTTTTTTTATATTGCATTTTCATCTTCCTATTTAGTAGAGCGAGGTTTTAGTGCTGTCTTGTTACCACTTTGGTGTAAAAAAAAAGGAGCAAGTTGCAAGTAAAGGAGCATGGAGACTTGAGGCTTTTGCTAACCAAAATAGAACTTAATATTGACAACCTGCTGTCAACACACCAGGCGCGCAAGCTTCACACTAATACTGAGTTTTAAAATCTCTTATGTAGCCTTATGTTTGTAGATATTTACTAGATATGGGTATTATCATAAAAAAATTAAAACCATTCACAAAAAAACTCATCTTAACAATTGACTTTTACTTTAAAGCTCATCAAATAGGAATTAAATATATGCCACTGTTCATACATTTTTTACTAAAACATTTACTACGGGGGGGGGGGGGGGGGCGTAGGGGGGCGGCGAGCCAAGAAAAATTGTAAAAGGGGGCCGAAAAAGAGTGAGAACCTATGCTATAGACTAAAACCATTGATTCTGAGATGCAATAAACTTTCGTCGACAAGGAGCGTTTGTGACAACATGTTTGTGAAGCTGCTTGTCAATTAAAATATTTAATCTTGACGGGGCGCTGTGTGTTTTCTATAGACTCCTAGACCGATCGGCACAAAAATTAAATATATAAATTGGAAACATCCTCCAAAATAAAAGTTTATTATATCAACTACATTGCATAATTCGTAGAATTAAAAAATAAATAAATAAACGCATTAATTATAGTTATAAGCAGGGCCGTATTTAGGATTGTGAGGCTCTGTTCCCAAGGGCCAAATGTATGTGGGGACCCCCTCGTGGACTCGCCCCTGCCAGTGTCACTTAACAATCAAATGTGATTTCCCATTCACAGTATTTGTTCATTGTGCGCTTCTACAACAGCACTATTGTCGAAAAAAAAAGACTTTTATTTTGGAATGTGTGGGGGCCCCTTTTGTGTGGGTGCCCCCTGTTCCATAGGAACATGTGGAACATGCCTAAATACGCCTCTGTTTATAAGCTTAGCTCCATTTACAAAAAAATTCAGAATGATGTCCCTTTAGAAATGCTTTCAAATTGAATTATATTCTGTGTTTTTTCGGGTCTGGGTTTTCCCGGACTGCTAAATATTATTATCTACTTTACTTGTTGTTTCGTATTTTAGATTGTTTTTTTTTCTTTTTGATAGTATTATTGTTAGTTTAATAGTAGGCTATTACTAAGAAGTCAAGTCAACACAACCCGTTCGCTACTTTTTAATACCAGAAGCTTGACAGCAACAATTAATTTTTATGCATGTGCGGAAACAATACAAATGAACAAAAACTAAATACCGAAATAAACATTCTCACAACAGTTTTTATGAAACAGTAAAGCAAAAAAAAAAAAAAAAAACTAAATACCGAAAGAAACGTTCTCACTACAGTTTTTATTGTAGGCCTATATATTGTACTATTTTTTTTTCAACAAAGCACATTGTAGTTATTTGTTTCTACGTCATTTTGACGGGCATAACTGCTAAGTAAATTTATAAATTAACTTATAATCCCCCTCCTCTGAAATATTTATAATTAAGCATTAAAGAAAAGCGCCTATATGCTTAGGAGCGCACGCAACCTTAGGGCTGGCAATGATTATTGAACATAAGACTTCGCTGAAGATTTTTCAGTACCCCAAGGAAAACAATATCTTTGAACTGTAATTTTCATAGTTTGAGGGCTATTAAAAAAATGAATAAATAAATACATATTTTTTAATGATTTAATATTTTAGTGCTTCTGTTTTTTTAAATATTAATTTATAAATCTGATAGGCCTATATTATATCTGTATAGTTACAACGACAACAGCATAGAAACCATTGTAGGCTATATGAGAACGTTGTAAATATCTTTTATGTATAGCCCAATGTTACGTCCACAATCCCCTTGTGGCCAGAGCTGTGTAGATCTTGCTGATAATTCTCGTTAGTCATAGGGGAGACTTTAATTATTAGTATTTATGTTTCAGTATTACACGAACTCTTCTTATAGTCCTGGGCACAAATTCAGTATTTGTATTCCAACATTTCCTTTCTTGTACATTAGAGTAGTAGATCAATCTTATAGTAATGTATACAACACAATAGAATAGTAACTTGACAAGGAAGCTTCAGTGTAACTGTTGTTGATAGTTTATTTCAGGTGGTATGTTCAATATATACAATATATCTATTATGTACAGTTAGAATAAAATAGTGCAAACACAAACGTTCTCAAAGGAACATATTTTGAAACTCTCTGTCTTTCAGACAAAACAAATCATTAAATACTATCCGAGTGGTGCAAGGGACAGACCCATTACCAGTAGGGGTGAAAATCATGGTATCATTACAAAACTCATAACAAAAACGATAGGAACTTCCCCTATTAAATAATGAGTCGTTCCCAGACCCTGAGAATTTGAGATCAACACAGAATCCCAACATTACCTAGAACCTTTTGTTTTCCTACTAAACGTCCTAATATTGTGTGTAGTAAGAAAAGAGAGAGAGAGAGAGGAATAAACATTGCGTGTTCCAATTCTTGGAAAAACAATATACATGACACGCCCCCACCCAATGAAAGAAATAATGTACCATAATTACCCAAGTAATACTCAACATGGTACATTTTTCGTACTTAACACTATCGTTTTAACAACCATCAATCAATGGAAGATTATAAGACAATTTAAGCAAACATGGCTCACTGGCACAACTAAATTATAAAAAGTGTCACTACCCAATGGTAATTGTGATTATAACGTGATGGACAAATATTTCCCCGTTAATATTAATATTAACTAATGTCTCAACAAGTACAAATAATTCAAAAATATTCTAGTCATTCTTATTTTAACTATGTACAGTTGTGTGGATTTCCACCAAAAATTTGCAAAAAGTCTTAATCTATTTAAACAAATATAACATTGCTCAAACTCTGTCAATTTTCAACAGTTTACTTCTAATATACAAACCAAAAGATAAGTAATACGTAACTCGAATCAAACTATAGGTTACTTCCCCTTTAAATTACAGTGTCAACTTGACATTAACAGGGTTCATACCTAAGATGATGATACTTCCCCTTTTTCTCAAATATGAGGAGAAAATACGCTCTAGTTACGATTACTACAGTAAGCTCAATATTAAAATGTAATCCACTATTATGCGTTTTTGGCAAATTTGAAAGTTTAATATAAAAGTTTGTTCAGGGTTGAATGAGTGCACACCTTTAGGTACCTTTGTTTCCCTCCGTTCCTGGATATATGGAATATATAACAACCTATACAACATAGTGAATATCCACTAGTTTTTCCTATTCTATTACCATGATATAACAATTTGGCAATAGATTTCCAATATTATCTATTAATTTATACCAATTGATATTACATCTCTTTCTAAGATAAAAATTGTACATATTATTATTTAGTTCCATTCATTAACTAAAATAAAACAAGATAATAAATCAACTAGCTCAAAGTTTTCCCACTTAATTGCATGTGATGACAATTACTTTTATCCATCCATATCAAGTAAATACGTGCATATTTATATATTTATTGCATCATGCATTTACATTTAAATGGAATTTCTTTTCCATAATCAAATGAATTTATAATATATCAGAACATCAATATAAAACATGATTATAAAAATTATTAATACTTTCAAAAGACTTGACTTCTGTATGATACAAGTATTCTATAGGTATTCCATAATCAAAATTCAAACGAATGATAGGTTATCATGACACATTCTTAATGAATAAATGAGATGATCTGAAAAAGAAGCATTGGGTTATTCAGTCAATCATGTAGCACCCGAGATAGAGTATCAGCTATGACCTTGTCTCTATCTTGTCGATGATACGGGGAATGGGATACCAGTCGGTCTTTGTCAAATTACTTAATTTCCCAAAGTCTCTATAAAACTGCAGTGTGTGGTCGGCTTTTGGTACCATCACACAGGGTGTAGACCATTTGCTATCACATTTTTCTCCTATGTCGTCTTCTAACATATACTTTACATCTAATTTAATATGCTCAGGTCTGATGGGGTCAAATGGATGTTGTTTAATAGACCTGGCACCCTCGGTTAACACTACATCGTGCTCTATGACATGTGTCCTACTGGGAACATTTGTAAACATTGACTTATTTTCATGTACCAGCTCAATAATCTTCTCCTTATCTTCTACCGGAAGATGTTCTAGCCTTGTATCTAAGCTCTTAAGGGCTTCTGTATTATTAAGTTTACTTTCTGCATACTTATATTCTATCCTAGATAAATCCGTCGGGACTCTAGCTAACGATATAAGATAAGATAAGATAAGATTGCTTTATTGATCCAAATGAATGGAAAATTGACTTGATTACATAAATTCCGTTTTTTCAGCATACCTAAAACAATATTAAAGAACCATTTGTACTCAAACACAATAGACATTCACGCACACTATCATACCATTTATCATACAAGGAAAAAAAAAAGTAGGCCTATTATTTAGGAGTCAGCTATTGAGCCATCGTATTTCCTGGCTGAAAGGTGATTCTTTTGAAAGAGTCTTACTGACAGTGGAACAAAAGAGTTCTTAAATCTCTCTGTTCTTGCCCTTATAGAAAGAAGCCGACCACTTCGACTAGATATTATGTAGCTATCATGAAGCGGGTGTGCATGATCTTGGAGGATTTTATCAATCATAGACAGGCACCTTGAACTGAAAATATCCGCAAGAGATGGTAATTCTGTCTGTGTAGTACGAGAGGCTTTGTTTATTAGGCGGTCTATCCGATGTTTGTTCAATGTGGTGGTATTACCATACCAGCAGGTGATTGCAAAGGTTATGATGCTACCAACAGTCGCCGAGTAAAATAGATTCATAATGGTTTTCTCTATGTGAAATATTTTTAGTTTATTAAGACAGAAAAGTCGTTGGTGCATTTTCTTACAAAGGATTTGGCAGTGGTCAGACCAAGTCAGTTTGTCAGTAATTGTGACGCCAAGATATTTATATTGCGAGACTTGATCTATTATTTGGTTGTTTATGTGCAAATCAGTCAGCTTGCGTTTTTCTTTCCGGAAGTCTACAATCATTTCTTTCGTTTTTGTGATGTTCAATATCAGGTAGTTCTCTTCGCACCATTTGTAGAAATCTGAGGTCGTACTGTGATAGAGACTGTCGTCACTGGAAACAAGGCCGACAATGGCTGTATCATCGGCGTATTTGATTACAGATACTGTATCGATTGCTGAACTTTGAATGTCATTGGTGTAAATTGTGTATAGAACGGGAGAGAGGACACACCCTTGAGGCGCTCCAGTGCTTATTTCTCTTATTTGTGAGGTACATCCCTCTACTCTGACAAATTGAGGGCGGTTTATCAGAAATTGCATGATCCAGGCTTGGGTGCGTTGACTGACATTTAAAGCAGATAGTTTCTGTATCATAAGGTGTGGTTGGATGGTATTGAATGCAGATGAAAAGTCAACGAAGAGTATTCGAGCGTAATTCTTCGGCGTATCCAGATGGTGGTACAGTCTATCTAACATTAATGCTATAGCATCCTCTGCGCTTCTGCCTTTTTTGTAAGCAAATTGGTAGGGATCAAGGCTTTTGTGCACCTTATTTAGTATACGTCTGACCTCATATCATGGGGACCTCCCGTGGTTTACTCTTTTCCCTGGAACCATAGGGCTTAAGTAAATTAATATGGCATACCCTCTGTTTTTGTCTCCGGTCAGGAGTCTTTATCAAATAATTGACCTCGCCAAGCTTTGACTCTATCTCATAGGGTCCACTAAACTTTGCACTTAAAGGCTGATTTTGCAAAGGTAGAAACACAAGAACTTTGTCACCTAGTGCAAAAGTTCTAGCTGTAGCTTTACGGTCATAGTTCTGTCTCATACGCTCCTGCATCTGTGGAAAATGAATCTTCACATGGTTAAAAGCATGATAAAGCCTATTTTTAAATTTATCTACATATGACAAAAGTCCAATCGGTTCACTGTCCGTTAGCCAAGTTTCATGTAAAAGTTTCAACGGACCTCTGACTGAGTGTCCATACACAAGTTCGAATGGGCTAAACCCCAGGGATTCCTGAGTGGCCTCCCTTGCAGCGAACAGTACATAAGGCACACCCTTATCACAGTCTTTCTCGTTTTCATAACAGTACTTCTCAAGCATCGATTTTAATGTCTGATGAAACCTTTCCAGAGCTCCCTGGCTCTCAGGATGATAGGCACTTGATAGCCTATGGCTTATCCCTAATTGTTCCATGACTTGTTTGAAAATGTTCGAAGTAAAGTTAGTCCCCTGGTCGGACTGTACTGTCTTCGGTAGGCCATAACGTGTGAAGAAATTTGTCAGGGCGTCTACCACCTTCACTGTTGTTATGTTCCGCAACGGAATGGCTTCCGGGAAGCGAGTGGATGAACACATGACTGTGAGCAGGTATTGAAAACCGGCTTTTGTTTTCGGCAACGGGCCCACGCAATCAATGAGTATATGACTGAATGGTTCGTCGAACGCTGGTATCGGCTGGAGTGGAGCGACAGGAATTCGTTGGTTAGGACGTCCTACCATTTGGCATACGTGGCAAGTCTTGCAGTATTGTTCGACATCTCTTCTCAGTCCTGGCCAGTAGAAGTAAGGGAGGATACGGTGGTGCGTTTTTCGGACTCCCATGTGACCAGCGAAAGGAAGATCATACGCCATACGCAGTATATCTTGACGATAGCACTTAGGTATTACAATCTGGTGAATACTGTCCCACTCGTTTGTACCTGAGTTGAGCGGTTTCGACTTTCTCATCAACACTTCATCTTTCATGTAGAAACATTCCGCCATTGCATCTGCAGTCTTTTCATCAACAGCTTTCATTCTGAGCTGCATTATTACTTCGTCATTAAATTGTTCTTTCACCAATTTCTGCTTTGGTGACAAAATGTTATCGTTCTCTGTTGCATCACCAGTTGTTAGTTCAGCAAAGAACGTAGCACTTAAATCGATGTCAGGTGTTTCTGTTATCACTGTTTCATTCGCATGTGTGTCTTCAGAACAGACAAACACATCTTTCGTTGCACTACACGGCGTAGCAGGAGTCTTTACCGACTTCTTTTTCTGCATTGCTCTTGTCAGTGCACATGTTGGGCGTTCATTGGCAGGACGTAGGTTTTTGTCCTCCGCCATCTTTGTCTCCAACACTTTAACCATGGGCTCGACAGTGACTCTGCCGCCCATAATGTCATTTCCTAATATCATGGAAACGCCTTTGACGGGTAGTGCGCGCCACACTCCCACTACGATGTTACCTGTAAAAATATCCGACTCGAGTTTTATTCTGTGCAGTGGAGCTTCCACAGCCTCCATACTAGCACCTCTCAGCACAACAGACTCACCGGTACTGGTGGCATCCGTTAACGGAACACTGCCCTCCAGGATCACGCTGACAGCAGAACCCGTGTCACGTAATATCTGTATTTTCTTCTTGCTGAGTACATCGACTTCTGTCGACACTGTCCCCTCGTAGACAAAGGGTCGAAAATCGGATAGGTCGTCCTCTTCCGGGACTTCAGGAACCATCTGTTCCTCACGGCCTTCTGAAAGCATAATAGATTGAGTACAGCTATTCTCTTTTACCTTAGATAGACTGTTCTCAAAAACCATCGACTCCACAACTATGGGCGATGCCGGCCGCATTTCTTTTGAGTTTCTTGACCCTGTGTTGCACACTTCTTCTGTCTGCTTGCTGTCTTTCTGCACTCTGGCACAGTGTAGAATAGCACCTTGCTTCTTGGTAAGGATCCAACAATCTTTCTTCATGTGGCCCTCTTTCTTGCAATTGAAACATACCACCTTTGCTTTATTTACATCTGTCTGCTTCCTGAAATGAACTAAGTTACTATTATTATTTACACCACTGTTCTTATTATTGTTTTCACTTGTCTCTTTTGGTTTACTAGCCTCCTTGGGCTCTGGTTTGTGCACTTTGGGTTTGTCAGCATAATATGGCTTTATGCTGGCGTGAATTATGGCATAGTTATCTGCCAATCTAGCAGCTTCATGCACATCTTCAACCCCTCGGTCTGAAATGTGGGTTTTAATATCCACTCGAATACAATCATTGAATTCCTCAAACAATATTAGGTTCCTGAGTTTATCAAACTCACTTACATTCTGTGACCTTAGCCACTGTTCTAACATTTTCTCCTTTTGTCTCAAAAAGTCTACATGAGTTTGATCATATGCCTTCTTTCTGTCTCTAAATAGCTTTCTATATTTTTCTGGTGTCAGGGAATAACTTTTTAGCACCCTATCTTTGATTACTTCATAGTCATTTATTTCCTCGGGTGTTAAACTCAACACTACGTCCAATGCTTTTCCTTTGTTGAGAGTTGACCTTAACAATAAAGCCATATTATCATCAGGGAACTGATAATCTACAGCTATCCTCTCAAAAAGCAAAAAGAAATCTTGAACATCTTCTTCTCTGAATATAGGCAACATTTCCTTTCTTGTACATTAGAGTAGTAGATAAATCTTATAGTAATGTATACAACACAATAGAATAGTAACTTGACAAGGAAGCTTCAGTGTAACTGTTGTTGATAGTTTATTTCAGGTGGTATGTTCAATATATACAATATATCTGTTATGTACAGTTAGAATAAAATAGTGCAAACACAAACGTTCTCAAAGGAACATATTTTGAAACTCTCTGTCTTTCAGACAAAACAAATCATTAAATACTATCCGAGTGGTGCAAGGGACAGACCCATTACCAGTAGGGGTGAAAATCATGGTATCATTACAAAACTCATAACAAAAACGATAGGAACTTCCCCTATTAAATAATGAGTCGTTCCCAGACCCTGAGAATTTGAGATCAACACAGAATCCCAACATTACCTAGAACCTTTTGTTTTCCTACTAAACGTCCTAATATTGTGTGTAGTAAGAAAAGAGAGAGAGAGAGAGGAATAAACATTGCGTGTTCCAATTCTTGGAAAAACAATATACATGACACCAATGACAGTGTAGCCAAGCCAATGAGCCATAAAGATGTTGGTATCATTTTTCATACAACCATATTTGTTTCTGTGACGATTACAACTAGAAATTTGAGGGGAAAATGTCACGTAACTTAATATTACTCGAATTAAATCAAGGCGTTATCCACGTGCGATGATATTACATGTTGAACGACGCAATTAACTTTACAAAATCCTCTCCCAACCTCCAACCCCCAAACACGCTAAATGTTCTTCACAGGAAGTCCTACATCTATTTAACCCCTCCAAATAATCTGTGACATTCTTTGTGGACGGTCCTATAATATCCGCAATATAATGACGCTGTAAACGACAGCGGTATCTATAACACTAATTCATAAATTAGCTTTCAATATAAGACAAGCTGTCACTAATAGTGCGCATACAGTCCGATGGTGTAGCAATGGATAATGGCAGGGTTATGGCTGCGCGCGGGATTATGGCAGCGCGCGGGGTCATTTACTTTCTTTGAGATTTAAAAAGGGACAGGACCCAAATGTTTTGTTGCCCGGTTTTCGTCGGAAAGTTCTGAATTACAGTAGACTGTCCAACATATTAAATAAGTTAATTCTAAAAAAAAATGTCTTAAAAAAAACGGACATGTAGGCCTATAACAATAGCCTAAGCTAGTCCCAATTTTCCCATAGGCGGAATAGTCTACTCCTAAGGGTATTTTTAAAAGGTGTCTGGAGTTTTCTTAATAGGTAGACCTATCTATCAATTCTGCCCTCAATCGAAGCTCTGTATAGGCTAAAAGCTTTCCAAAAAAATCCTCCCTATAGCCTGCTGTCGTTATTGTTTACATTTCCTTTCAAATCAATTTTCGAGTAGCTAAATAGAGAGTTAAGAGAGTTAATAAAAAAAGTTAACACTATGTCTTTAGTGTATAGTGAGTTGTTAAAACCGCCAAGCTAGAGTCATAAATCCGGTTTGGAACACAGTGAATAGTAAACGTCATGCTAAGTCATTAAACGGCAGCTTTAGAGAGTATAAACTATAAACGCGTATTAATATATTTAAAAAAAAAACTACAAAAAAAAAAAAACAACGGTCACGTGATCAGGTATAGCCTACTCATTCAGGATTCCATTGGTAGGAGCAGGAGCCGTCTTTGTAGCTGATCTAATCTGCATCTAAATCTAAATACTGAAGCAGGTCATAGAGAAAACCAAATACAACTAGATATATCGTTACGCTTGAAACCATTTCAAGAAACTAAGTCCACCATTGACGTCATCAGGCAAAGCAAGTTTGAGTCCCTAAACTGACATTCCTTGGGTAAGCCCTCGCTTTCTCTTTTCTAGCTTATCTAGCTAGCAGAAAGGGGGAAAACCCGAACTAATGCAGAAATTCCATTTCAACAGTGAATGACGATAAGCCGTTATTGAATACATTTTAAGTATTTTTCAACAGTGCTTTTATTTTAAACTCTAACCTAACTTTAAACACATCCCAGACAAAACTTCAAGCACATCCCTGCCGCACTCTAACCACATGGCAACAATACTTCAAGCAGATTTCAACCACACTCCAACCACAACACTCCGACACTATTTTGGCTATTGTAGGGAACAGTGACGTATTTAGGCATGTTCCACATCCATTGGAACAGGGGCCCCCACACAAAAGGGGGCCCCACACATAAAAAAAAAATGTTTTAGTGACATCCCCATTCTTTTGTTGAAAATGTAAAATAAAATTCATTTATTCCCCTACAATTTGAAGTGATACAGTCCAATCAGGCTAAGTGCAGCATAAGATAATTTATGATTTTACAGAATGTAACATGAATTAACGGCACTTGTCTAAGGTATGTGGAAGGCAGCGGCGAGGCCACGAGTGGCCCCCACACAATTTTGGGAACATGGCCCCCACAATACTAAATACGGCCCTGGTGGAGAATAGAAGTTGCATGGGATATTTTATTGTATCATATTATAGCCCTTTTAATTATGAAAAGTTCTAATTGCCCTATGGGAAGTGTACATTATTTCTTATCTTATACATTTCAGACGCTCCTTCTATGAAGAAGATTATTGCGTCCTACGCTCATCCGTGGTCCGAGTATAGTCTTGTATTTTTTATTAATGTTTTAAATGGTATTAAGTTACTGGTTTTACTGGTTTGTTCAGGCAACCCATTCCATACCACTCGGGAAGAAAAAATACTTATATGCATTTGTTCTCGCAAAAGGGATTAGGAAAGTTTTTTTTACTTTATGTTTATCTGAGCTTTTCTACAGGTTGTTATGGGGTTGTATTTCTAAATTAGAGTTTAATGCCTTATTTATTATTACTACTTTAATCTTTGCCCTTCTGTCCTCTAGTGAAGGGATCGGCAACCTACGTCACGCGTGGCAGACGTGGCACGCGTAGCCCTTTTCGGCGGCACGCAGATGAAATATCGAATTGAAATAATAAGTATCTGCAAACCATTAACTGAATTATGTTGGGCGATTCCAATAATGTTATTTTAAAAGTATTTCCTTCAATTTAACGTAAAAAAAAAGTGTGCCACCGCAATGAAAAGCTGGATCAACGTCCATTTGTGACCTGTTCTCACGAAAGGTCGGAAATACCAATTTGTGCTACATGCGTTTTTGTATTGTGGGGGTCTTTTAGGTGAATATTTTTTTATTTTTGTAAATACTAGGTTATCCATTTCTAAATCATAATTTATATGCTTTTTATATTTTTTTCTACTTAAAAATATTTTAATTTATTATTTTGATCAACGTGTGATTTAGAAATTAGCATAAGGTCACTAAAATTCGACTTTATTTAACCTATCGTTTTCTAAATTTACGTTGACAGAACCCCATAACATTATATATCATTGAAAAGGACAGATTCTCGGGAATTTCCGTGTGATCACAATTTATTTATAGAAACCAATCAGAAAATATTTAAGCCTGAACTTTGGGATAAACAATTCCTTTCTTTCAATCCAATGAAAATTCGTTCATAAATTGATCATTGGTTACGATACCATATTTTTCCAATACAAATTCGCTGATTGGCTTTTGGAATACAAGGAGTAAACGATTAGCCTTTCCGTTTTCGAGATTATGAAAATTTCACAACATGGAGATACGCATAGCTTGACTGCTAAATTCTTTGCGAGATGTGAATATTTTTTATTTTTTGTTCAGTTTTATTTATAAAATAATATATAAAAGTAATATAAAAGTACTATCGTATACACAACTAAAAGGATAATTGAATGCCCTTTCCATTGGTATGTAAATATAGATATTACGACTCTGGTTGCTACGGAGTTTAGACATTTTCAAATACATAAACTTTAAAACGCCTTTTCTCAAAACTCTAGTTTTTTGTCTGACTAGTTCTAAGTGATAGTAAGTGTCATAGAAAAATGAAATATTGACGTATAATAATAAGTTTGGTATTAAAATAAAGCTTATTCAATGCCCTTTCAAACGATATATATATCTCAAAATGTTGAAAAAACCACTTATGTCACCTTTTGTGGGAACGGGTCACATTTCAGGAAATTTGGACAAAAGAATATGGATTCATCAAACAAAAGGATCGTGCTGTATGTTCTTTCTGTTGTGAAAGTGTTGTATGTCGTATGTCCGATGTACAAAGACATTTTGAAACCAAACAAAAAAAAATAAACATTGAAACCATCAAACTGTCTTTTTCGGGATTCAAATAGCAAACAAGTATTTTGGAATCTGTTGGAATGAAGAACAAGACTCATGGAATGTAATAAAAAAAATATCAAAATTGCTCCGTGCGTGGCGTTAAAAGGTAAGCCTTTTCTTACATACATAGATTTTCTCAAAGAAACATTTATAAGCAGTGCTAAAATTCTTTTCAGTGATTTACCCAATAAAGAAACTATTGACTCTAGAATTCAAGAAATACCAGCTTCTACAAGATTAAATTGAAAGGCGTATAGCTGATTTGGCTGAAGATTTAACAATAAGCAAACGGCATGATTGAAACAAGCTATTGTATTTAGTGTCGCTCTTGATGAAAGCATTGACGTAAAGCGTGTTCTTAATTGCCTAAATTGTACTTCGCCGAACAGCCCAAGCAAGGGTTCGCTTCGTAAATTGCTCGCTTTTCGTCCTTTTCGCGCTTAACCGGGCGATCTATTGCTCGACAAGCGACATCTCGCGGGGTATCGGCGAGCCAAATTGGGCGAACGATTGCTTCGTCGACATGTTGACGAAGCCGCGTATAGATTGGCTGAATTGATCACGTTCATTATGCGAAAAGGCACCAAAATTTCCTAGTCACTCATACGCAGGAACTGGTGGAGAGCCATCGGGTCCTGCGAAAATTAAAATATACCATTATATAACCCTTATATATATATATATATATATATAAATGATACCAAAGTTGTCAAGTACGGAAAAGAAACTCTACGTTTTCTTGGCCTTTCTTGGCCTTTCGTCGATATCTTTTTCATCATCACTATCAAAATATGTGTGCAATGTTATTGCAACAACCAAAGTTGTGATTCTTCGTCTGTGAGCGCAGCCATTTTGCAGCAATAACAACATCCGGCAGTTCGCTTCAGCGCTAAAAATAGACCAGTTAAAAACAAGAGCACCATTTTGCTGAGCTTCCGAGCTCGCCCTAATGTCGGCGAAAGTGCACGAGCCCATTTAAGAGCAAACAGTAGCTCTTGCGAATGGAACAATACCTGATTCGATCGAACTAGTTCGGGCAATTAAGAAAATGCTTTAATGAATAGGCACGTCAAGTTTAACTATCGTCGTATGATATTTTGAAGGAAAAAAAAGTGATAATGAGTAGTTGTGTTGCTTGTTAGCTCATCATGAAACAACCAAATCAGAGGACATTCTGAGTGCATCCGCAGGGTATTTAAAAAATCAGATCATTGCTTTAAATCATAGGTTCTCAACTTTTTTCGGCTCACCGCCCCCTTTTACATTTTTTTCCGCTCACCGCCCCCCCCCCCCCCCCCCCAAACTTAATTTTAGCGGAAACATTTGTTAATTAAAGGGAGATAATTAACCCGTTTCATTTGAGGTAATATTTCAATTTTCTTTTATAAAAAACTAAATGGTTTGCATTTATAACTTTGAAATGATATGATAGAACTGTAAAAAAATTATTTGAAAATTTTATAAATATTGTATAACTAAAGAATTTATATGAATATTTTGAAGCATTACAATAACTACCCAGTTTGTATGATTACTACGTATCTATACCGCTCAGCTATTGTGGTTACCTCTTTATGAAAAATTCAAACGCATTAAAGGACATCTCGGTAATACAAACAGATCAAAAGAGTAATATTAGCAGATGTTAAGGCAACAGTCCGGTGAATCAACCATTAGGCGAGACGGCCGCATACCATATTTGCCAAATACTAACCCCTACTTCATCGAAAAGTCATTGCGATTCTTATTTGTTCAATAATATGTACGCCTACTGTTGAAGGATATCAGATATTTAGTAGCACTTGCGTTTACATCATATTTCATCCAAAAACTAATCGATTCAAATAGCTGATGTGTTGAAATTATAGCAGGTACGTTTGTACCTCCCATTTGCCCTTCATCGCCCCCCAATCGCCCCCGGGAATGTTATCGCCCCCCTAAAGCTTCTCATCGCCCCCTGGGGGGCGATATCGCCCCCGTTGAGAACCTATGCTTTAAATAAATTTGTCTGTTACAATAGACGGTATGCTGCTGCGATGTTTGGCAAACAAAAAAAATTTGTCAAAGTTCTTGTCAACCACATTGGGCGTCTACTGTTAAGCTTCCATGACATTATACACCATGAAGTTTGTGTGCAAAGATCTCTTGATTGGACTTGCGTTCCGTAATGGAAACTGTTGTTAAAATAGTCAACTTTATAGTTTTCTACTCTTCGTTGATTTACCGGCTATTCAAATCTTTACTACAAGAAATTGAAAGTGAATATTATGGAGATCTGCTGTTGCACAGCAATTTTAACTGGCTTAGTCAAGGTGAAGTGTTGAATATATTGGTTTCGTGTCTGGAAGCAGTTAAGATGTTTCTTGATGAAACAACATTTTTCATAAATTGAATGATAAAGAATGGCTTATGAAACTGCGGTTTTTGACTGACATAACGACACATTTAAATGAATTGAACTTGCGTTTACAAGAACAGGATCAAACAATTCACAAACTGTTTGGTTATTGGAAAGAATTTGGCTTGAAACTGGACATAGGCCTATTTATCCTTGATATTAACTCCAACACATTGAAGTAATTCCCCAATGTTAAAGCTCATTCAGCTCTATATTACCTTCATTACAGATAGATGAGCTTAAGGAAATCGTCTAACTCTTGAACACACACCTGTGTGAAGCTTAAATTAACTAAATGTGTACCAGATAATGAACAATTGTCGAAAAGAGTGCAAGGACAAGGCTCACATAAATTCATAGAGACTAATTGCATTCAAATGTTTTTATCTTTTTTAAAAAAGCACACAAAAGAGATCAAATTAATTTGTTTTAACTTTAAATAAACAACAGCTTACGCGTATATTTACGAGCATTATATTATGTAATAGTTGTAATTATCGCAATATGTGACTAGACCTCTAATCTGTTGTTACGAATATCGGTCATAGAGGAATGACGTAGTAAGGCATTGACCTCTTAACAAGTGCGTATCAGAGTCCAAGGCGACCAAGGTTTGACCTTTATGCCCTGAGGGCAGTTTAAATAAAATAATTCGTTCAAATCCCGTGGAAAATGGAGGATAATTCTGGATCGTAGTATTCTATAAGGAAAGAGGTTAAAATGCGTATTAAGACCCTGTAGAATCTTCGATGATAGTTTTCTTTGTAAAGTCCCGACCTCCTTAAAGTTAGTTCAGTTCGAAAGTTTGTAGAGTGAAGTCGCTATATGGATTTGTATATAATATGCCATTTATTTTGAAATACTTATGTTACCATCAGTTGATGCATTTATTGATCGTTTATATTGAGTCTACAATTTAAATAAAATTGTTTATTCAACAACTGGAGTTGTTTGATCTATCATTGTTGAGAAAGGTGTTGAAGATAATTATCACGAATATAACTACATTACTGCATAGACCTGTCAGTCAAGGAACCCCTAGCTTGGGCTACAGATTAGCAGAATCTAGAGACTTCTAATAAAGATACAACTATATTCATTGAATCCGATTTAACGAGTCGTAATAATAGTCATTATAAAGAGGACCATAACAATTTGGGGGCTTGCGTCTGATATAAGTTGTATAGTGAAGCATATATTCAAGTTGTGTTGTGTTGTGTGTAAAGCCGTGACCTACTGAGCAAGCCTAATAACGCTGAATTCATTCTTCCGATTGGAAAAACGTAAGTTGGAAATTTACTACTTTAAAAATTGTTTAACTAAAGAATGGAATTTATTGAAAATCCAGAAGAAGAAGTTTTGAAAACTTTATCCATAAAGAAGTTAAAAGAGATCGCTGAGATCTTGAAGATAGAAGTTACTGAGACTACACCATCCAGGACTGTGTTGACACAGCAGATAAAAGATGTGTTGATTGCGAGTGGCAAGTTGAAAGTAGAATCAAGCGCGGAGGGATATCAAGTTGAAGGTCAGATGTCCGAACAGTTGCGATTTCAACTAGAAATGAAACGGATGGAAATGGAAGATAAAAGAGAACAAAAACGGATTGAGATAGAAGAAAAACGTCTTGATCGTGAGATAGAACAAAAACGTCTTGATCGGGAGACGGAACAGAAACGTCTAGAAATAGAAAGTCAGGAAAGAGATAAGAAAAGTCAAAGAGAAAGTCAGGAAAGAATAGAACTAGCAAAGATAGGAGCTACTAACAAAGAATCTCATAATGATGTAGAGATGGCCAGATGGAAAAAGCTAGTCCCTTCCTACATTGATAAAGAAAGTGAAATAGCTAATTTCTTCCAGACCTTTGAAATTTCTTGCAGAGATTTTAAGTTCCCAGAAGATAAATGGGGAATATTAGTCAGAACAGCTTTTACTCAGGGAAGGGCAAGAGATTGTGTTCTATTGTTAAAAGAGGAGCAATTAAATGATTATGAAATCATCAAAGATTCTGTACTTAAAGCCTATAACCAGATACCGGAAAAATATCGGAAAAGGTTCCGTCAGTACACAATGTCCCCTTACCAAACACACTTAGACTTCCTTCGAGCAGAAGAAAAGTTAATGGATCAGTGGATAAAATCCAGAAATATCTCCACCTTAAAAGAAATGAAAGATATCATTCTTTTAGAAGATTTTATTAACAAAGTGAGGCCGGATGTAAGAATGTATTTATCCGAGCGTGACATCACTGACCCACATAAGGCTGCTGATTTAGCGGAACAATATACACTGTGTCATAGGACAGCTGGTGAAAAGAATTTTAATAGATCACAACGGCAAGCAGAAAACACACAACAACAACATCGTGAAAAAGAGCATTTTGTGAAACAAAATGATGTTAATAAGAAACCTGTCAACAAAAACGTCCAATGTACTTTTTGTAAGAGAACAGGACATAGCATTGAAGACTGTTGGAGTATAAGAAGCGACAAAAGACCTAATAAAGTGGTACTGTGTGCAAGTCATACACCAATACAGAATGTACAAGGAAGCGAAAATACAAACGAACTGAATTCGAAGGAAGATTCTTTTAAACCAGAAACACTGAGGGTGGATTTGCCTGAGAGCAAAAGTCAGAAGGTAGAGAAATCTACAACTGAAGACAATGAGGATAAATATCCTGATTATAAATACAGAATGGCTACTATTGGATTAATTGTCCAAGTCCACAGAGACGAAAAAGTAGACCAAAGTATTTTTGACTCGGAAAAGAGTCTGAAGTCATCGAAAGATGAAAAAACACCCGAAAGTCATGGTCAAGGGAAGAATAAAATTGACACGGAGACCCTGTGCAGTTTTCAACCGTTCATTAGTGAAGGTTGTGTGGCCTTACAAAAGGAAGGACCACTGAAGTCCGTAAACATATTACGAGACACAGGAGCATCATTTACCCTGCTGCTTAAAGATGTATTACCATTGAGTGATAATACATTGACAGGACAGACTGTCCTATTGTGAGGTTTTGAATGGAAAGAAGAAATACCTCTACATAGGATATACCTATCATCTGACTTGGTGACAGGATATGTGACAGTTGGAGTAATATCAAAACTTCCTGTTGAGGGCATATCCGTTATCCTAGCAAATGATTTGGCGAAAGGGAGGGTGAGACCTGAACTGATTGTGAAGGAATATCCAGACCCTAGTCCTATTGTGGAGACAGGAAAAGAAAAAGAACTTTATCCTGTAGGTGATGTCATAAAGGGTATGACACCACAGAAAAAGAAAGAAGAAATTCTCTCACAAGAAAAGAAAAAGAAAGAAGAAATTCTCCCACGAGAGAAGAAAGAGGAAGAAGAAGTGGAACTTGATACTACTATTTTCTCCATGATTGAAGATTGTCCGAAAGGAAATGAACAATCAAAGAAGTCATCGCAAAATGAATTGATTGCTGAGCAGAAAGTAGACCCAGAGTTGCTACAGTTGCATGAGAAAGCTGTCGACGAGAAAGAAAATCCTACTACTGATGTCTATGAACAGATAGACCACAGCATGAACAAACAACAATGCAAACCTGCAGTTGCCGGTACAGATGAAGATTTGAGGAGCATCACTGAAGAAACGAGTGCTGAGAACTGGACCGAAACTAGCAAAAGCTATGGGTTAACACAATCCATACCGACAGATCGAAGGACCAACTTCGCCCCGGAACTCTTCAATCCAGTCCTAAAGAACTTATGCCTGGAGCATGAGGTGACAACTGAATCCTATCCGGAAAGTCGAGGAGCCTATGGACCAATCTTTGGACCCACTGTCCGAGGACCACTCAAACTACTTCAAGAGGAATGGCAGACCGAATTGGACCTCCTTGGGCTGATCAAGTACCTAGATAAGTACATAAATTTTTTGTCTGACATAACTGTTTTTGTTAGAAAAAAATTGTACACTGCTCACATGCAGATGCCGTTGTTGTGTGATGAAAGAAAGGCAAAAATATTATATCATTTGAAAATGATAAAGCCTTACCTTCTGAAAACAATTGGAATAAGCTTGATGTTGTTAACATTGTTACTCTTATTTGTAAAATTCATGCCTGGAACACAGGATGAATTGAATGACAAATTCACTGATAGTTAGTTACCAAACTTACTATTGTAAAACTAAATCCCTTACTTGTGATGAAAAAGGACTGAGTAAAAGTATTGTTAGAGTAAATATCATTATAGTGTGATATTTCTAAACAAACTTGTTAGGTTGAGCATTTAAAATAATTGCTATAAGAGAAAAAGATCAGTTTGATCCGCAGAATTGGTTTCTAAATCAGAGGACATTATAAATGTGGACTGATTATAAGATATGTTTGAGAATCTCTGGAAATGATAATTGAAACATTTGGCAGAGAGGATAATCTGATTGATAAAGATGTAAATGATTTTGAGAAAAGAAAATTTTCTATCACTAAAGTATTGAGAAATGTTTTATGATTGTACTATGGAAATTTATTTTATCATGTACTGTTGTTGAAATAATTGCACTGAGTCAAGATGCAAATTTCTTCTATGTGAATTTATTCATTTGTTCTATTATCATTGAATGTATGATAATGTAGGGTAAAAAAAAAATCGTTGCTACAAGACAGAACTATGACTAAAAAGAATTCCAAGAATTGTATTATATATGATTTTTTTCACTTTTAGGAATGTTACCTGAAAAGCAGACCAAAAGTAGAAACTAATGTAAACTTTGTTATCCTTGTTTTGTATAAATTTAGGATGTGCCACTGACTTGACACTGTAAACCAGAATGATTGAGAATTTCATGGTTGAGAAATTATAATGTTGACATACCAATGTTCAACAAATGTATTATTAATTAAGGATTTCTTGTCAAGATTGTAAAACTAATCTATTTTTTTTGTATTAGTTAAAATAGATTGAATGAATTATACTGACAATCAAAAGACTGGGTAGACCTGAACACTGTGAAAGGAACAGGAGAACCTAGAATCTATGAATAATGAATAAAACCTTTTGTGGAAAATGGAAAAGAGCAATGTACCCCACTGAAAAGATTGGAAATGGAATGTTTTACCACACCAGTCAGACCAGCAGTTTGTTTTGTACATAAATTGCTAAATTGATTTCTGTCTGAAAAAAAAAATTAATAGTAGCCTATGCTCTTTAATCTTTCGTATGTCAATAATATTGTATTTGAAATGTCTTTAATGTAATCTAAAGAAAATAAGTACTTACTGTTTAGTACTAAGATTGTATGAAGATAAAATAATTTGCTTTGATTGATAGTTAATTAAGTAAATTAACCAAATTTGTTTCAAGTAAATCCATGTCTGCATGAAAGATAGAATGTTTCAATTTAAAACTGCTACGATGTGAACTCTTTTTAAAAGAAAATAATGACGTAGAAAGGTCATGGTAAAATGAGAAATTGAAATATTTTTAATGACTTTGTCTATAAACTATTTTAATTCTGGAACAGACTATGTTTAATGTTCTTAAAATAACATAAATGAATTTAATTTTGAGATAATAGTTGTTAAAGAATGCTCATTTAATACGATAACGTTTTGGTTGCGTAGAGATTTATTTTCTTTGACCTAGGCTGTGATGAGGTAAAAATTTGCATAGCCATGTCAACATTGTTAGAATCAATTGGGAATGAGAGAGAAAAAAAAAAGAGAGGGAGAGAAAGAAAAAAGAATACTGACCTAAAAATCTGTTGTCTCGCCACAGACAGTTGTCTAATGTTGTCCAAGCCTACAGGCTTGAAAAAAAAATACTGTCTACACGAGCAATAATTTTTGTAACGTGTAATTAGCTCAGGTCTAGTATGTGTTTATAACGGCGTTTTTTCTCGCCTTATGAAAAATAAGTCGTGTCTGAATAGACATTAAGTGATTTTTTCTTTTGTTGTATAATTACAAATTGTAAAAGATATTAGTTTCTAATTAAATGGACGAGAGAGTTTTTATTACAGTGGAATGTTCATGTAATAGAAATTATTAAATTGTATTATATTATATCTATTAAGAATGATTAAGTATTTTTCTTGTGAACGAGATTTGGATAGACATAATTTAATTGTCCATTGTTTTGAATTACAATTGAATAATTGAATGACTGTAGTTAAGCCATTTGATAAGATTAACTTATATTGCATATATTATATGTTATTGTTATCAGTTCGATTGAATTATTGGGATAGCCAATTGAACTGTATTGTTTTCCCCAGAATATTTTCTTTTATAATTATTCCTTAAAATTAACATTTTTTAGTATTGTTAAAATGTAAAAGAAATAATTATAAAACTGTGGAAGGAGGGGGGTGTTACGAATATCGGTCATAGAGGAATGACGTAGTAAGGTATTGACCTCTTAACAAGTGCGTATCAGAGTCCAAGGCGACCAAGGTTTGACCTTTATGCCCTGAGGGCAGTTTAAATAAAATAATTCGTTCAAATCCCGTGGAAATTGGAGGATAATTCTGGATCGTAGTATTCTATAAGGAAAGAGGTTAAAATGCGTATTAAGACCCTGTAGAATCTTTGATGATAGTTTTCTTTGTAAAGTCCCGACCTCCTTAAAGTTAGTTCAGTTCGAAAGTTTGTAGAGTGAAGTCGCTATATGGATTTGTATATAATATGCCATTTATTTTGAAATACTTATGTTACCATCAGTTGATGCATTTATTGATCGTTTATATTGAGTCTACAATTTAAATAAAATTGTTTATTCAACAACTGGAGTTGTTTGATCTATCATTGTTGAGAAAGGTGTTGAAGATAATTATCACGAATATAACTACATTACTGCATAGACCTGTCAGTCAAGGAACCCCTAGCTTGGGCTACAGATTAGCAGAATCTAGAGACTTCTAATAAAGATACAACTATATTCATTGAATCCGATTTAACGAGTCGTAATAATAGTCATCATAAAGAGGACCATAACACTGTGTTGACTTATGTATAGTTTCATAGTAAAGCGCCTTTTCTTTTTGATCATGCTACATAGGCCTACATTTAAATTTAATAATTGTTGTTTAAAAAGAATAAAAATGACAGAGGTTGACTTTTTGGTTGTTGGCACGCCAAGTGATTTAGAAATTCTACTTTGGCACGCCACTATCTGTAGGTTGCCGACCCCTGCTCTAGTGTTTCTAGGTTTAGTTATTTGACAAATGGTGTTACTCTTGTTAATTGGGAATATTCACTAGTTATGAACCTTGCAGCTCTTTTTTGAATTTGTTCTAATTTTTAAATGTTTTCTTTAGTTGATGGGTCCCATACAGATGCTGTATTCTAGTATAGGCTTAACTAATTTGAGATAGCATTTTAGTTTTTTTTTTAATTCTTATTACATTTGTAAAAGTTACATTTTATGAGTCCTAATGAGGTACATGGTGGTTTTAAGGCCCACCTAATAGACTTTTAGTTATCTAAACCATAAAATATTACATTCGAGAAAATCTTTTGAGTGCTGCTTAAGATTAATTATTTCTCAGTGTAAACATGCCATTTGTTTATTGAAACATTAATTATAACTCAAGTTATTAATATTTTTGTAACATGCCCTCAATTGGCCTTATTACCCTCATAGGTAGCTTTGCCAGATACATGGGTGCCAAAAGGAGGACACAGAGAGATAAAAAGGAGGACAAAGGAGGACACATGGGTACCAAAAGGAGGACATATTGAGTGTTTCATTTAAATCATTAAAAACGTATCAATTGAATGCGGATTTAACCAGCAATTTCTACAATATTACTACAATGGTTGCCAATAATTATCTAGCCTATTAGTAAATTAATCAAGAAAAAGTCTTGTAAAAAAAATCTATTCATTCAATTTAGTTTTTTTGTTCGAAATGCAGCAATACTATGTTATTTGAAAACAGTCCATTATACAGTTAATAGAGTGACGACAGCATATCTATCACAGGACGACTTCTTATTTCTACAAATTATGAGAAGAGAACTACCTGATATTGAACATCACAAAAATGAAAGAAATGATTGTAGATTTCCGAAACACAAGCTTGCTGATTTGCACATAAACAACCAAATAATAGATCAAGTCTCGCAATGTGAAGCCGGCTGGTCCAGCGGTTAGATCACCGGACTGTCAACCAAAAACCAACTGACAGGTCGCGGGTTCTAGCCCTGCCACCGGCGGATCCCTGTCGCCCTGCAGGAGATTTGGGCCTAGTGGACGTAATAATCTTCTAGCTAGAAGGAATATAAATATCTTGGCGTCACAATAATAATTACTAACAAACTGACTTGGTCTGACCACTGCCAAAGCCTTTGTAAGAAAATCCACCAAAGACTTTTATGTCTTAGTAAACTAAAAACATTTCAATATTGAAAGAAGCCGACCACTTCGACTAGATATGATTTAACTACCGGGGGGAGGGTAAGATCCAGGGGCAGGGGCCTCTCCTGCAAGAACAGAGAGGAACTCTTTTGGTCCACCATCAGTGAGAATGTTTCAAAAGAATCATCAGTCAGCCAGGAAATACTGACTCCTAAATGATACGTTTTCTTGTATGATAATGTTATATAACGTGCGCGAATGTCTATTGTGCTTAAGTACAATGGTTCTTTAATATTTTTTTTAAGTACCGGTATGCTGAATTTATGTAATCTAGTCAAATTTCCATTTTTTTTTCAATCAATAAAGTAATCTAACTTATCTTATCTTATTATCATCTTTCTTAATTATATAACATAATAAATTTATTTCTACGACGAGCCAACTTGTTACAGAAGAACTTCGTTAGCAAGCACAAATGTATAAATCACATGTGAGATTTTTCAAGTTGTACTTTTCAAGATGTCCTTTACAGAGTTAACTGAGAGTCTGTTTCTTTCATTTGTCCATTGAGCGTTTATCAATGAAATACAACTCTTCCCACATTACCATTATGTCCAGGGATACAGAAAAAAAGTTATAAGTTTTTTAGTAACTCTGAAAAGCAACTAGAATTTGGAAAAATGATAAAACTAACTCCACTGCAATTATTAACATAACGCATTAGATAACACAAATTCATTACATTTCCTGCTAAATACTCCAGTGTTTTGCTTTACCCGATTCAGCCATTTTTTTTACAGTAAGTAATAACATAAAAAGTGCACTAAGGATTTTAAAAACCTTTGGCATACAAAAGCCGGACATTTTAAGGGTTTTTAGCTTTGCCTGCCGGAAAAAAGGAGGACATGTCCTCCTTTTGCCGGACGTCTGGCAACCCTACTCATGGGCAGGTAATAAGGGCCATGTAATAAATACAAAAAAAATAAAGAAATAATAATGAAAATTGTGAAACTGTATGCCTATTTATTTAATGTTTAGATAAACATATCTTATATTTACAAAAGAAAAAAATATATATTTAAAAAGAAGTCATTTTGTGATACCACATTGAATACCATTAGAAATAATAATAAAATAGTAATTTAAATCCTGAATTTAAGTTATTTTTTAGTGTTTTACAAGAATTTTTTATGGCAAAGTCTCTTTATGGCAAACCATTTTGCACAGCTTAGAGTGCATCCTGCATCTGATTTTCTGTTCGTTTAGCTCTAGATTCGTCTATGTTGTCCAGTTGCCATTTATTTTTTTAATGACACTATTTGAAATATGAAAATAGACAAAAAAAACTTTATTCATTAAATTGGTATTTAAATAGTCTATATTAGGATGTAGCCAGATCCATTTCATTTATATATTTAAGTTAAGAGCTCATTTTTTAAATATGCACAAAGAAAATTCTATTTATAGAAAATAGAGACGTCTTTATAAATAAAGTTCATGGGCCTTATTACCCGATTTCTCAGTGGGCTTTATTACCCGATTTCTCAGTGGGCTTTATTACCCGATTTCTCAGTGGGCTTTATTACCCGATTTCTCAGTGGGCTTTATTACCCGATTTCTAGTGGGCCTTATTACCCACTTCGGACCTGACACCTTAAAAGATAAATTTTCTATTCTTTGAATAGGCCTATTTGATTGTATGAATATTAGGCTACATGTTGAGTATTGTTAAATAATATATTCTAAATGCTTATACATGCAGTTTAAAAAAATAAAGGCATTATAAAATATTAAAATGCTAAAATGCGTACCTTAAAAATTAGACAATCAAATCTTAACAGACCCAATGAAGTTATCTTGCTACGGTGAAAATACGGCAAACTAAGGCAGCCTTTTTTTTTTTGCTGTCAGTGATCAAGCCATATGACTATAACCAGTGATACCGGTCTAAAATTTTAGAAAAGCCAAGTTGAGCTCTTAAAAAAAGCACAGAAAAGCCAAGTTATAATAAAAAGTGGTCTGTGACCTATATTGTGCCCCCCCCCCCCCCATCAACTACATCCATGTGTATGTTGCAAAGCCCCCCCCCCCCCCTTCCCCTTTTTTTTTCTTGCTTCCAAAACTAAGAATTAAAAAAAAATTACACAAGAATTTTTATAAAATTATAAGTTGTGCCAAAAAAATTTTTTCTTAATTGTTTTTTCGAAATGTAATTTAATTATAAAGATCTAGATCTAGAACAAATTATAAATTGTTTACTTTAATTTCGATATTCGTTTTTTAATTGTTTACGGTTAACTCGTGGACCAGTACAGTGTTCAGGCATCAACTCTAGACCTAGGCCCTAATAATAATTTAACCTGTTGCAATTCTCAGATAAAAATAAGGACAAATACACCTTCTTATCCCTGATACTAGAACAAATGCATATAATTTAGCCTACTCTTTCTTTCCGAGTGGTATATATATCTGTGCATGGAATGGGTTATGTGAATAATCCAGGAAAACCATTACTAGACTCAAACCGCGGATAAGTGTATGACGCAAAAATCTTCTTTATAGAAGGAGCGTCTGTAATGTATAAAACAAGATAAAAAGCCTGATATAATGTAGCCCTTTCACCAAACAGTGCACTATTTTCTTTAGTACTTTAAGCTAATTTTGCCCCCCCCCCCCGTTTCCCCTTTATGCTTAAAATTTGCGCCTTCACCCCTCCCTACTTTACACAATTTGTTTCTCCTCCCACCTCGCATCATTTTTAGTCGCAACCTTTTCCAGTTTATCATACATTTCTATAATGTTATAGCCTATAATATGGAATTTGATTGACTCGCAATAAGCGGCTACGGGGTGTTTACCGTGATGTCTGATCAATTTATTTTGTGTTGCCAAATGTGAGGTTAGATTAATCATACACCTTCACACCCACCCCCCTCCTTTTCTTTGTTGCCACCTCATCTAGGCCTATACATTAAATTTCCAGCTACAGCAGCTCTATTATAGGCTACGATGTAACTATGTATGGACTATGGGCCGTCGCTGGTGACACTATGAGCGTTGACAAATCTGCAATACACTTGAAACATACATTTACACTTTTAATCGCTTCACAAAATACATTTTTGCCGCTTTTAAACATAAAATAATGCTAAAATTTTCTTGAAAAAAAAAAAGCCAAGATAAAAAGCAAAGGTCCTCGAAAAAAATGCCAATATCCCAAAATCGGATCGAAAAAGCCAAGATCTTGGGAAAAAAGCCAAGGAGTGGTACCACTGACTATAAAATTTTAATGCAGAAAAAACGTTTCGCATTCTATATTTTGCCTTTAGTTTAGACAAGTGGGCCTTATTATCCACCGGGCATTAATACCCTCTGTCGAGCAACTAGTCCTCCTATACAACCTGACTTTCTCCTCTCTGCTGGATAAGTACGCCCCAATGACAAAAAAATGTGTTACTGACCGACCTGATACCTCCTGGTTTACTCTATCGGTTCGGAAAGCTAAGCTGGCTCAACGTATAGCTGAAAAGTGGCCTTGAAGCGAACAAACAGGCGTATAGAAGAGTAAGAAACAGGTTTGAACAGGAAATCAGGCACGCTAAATCACAGCATGTTCAGTCTGTGCTAGAGGCAGCCGGTACAGACTGTCGCAGGATGTTCTCAGTGGTAAATGACCTCCTTGGAAAAACATTGGCACCACCGATTTTGCCTGACATGACCAGTGAGAGGGCGGCGCAAACTCTGAGCGGCTTTTTTAATGACAAGGTTGAAACAATTAGAAAGGCCTTCGGAGAACGCAATGATCTGCCTGCAGATGAGAATCTTTTCGTGGGCAACCTTTTGGCAGAACTGTCGCCAGTTGACGAGATACAGTTAAGACGCTTCATCGCTGCCTCGAAGCCTACATATTGCATTGATGATCCCATCCCAACAAAGATTATGTTCGATTGTCTGGACGCATTAATTCATGTACTGTTAAATATTGTAAACAGTAGCCTCCTGTCTGCCACGGTTCCACGCCTCTTCAAGGCTGCGGTGATTAAGCCTCTTTTAAAGAAAAATGGCCTGGACCCAGACGATTTCGCCCTGTGTCCAACCTTCCTTACATATCAAAACTTCTGGAGAAAGTTGTGTCAAATCAGCTTGTCCGGCATCTAAACAATAATAAATAACTAGATAAGTTTCAGACAGCGTATCGACTTGGGCACAGCTGTGAGACAGCACTACTTCGTTTCATGGATGATGCCGACCGTGGTGATCTGAAACTCATAGTACTACTAGATCTTAGCGCTGCTTTTGATTCAGGGCTGCGGAGTCGGTAGATAAATGTTCCGACTCCGACTCCTCATTTTTTTTTACTTCCGACTCCGACTCCGACTCCCCGACTCCGACTCCTCTGTATTAATATGAGAATGTATTTTGTACATTCCTTGAAGGAAAGAAAGGCAACATACATCTACGTGTCATTACCACATGACTACTGGCTGGAAAGCTAACAGTCTACTGTATTTAATTTTAAATATTCATGGGCCCCCTAAATTCTTGAGGACCCCGGTACGGCATACCGGCTTTATCCCCCCCCCCTCTCGTGGGGCCTGATCAGTAGAGGTCACGATCGGCGACTTCAAGGGGCAAACGGTTAATCCCTTACCAGTGAGAGGCTAGGTTACATATGGGCGCTGCGTTCCCTGTAAGAGCAGAACTAGGGATGTTAAAACCGGTTATTGGTTCTATAAAACCGGTTTAAAACTGAATTTCGGTTTCCCCCTCCCCCCTCACCCTCCGCGCAATGTCACGAGTCACATGCCGGAACAGCAAAATGTGCGTAGTTTTGTAGGCATATTTGAAAAGTACTTCAAACTTAATTAGTGTTTGCAGGGCATTCAAGGGGTTGATTTGTGTGAATAAAATATGATTTTGTACTCTTTACCATAAAATTCTTAGAACTAAAAAAATCTGGGCTAATTGATTAAAACCGATAATAGCTTTCAATTTTTCAATAGTGATAATCAATTTACCGATTATCGTTGACCATAATATTAAGAAGCATATGAAGAGGCATATATTTATGGTAACTTGTAAAATAATGTGTTGAAAGAGAATCAAAAGAATGTGTATTTAATAGTGCCGTTAATAATAAAGCACAGATGCGGTGTTTTGAAAATCAAAACCGGTTTTCGGTTTCAAATCCGGAATCCGGTATTCCGGTTTTCGTTTAACATCTTTAAGCAGAACACAACACTATGAAACGTATAAATATTGCCGTGGGGGCCCTGTTCCCAAATTTATGTGGGGGTCCTGTTCCCAAATGTATGTGGGGCCCCTCGTGGTCTCACCCTGCCTTCCACATAGGGCCTACCTCAGAAAAGGGCCTTTAATTCATATTACATTCTGTAAAATCATACATTTTATGTTGCACGTAGCTTGGTTGAACAGGAACGCTTCAAATTGTATTGGAATAAATGAATTTTATTTTACATTTTCAACGAAATACGGGGATGTCACTCAAACATTTCTTTTTGGGATGTGTGGGGGCCCCTTTTGTGTGGGGGCCCTTGTTCCAACGGAACATGTGGAACATGCCTAAATACGCCACTGATTGCCGCTCCTAATTGTGCGTTGCGTGCGTAGCGCATTTATAACTCGTAAAGGCGGCATTTTTTTGTAGGCCTATTGAACGCAAATTACATTATGGAAAGAATCGTAGGCCTAAATGTGTAAAAGCCTCTCTAGGCCTCCATTAAAGGTATGCTTGTACACTAGTAGCTAAATTAAGATGCGTTTTATTTAGGACCTATGGCCTAGGCCTATAGCCTACTAAGGCAGTGTTTAGCATTCCGGGAAAACCGCGCGTGCCATGTCCTAGCATTTGAAATCATTAAAAACAATGTGAATGGTAATTAGTAATTTGGGCACTTGTATAGCGTCATCAATAACGACGCCGAGCGGTCTATATGACGTTCAGTCTAATGACGCATTTCAAATTAGTTCAAAGACTTTTTTTGTGTGTCGACCCGCTATAGTATGGGGACTTAGAGGAAGAAACAGATATTTTACTTGTTTATATCACTAATTTCTGTAGGTCTATTGATCGGTTGTTTAAAATAAATGAAGCCATGTCTTTTTCCAATCTAAATTTAGTAGGAGTCGGAGTCGGAGTCGGTGCATTATTTGCCGACTCCGACTCCGACTCCAGATACCCAAATTTCCTCCGACTCCGACTCCTCGACTCCGACTCCGCAGCCCTGCTTTTGATGTCATTGACCATGGAATACTCCTGTCAAGACTTCAGTATTAGGTTGGCATCACTGAGACTGCTCTTCGCTGGTTCATTTCCTACCTGGCCGACAGGACTCAGCGGGTTATAGTCAATCTGGCCTCTTCACAGGAAACTCCCCTTATCTGTGGGGTACCGCAGGGTTCAGTTTTAGGGCCCTATTCTCCGTGTATACATGTCAGCTTGGCAAAATTATCGAGAGCTATTGTGTATTTCGTAATTTTTTTGCATGTGACACGGTGCTTTACAGGAGTTTTCGTCCTGATTCGTCTGCCTGCGCTGCTGCTGTTGGTGATGTGGAGGAGTGCTGTCATACAGTTAAGGCATATAGGCTCTCAACCTTTTTCGGCTCACCGCCCCCTTTTACAATATTTTTCCGCTCACCGCCCCCCCCCCCTTCCGCCCATCTGGCCTATAGTTTCCGCAATTTTTTTAGGCGGACTAGACTGTTTGTGTGATTGATTATCTGTAAAAAAAACTGAAAAGGAAACATATTCAATTGTAAGAATTAATAGATCAAAAAAATTGCATTAGCAAAAGGTTTAAATAAATCAATATTAATGCGATTTGTCTATTTTTGTTTCAATTTTGGTTGCAAAAGCCCTAGGTCTAATCATTAGTAATATTTGTTATATTACAAAACAGAACTTGTTCGGCATCAATATTTAATCAAATCTGGAAACATTTTTTAGTTCAAGGGAGATAATTAAGCCAGTTTTATTTGATCTAATATTTTTGTTTTTTCTTTCCTTTATAAAAAATAAATGGCTTACAAATTATAACTTTGAAATTATCAAACTGTAAAAAGTATTTGAAAATTATATAAATATTATATGACTAAAGAATTTATATGTATACTTTCAAGCATTACAATAGCTACCCAGTTTGTATGATTACTACTTATCTATACCCTTAACAATATTACATATTTATTTATTATAGCTTAAAACACATTAAGGACATCTCGGTTAAACTGAGATAAAAATATCATTAATATTAGCAGATTTTAGGGCGACAGTGATCGGTCAGCAAGGTTGACTGTCCGGTGAACCAACCACAGGACCAGCTGGCCGCACACCATATTTTTTTTTCTTCTTCTTCGTAATACTGTGGAGACCCCGTAGAACCGAGGAAAAAGTCCACAATTTAGATACACATAAAATAACATAGCAAACCTTTACATAGCAAACAACAGTTATATACAGATAAAAGAGTGTCACTTTAGGTTTTTGGACCAGCACTTTAGTGACGATTTGAAGGCCGGAACTGTAGGGGCAGTGATGGAGGCCTGGTCCAGGGTGTTCCACAGCCTAATGGCTGACGGAAAAAAAGAATGTTTGTAGACGTCCGTGCGTGCATGTGGGACATGCAGCTTGAGCTGATGGCCTCGGGTAGAGCGGGACACTTTCTGCATTCTACTTGTTTGGGTCGAAAGGTCCACGTGGTCGTTGATGATTTTATAAATCATGGACACTTTGTCAATTGCTCTTCGTTGTTGTAGTGTATCTAGGTGGAGTTTTGCTACTAAGGCAGAGGCGCTTGATTTGGTGCTGTAGTCCTCTAGTATTCGACGTGCTGCGCGTCGCTGGGTCATCTCCAGTTTGTCAATCAGGTTTTGCTGGTGGGGGTCCCAAACTGGCGAGGCGTATTCTAGGATGGGGCGAGCTAAGCTTTTATAACAGTGGGTCTGAATTTTCGTGGAACACCCCTTTAGGTTTCTATGGATGAAGGCGCAGACTCTTTTAGACTTGGCAACAATGGATTGAACATGTATGCTCCAGTGGAGGTTTTCTGTGATGTTCAAACCCAAGTATTTGGCTTCTGACACCCTTGCAAGAGATTGGCCATTTAAAGTATAGCTAGTTGGTACCCTAGTTCTTTTTCTGGAAACAGAGAGGAGGAGGCATTTATCGACGTTGAACTCCATTTGCCATTTCGATGCCCAGGCCTCTAGCTTTAGGAGGTCTTCCTGTAAGTGGACAGCATCATCAGGGCTATCGATTGGAGCGTACAGGATGGTGTCATCTGCAAAGAGTCGTACCCTGGAGTGAAGTCCACTCTCCAAGTCGTTGATGAATATCAAGAACAGCAAAGGCCCAAGAACCGAGCCCTGAGGTACTCCAGATATGACTGGTCCTATTGTGGAAGTTTCACCCTCTACGACAACCTGTTGGGTGCGGCCGACGAGGAAGTTATCAATCCATCTCTTGGTCTGCCCTCTTATACCGTAGTAATCCAACTTGAGAAGGAGGCGCTTGTGAGGGACCTTGTCAAAGGCCTTTGAAAAATCTAGCAGGATGGTATCGGTTTGCCCAGCCTTGTCGACGGTCGCTGCCAAGTCGTCAACGGTGAGGATGAGCTGAGACTCGCAGGATCTCTTTTTCTTGAATCCGTGTTGAGCATCTGTGATGATGTTATACATGTTCAGGTGGCTAGAGATTTCCGACGTGACAATGTGTTCAAGAAGCTTACAACACACACAAGTCAATGAGATTGGCCTATAGTTGCCTGGTAGGCTTCTGTCCCCTTTTTTTGAATACTGGTTGCACTCGGGCGTGTTTCCAGATACCTGGTAATTCCCCGGAGGCCAGTGATTTGTTGAATAAGAGGGTCAATACAGGTGCCAGTTCTGATGCTAATTCTTTGAGTAGTCGGCAGGGTATATCGTCTGGGCCCGCAGCTTTTGTGGGGTTAAGGTTAGAGAGCAGCTTATGGACGCCGTTGGTATTGACCTATATAGCCGGCATGTCTGGATATGGGGAGTCGTCCATGTTAGGTGTTGTGCTTACGTCCTCTCTCGTGAAAGCGTCGCAGAATTGATGATTTAAAATGTCGGCTTTCGTCTTGCTATCACTGTAAGACAAGCCGTTATGCCAAATACTGACCCCTACTTCATCGAAAAGTCACTGCGATTCCTATTTCTTATTAAATATAATAATATGTGGGCATACTGTTGGGGGATATCAGATATTTAGCAGCACTTGCGTTTACATCACATTTCATCCTCCAAAAACTAATCGATTAAAAAAGCTGAGGTGCTAAAATATATCAGGTACGTTAGTACCGCCCACTTGCCCTTCATCGCCCCCCAATCACCCCCGGGAATGTCAGCGCCCCCTTAAAGCTTCTCACCGCCCCCCGCGGGGGGGGGGGGGGCGTTGAGAACCTATGAGTTAAAGCATGTATGACTGCAAACTTAAATTAAATGATGACAAGAGAGAGGCAATTATCTGTGGTTCTGATGTCAGTCTTCGGAAAATAGCAATTACTACGATCAAGGTTGGGGCTTCCGAGAAAGAAGTACCTACCTGGGAGTGCGCTTATTTGAGTCAGTGGCGCCGTCTCTATGGAACAGTCTATCCCAGACACTGAGATCATCTGGGACAAGAGAATCTTTTAAAAAGAACTTAAAGACCTTTCTCTTTAGCTAGTACATCTGCCACTGCAAATCACACCAAGAGCGCACTGAGCATGCTAATTTAATAGCATGGATAGAAGCGCTATAAGAAATGACCATTATTATTATTGATTTTTTAATTACTTCATCAATATGAGGGTTCCAAGATAACTTATCATTTATTATTACTCCTAGATACTGAGCATTGTTAGTTTGAGTTAGTTCTTTACCATGTCTCGATATTTATAGAATTCTCAATATTTATGTCTCATCTCTTATAACGAAGTCAGCAAAAATATATGTAGGCCTATAGAGATCTATATCAGAATTAGGGATGTTAAAAGGAAATAAGGTAGGCTAAGTATTTCGGACTTCATATGGTGGACCATAAATTGTTTTTATGTAGAGAATATTTTAAAATAACCATTTTGGATTCACATAGGCCTAATACACTTCATTCAATGTTTTGCAAACATTAATATATAGTCTGAGAGAGGGCTTATTGTTGTTTTTAGTTCTTTTACCAATCCCAGCAATCACTTAGATCTACATGGCTTACATAACGAACGCCAGTCTCTTTCGCCTAATTTAAATGTACTGAGCGGGGGAAAAAAAGGGTTTCTGAATTTAGGCCTACTCTGCAGAAAGTTCGTTGGTGTGTTTGTGTTCCTTTATTATTCCAGTTAGGCTACCATGTCTCGCTAGACTAAGAAAGTAAGGTTTTCTAAAATTATCGGTCAGTCACTTTGCCTTGCTAACGATTGCATTAGTTTCCACCCTACTAACTAACAATAGATAAACACAAAAAGGGCATGTCAAATGAAGCTTTTCCGTAATTAATAGATTTGTATTAACGTAAAAACATGTTTTTACATTTTTTCTATGTAATTGACTATTCATATATGCAAACTATCAAATCAATGCAACAGAAATCATGAAATGAAACAATAAGAAACACTTTTTTTAATGTAATGAAACAAACCTAAACACGGTTTTCTATAATTATATAGAGTCAAAGTATGTGCACATTACTACTAGTCTACAAAGAAAAAAACACACTCAGGTTAAAACAAATAAAGAAAAAAGTCATTAATGCGTCAGTTTTAAACTAACAAATATTTACTTAGGAAATAGAAATAGTTTTCAAATGTTAAAAATGATTCAAAACAATTTTACTAAACTTTCCTAACTATTATTTTTATTTTCCCGAAATCCGATTTTGGCTTCTAAAAAATTAATTTTGGCTTCACTTTGTTTGTCATGTTTTTTCTTGTTTACACTAACAACAATACACTAGAGAAATAAATTAATATATAGATCAGTGATTTATAGCTAACCGCTCTTTTTTTATTTGAGAACGAAAGTAAGTATGGTCTGAACTCTAAAATAATTAAAAATAATTGTTATTTTGTAAACAGACATAGTAGATAGATCTATAAATATAAAAGTGGGTAAGTTTAAGGCAACTAATTCAATTAGACTAGACTACATACAAAATACTTAAAAATTAAACATTTAACTCAGAAACTGAGCAGACAGCTGCAGAATGAATATGTAAACAATGTAATTTCTAAAGATAATAAAAAGTTATGACTTATACTATAGTCTATAGTATAGTATACTTATACTTATACTTATAGATAGACTTATACTTATAGGCCTACTTATATTATTTATAGTTATAGCTATTATACTATAGGCACTATAGCCTATAGTCTATAGTTATAGTCTATAGACATAGTATATGGTCTTACTCTTATGGTCCTATATTAAATCAGAAAAATGGACACTACAGGCATAGCTCCACTAAAAGGCCAAAACAATGAAACTTATAATGATAATGAAACTAAAGCTAATATCCTAAACACACACTTTGCATCATCTTTTTCAAATCCAGGTGACAAAGAAATCATCATAAATTTAAACAAACTAGAAGAGATAGGAAATATAAATGTAGATGAAAAAGGCATTACACAACTCTTAGTCTTAACCAACTTAAAAGTAAACAAAGCTTCTGGTCCAGATGAAATACCAGCAAGACTGCTTAAAGAACTAACTAATGAAATATCTCCAATCTTTAAAATACTTTTTCAGGCCTAAATAAAATCTGGGCTAATTGATTAAAACCGATATAGGTATAATAGTTTTCAATAGTGATAATTAAATTTTCGATTGTCGTTAACCATAATTAAGAAGCATATGAAAAGGATGACGATGTTAATCCAGGTTAGCCAGGTTGCTTCGTACGCAGTTGCTTATTCAATTCAGTGGTACTGCCACAGCTCCGGCTTATCTGTTAGGAACATAGTTTACACTGAACCATTGCTAAAGACAATTTTTTCAAAATTTTCCAACACAAAGGATTGATTTATTATACTAGCCAAATAGAAACTGTTTTTTATAAACTTAGACAAATATAATTTATCATCGAAGTAAATATGTGAGAAACGACAGTTTAAAAACGAATAGTTACCAACAACACACCTTGGACTTAGACTTGTAAAATAATGTATTGAAAGATTTCGCATAGCACCAAAAGAATGTGTACTGGTATTTAATAGTTCCATCAATAATAAAGCACAGACGCGTTGTCTAGCCGAATTGTTCAAAGAGTAGTTTGCGTATCTCCGTTGTGAACATCAAAGAGGAGTGCACATCTAAAAGATGAGCCGAAAAGTAAAAAGTTTCATGTTATTGTAACTGTAACTTAATATTTGGTTTGATGTTGTTATTATCGCAAGCCATAGTTGGTATTTGGAAAAAAAGAAAAACATTATCTAAGACTAAATAGTGTTAGCAAGGCATTTCAAGAATTGTTTTGTGCGAATCCAACATTATTTATTTAAAATATTTCCATCCGAACAAAAAAGGGTGTGCTACTTGAAGTAATGATTTCCTTCCAGCCAACAATCAGAAATCCTCAAAACCAGTTTTTGGTTTCTGAACCGGAATCCGGTATTCCGGTTTTCGTTTAATGTTACAATAAACATGATTTTTTTTACTTCTTCGCATCTTTTAGATGTGCGCTAATTTTGATGTATGCAATGGAAAGACGCACACTAGTTTTGTCCTGTGACCCTGAACAATTCGACTAGTCACAGCGTCTGTGCTTTATTATTTTAAACCAGTTTTAAAGAAATGAAAACCTATTTAAAAAAAAAATTTTTAACATCTCCTAGCAAAAGCATTAGGCTTAGGCCATAGGCCATATATAAAACGTAGTTTGAGCTACTAGTCTACAAGCTTAGGAGATCTATATTATAGGTCTAGATAGGCTTTTACACATTTACGATTCTGACCATATCATATTTGCGTTCCATATAAAAAATGCCGCCTTAGGCTTACCCTACGCTTCAAAAATACAAAATTGGTCCAAAAGTTCAAAAGAAAATTGTGTGGGGGTTTGAAAACCTAAAATATTGGTCCATTTTAATTTAAGTTATATAAAGATATTACACCAACAAAAGTTTTCTTAATGTAAAATATAGTCCTTAGCAATAGCCTAGTAATTTTACATATATAACAACCACCGATATGGTGTAACTTAATGAGAGTGTAGTTATGATTTTTGAACTTTTGAAACTATGTCGAAACTTTAGGTCACACTCCTAATTTTTATCAAAATTTTATTTAAAAATATTTTAGTCTTTACGCGAGTATTTACGGTATTTAGTTTTTAAAATACCGGTATTACTTACCAAATATGTTACTGAATTGAAACACTTTTAGTACAGTATATATGATTTTGTTTATATTAATTTAGTTTTATTCATTAAAAGAGTAATTAATATTTTACTTTTCTGCCAAATCTTATCATAATTAATCATTTAGCTTATTTTTAAAATTATAAAACCAGCATCAGGGGGTTTTTCACTATCAGATATTGAATATTCAGCCATTTTCTTAATCTGGGGTCGGAGGTCACATGATGCTTTTAGTGCTGTTCCAAATTGTGTGTGATTGAAATGAGATGTGTTGTTTTTAAAAACAAATACAAAGAAATAAAAGTAAGATAAAGTGGCGGTGGCGATGGATTAAAAGAAAAAGGCATTAAAATGTAATGCGTAGAACATGTGGGAGATGGCTGGAGGTGGGTTGGGTGGAGACAGTACTGTATTTGGATTAAAGAGTGAGGGTGGGTAAACAAGGGTGCAAGGCAACTAAAACTAAAAGAGTGGTAGATAGATATAGAGTGTAATGGGATAGACTTCATATATCTATACTGGTATTATAGATACCAGTAGATAGAACAAAAATAGATATAGTAGGATGTATACAGGGCCGTATTTAGGATTGTGGGGGCCCTGTTCCCAAATTTATGTGGTAGCCCCTCGTGGCCTGGCCCAGCCTTCCACATATCTAAAAAAAAATGCCGTTAATTCATGTTACATTCTGTAAAATAATAATTGTATGTTGCACTTATCTTGGTTGCACTGGAGCGCTTAAAATTGTTGGGGAATAACTGAATTTTATTTTACCTTTTCAACGAAATAATGGGGATGTCACTTAAAAATTTCTTTTTGTGATGTGTGGGGGCCCTTTTTGTGTGGGGGCCCCTGTTCCAGTGGAACATGTGGAACATGCCTAAAAACGGCAATGGATGTATATATAGAAACAAAAAAGAAGATAAACGTACACATATTTTAAAATATGCAAAATAAAGAGTGTCTCTGCCACTCTCTGCTGGGTAAGTCCATTGACCATTGCAACGGGTAATAAATAAAGGTTGACAAAATATGACATCTTAAAAAGTTATTACCTTGCTTTAGTTATAGTAAAGGTTAAACTTGAAAATATATTGATGAACTGTATTAAAACTCAATCGCTGTGGAGAAGAATATATAATTAATTTGACCTTTTTTTTTGTCCAGATATACATTTGTATTTGTTTGCTCCTGTTGTACACAAACCTACTGTCGTTCATCCTGGGATTCCTCAAGAAACTTGTCGGATGATCCAGAGCTAAATCTGAAGTCTTACATTTTCTCAAAGTTTTAATAGTTGCTTTTGCCCTAAGGTAAGTTAATATATTTATATCAATTTTTGTAAACATATGAGTTTATATTATTACAACAATCCTTTTTATTATATCGGACTTTTGACACAGATGAATAAAATATTTAAAAAAAATTTTCAATTACCGTATATACGCGCGTATAAGTCGCACCGATGTATAAGTCGCACCCCTAGTTTAAGATTTTTTTCCTTATACGTTGTCATTGACCCGAGCATAAGTCGCACCCCGACTTTCCAGGTTACACTGCCTTTTAATATCTCTAAAATGCATACCTTTTAAACATAAAAGTTACTAAATATTCACCCTATTTTGGAAACTTTCCTTAAAAAATTGTTTTAATCGTGCATAAGGCAAACATAATCAAATAAAGGCATATCCTAATAATTATACATATACAATCAACTATAGGGGTTATGTAGGAAACTGTATGACAGAGTAGTGATGTTTTTCAAACTTTTCAAAAACAGTGTCGGGTGTATAAGTCGCACCCCTACTTTTTGTCGAAATTTTCTGTTAAAAAAGTGAGACTTATACGCGAGTATATACGGTAATCAGTAAGTTACAAAGATAATATGATTTTCTAACTATAATATATATTATTTCCTCCCCAAATCTTGTTAAAATTATGGTAATTCGTTCCTCTATTATTTTAATGGTCATAAAAAAAGTAATTACCGTAAGTAATGTTATTGAAAATTAAAACATTGATTGATTGGTTGAGAAAATGAAGAGCACTTTAAGATTGTGACTATTGTTTCTATTGTTGATTAGTATCAAAGACAACTCTCAAATCAGAACTCTTCAATTGAGATATTCTCTCAAATTATTTCTTACCATTTTTCCAGATGAATTTATAAATAAAGTAAAAGATTTCATCAAAGCTCACAAATAACCCTTCTGGAACAAATTATTGACCGAAATTGGCAATCGTACATGTCACGGTTCTGGTCACAACTTTGACTTATTAGCACATGTAAATGGATAGTAGTGTAGAAAGTAAGACCATAGATTTAGCGTAAGTTAGGATAGAAAGGAGGAAAGTAGTCTGACGTCATTATCTCTCTCTCACTCTCACGCAACTGTAACTCTCCAACCACCTTTCAACACCTCTCCCCAACCTTCACTACAGTCTATTATTTCCCAATTCAGAGTTTTCTAGCTGAATGCTGCCAAATTGGTACTCAATCTTGGATGAATGGGAGTGAATGTGTTAGCTATATAAAAGTTACAATGTATATGTATTTATATCATGTCTTAATGTATTAATTCATGTTGTTTTTTTTAATGTTGTAGATAGGCGTCATTGACCCGAATACTCTCATTGACCCGAATACTCGATCCCTCGCTTAAACCCCACCCCGCTTACCCCCCCTTTTGCACGCCCTCCCCGCCACCACTTATCTCCCCTCCACCTACCCAATTCACTAGTAATCAGCGGCAGGTTAGGTAATCCTTTTGAGACGCTAGCTCCCAATGAATTGACCAGAGAAATCTTTCACACATATATAACACTTCTTGGGGAGGTCTGACCACTGGCCACTTGACATAGAGATATTAAGTCTACTTTAGGAAAGATAAATCATTCCCCCTCTCTTTTATTCCCCTACCACCCAGGTTGTTGGCTGTATTAATTGCACACCCCCACCCCCGCATCCCCCCCCTACTCCTTCTATTGAGTCATCCCTTTAAACAGAGATATTTTCAAACTAGCCAATCGAAATCAGGTCTAAATCTAAATTAAACGAGTTAACCAACCAAATTGAGAGCGATCACGTGATTTTGGTCTCACGGACGCTACGCAAACTTAGGAGTTAGTTTAGTCTTGGTTTGGCTCTTGGCCCATACATTTCAGCCTAAAAACACTTGTACATTTAGTCTTGGTTTGGACTTCAGCCTAAAAACACTTGTACATTTTCTTCTCGGATATTAGAACCCTTCAGCCTGGAAACACTTGTGCATTCCGACGAATAATAGATTTTCCCTAGTGTAGTCGCGTACCTTAACGATAGATTACACGACATTACCATACGCTAAGTGCTAGCTATTACTGTGTCAATTCATATATATATTTCACCATTGGATTGTTGAATGATAATAAACACCATAACCGTCACCAGAGATTTGCTTGTATACCACTTAGAACTGTCTGTTTGTGTGCATTTTACATCACTTTAACAAGCCAGGAGAGAACAAATAAATATTCCAGGTCAACTACAGCATCGGCGTAACATACGCCTACGACAACAAGCCACAACAACCCCAATCCCCCCACGTCCCGTTCACGACTGTATATTTTTAACAAGATTTTGAAATCCATTTAATAAAGCGGATAAATAATAAGGCAACGCAGAATATATAACAAAAGCATTTTGCATGTGGCAAAGCTATTAAAATGTTCTTTCAGCTTAATGTTTGAAAACAAAACAGATTCATGACTATTTCAAAAAAGTTCCACATATTATTCTTTCAGGTTAAAATACTTTTGAACTTGATGAATCCAGTAAAGAATTTAACCAAAGCAAAGACTTCAAGCTCATTCAAGATGGCATTCTGGAGCCAAAGCAAAGACTTCAAGCTCATTCAAGATGGCATTCTGGAGCCAAAGCAAAGACTTAAAGCTCATTCAAGATGGCATTCTGGAGAAAAGCCTTTTATGTGTGACCTTTGCTTTTAAAGTATATTTTTCCAGTAAGATCTAGAAAAAAAGTTTCATTTAAAAGAATGGATTCACAAGAAAAGAAATTAAAATGTTTGATCTGTAATGAAACATTTTTTGCATTTAGTCTTTTGGAATACCACATGTGGACTCATTCAGGCAAAAAAACATTCAAATGTGGCCTATGTAATAAAGAATTTACTATGAGTGTAAACTTTAAAGAGCATCAAAGATGTCATTTAGTACTACTGCACTTTCAATGTTTGATCTGTAATAAGAAATTTGTTTCTTTAAATTATTTGAAACATCATTTGTGGACTCACACAGAGGACAATCCATTTAAATGTGACATATGTAGTAAAGAATTTACTACAAATCAACACTTAAAACAACACCAAAGAGTGCATTCTGGAGAAAAACCTTACAAATGTGACATATGTTGTAAAGAATTTTCTAGGAGCAGCACTTTAAAAGTACATCAAAGATCTCATTCAGTAAAACTTCCATTTCAATGTTTGATGTGTAATAAGAAATTTGTTGATTTAAAAAATATAAAAAATCATTTGTGGACTCACACAGAGGACAATCCATTTAAATGTGACATATGTAGTAAAGAATTTACTACAAATCAACACTTAAAACAACACCAAAGAGTGCATTCTGGAGAAAAACCTTACAAATGTGACATATGTTGTAAAGAATTTTCTCGGAGCAGCACTTTAAAAGTACATCAAAGATCTCATTCAGTAAAACTTCCATTTCAATGTTTGATGTGTAATAAGAAATTTGTTGCTTTAAATTATTTGAAAAATCATTTGTGGACTCATGAATTTTCTAGGAGCAGCACCTTAAAAGTACCGGTACATCAAAGATGTCATTTAGTAAAACTGCCCTTTCAATGTTTGATCTGTAATAAGATATTTATTTCTAGAAATTATTTGAAACAGCATTTGTGGACTCACACAGATGACAATCCATTTAAATGTGACATATGCAGTAAAGAATTTTCTCACAAGGGAAATTTAAAATTTCACCAAAGAATTCATTCTGGAGAAAAACCGTACAAATGTGACATATGTAGTAAAAAATTTACTTCAAATCAACTCTTAAAACAACACCAAAGAATTCATTCTGGAGAAAAAACTTACAAATGTGACATATGTTGTCAAAAATTTACTACAAATCAACTCTTAAAACAACACCAAAGAATTCATTCTGGAGAAAAACCGTACAAATGTGACATATGTAGTAAAAAATTTACTACAAATCAACTCTTAAAACAACACCAAAGAATTCATTCTGGAGAAAAACCTTACAAATGTGACAGATGTTGTGAAGAATTTTCTAGGAGCAGCACTTTAAAAGTACATCAAAGAATTCATTCTGGAGAAAAATCTTATAAATGTGACATCTGTTGTAAAATATTCTCTACAGGTAAAATCTTAAAAGTACACCAAAGAATTCATTCTGGAGACAAACCTTACAAATGTGACATATGTAGTAAAGAATTTTCTCAAAAGGGAAGTTTAAAACGTCACCTAAGAGTGCATTCTGGAGAGCAACAATACAAATAAAACATGTCCTGTAAAAAATACTCTTCAGGTCAATTATTAAAAGTACATCAAATAATTCATTCTGGAGAAAAATCTAATAAATGGGACATTTGTTTGAAAGAATTTTCTGCTACTTCTGCAAGTCATGACTTAAAAAGACACCTGAGAGTGCATTCTGGAGAGAAACCTTACAAATGTGACATCTGTTGTAAAAAATTCTCTACAGGTCAAATCTTAAAAGTACACCAAAGAATTCATTCTGGAGAAAAACCTTATAAATGTGACGTATGAAGTCATGAATCTTCTAGGAGCAGCACCTTAGAAGTAACAGTACATCAAGGATGTCGTTTAGTACAACTGCCCTTTCAATATTTGATCTGTAATAAGATATTTGTTGCTTTAAATAATTTGAAACATCATTTGTGGACTCACATAGAGGACAATCCATTTAATGTGACATGTGTAGTAAAGAATTTTCTCGCAAGGGAAATTTAAAACATCATCAAAGAGTGCATTCTGGAGAAAAATGTTGTAAAAAAAATTCTAGGAGCATCACCTTAAAAGTACATCAAGTATGTCATTCAGTAGAACTTGCCTTTTTTTTACCTGTAATAATAAATTTTTTGTTTTAAGTCAATTGAAAAATCATTTGTGGATTCACACACAAGAAATTTCCATTTAAATGTGACATATATAGTCACAAATTTAAACAAAGGGTACCCTTAAAATTACACTAGTATAAATGTGACATATATAGTCACAAATTTAAACTCAAAATTACACTAGTATAAATGTGACATATATAGTCACAAATTTAAACAAAGGGTACCTTTAAAATTACACTAGTATAAATGTGACATATATAGTCACAAATTTAAACAAAGGGTACCCTTAAAATTACACTAGTATAAATGTGACATATGTAGAAAAGATTTTTCTCAAAGGGGAGCCTTAAAAAACAAACACAGGGTGAATTCTGAACCAAAAACCTCATAAATGCGACATATTATGTTGTAAAAAATGTTCTACAAGTCAAGACTTAAAAAGATTTCAAAGAATTCATCCTGATCTTGAAGAAAAACCTTACAAAAATGACATATGTAGTAAACATTTCTACTAATCAACAGTTAAAACAACATCAAGGAATTCGTTCTGAAGAAAAATCTTATAAATGTGACATATGCTATAAAAAATGTTAACAATTGATCAATACAGCCATTAGTAAGGCATCTGTTTTTTCATCTAAGTAGGTATTCAAAATGAAATTAAATAATATATAAATATCCAATTGAACTGAGCTTGGTTACATTAAAACAAATCTAAGAACATTATTCATGTATCTTTGATAATAAAAAAAGTTATGATATTTTAAAACTCCCAGAAAAGTTTAAAAGAATGGATTCACTTCACATAAATGTCACTTGTGTAGTTAATAACTTATTTGGAGCTGCAACTCAAAAGCACATCATTTAGAAGAGCACCCATGTAATAAGAAATTCGTTGCTTTCAATCATTTAAAAAAACACAAATTGACTCACACAAAAGAAAGTGAATTTAAGTGTGACCTTTGATGTAAAGTCTAGTTTCTTAAGGGAAGCTTAAAACACTCAAAGAAGACTAGAAAAATTTCAATCTGCTGATAAACTTAATGAAAGGAAGAGCTTGAGACCAATGTTCAATTGAAACTCAGGGAGCAAATGATTGCAAATCAGGATAACAAAAAGAACTTGTGCAAATCAGTAAAAGAGCTAAGCTTCTTGATTTAGTTAAAAAAACATGGTGGTCCAGGCACTTGTGTAGAAGATGTGTAGACTCTCTCTGCAGGAAACTTTCTAATATCCCTTTATTATTATATGCACTTAAAAATGAAATATGTCTGCAGAATTAATTTCCAAAATTTTGCCTGGATGATGTCGACCATTTCAGAAGTTTGTTAATCAAATCTATCATTTACAAGATAAATGAGTTTAAACATACTTTTTATCTGAGCTAATTTTGTCTTGTTTACTCTTATGACATTTATTTAGTTATCGGTAACATGACTTTAATTAAGCTTCATTTTGAACTGTACCAACGTATTTTTTTAAAGTACAAAGTTCTTTTGTTGTGTAAACCATTGACATGCTCTAGCAATGCTGTACTGTATTTATTTAATTAGGTAATGTCCTCAATGCCTATTTAGCCTAACTATATAAAGCTGTAAATATTCTGCAATTTGATGCAACAACTTGTCAAATGGTTGATTTTTTTAAAAAGTCATTTTTTTTAAACCCCATGCAATTTTTAAATTTTAATACTTTAAATATATTTATGTTAGATAGAGCATTTGCAATCACAAGACAAAAAGCATGTGTTGATTGTTTACTTTGTGTTGTGGTGAACAATGGCAGCCGTATTACTATAGTCCTAAGAAGTTTTTTTTTTTTTAAATATCATAATTTCAACAATATAACGTAAAATTATACCAAACACTGTCATGCCATGAAAATTATCATTCAAAGGTAAAATTTAAACAATTAGAAATCAATGGAATAGGTTCCTTAAGTCCAGAATATTTAATTGAAGATGTCGATTGTCAAAAGTTAGCTTAACTTACTATCTAAAAGTACTAAAAGTGAAGCTTAAGGCAGGCAGTAAAATGTTTCACAATAGCTATTGAACTATAAAACTATAAAAGCCTTTAAAAAATCAAGTTTACTTTGTGGATGGACTGCTAAGGACTAGAATCACAGTTCAATATCAATATTTATAGAAACAATTTTTTTATATTTTGGGTGTAAGTGTACGATTTTATTTTGATTTACCACTTGTTAATAATGGAAGTGTATTACTTAAATAGGTCATTTTCATATATTAACTCCCTTTGTTAATTTTTTTAAAATTGTGACAATTGACCATTTTCATTTCAATAATTTATAATTAATTGAAAAAAAAAAGAGTTTGTTAAATAGGTCTATATATATGTGTTGATTGTAAGAAAATGAGATTTTAGGTGAAATATTTTACAGATATAGCTTAGTGAAAATTTTACAACTATTTGAGATATGTGAACAAATTTGGTATCCACATTCTTAGCATCAAGATTTATGATAAAGCTATAAACAAATAAGCTCTATAACATGATACCTACCCATGATTCCTTTAATTTATTTTAGGCAAAATGAAAGTCTTTTGAACTATTCTTATAGTTAAAACTGGGAATTGGTTTTTATAGACAAAATTTCTTGTGATAAAAAAATAAATAAATAAACAACAGGAGATAAATAATTTATTTTATAGGTTTATTGTGATATCAATGACATCAACAAACATTCAGAAATACAGTTCCCACTCTAAAATTAAATAATATTCTTCAGACACACTAAAACATACAATGAACCATTATGTAGGACTTCAGACTCACTAATACATGCAATGAATCCATCATATAGGAGTTCATATTCACTAATACATACAATGAATTCATCATATAGGAGTTCAGCTTCACTAATACTAATACATACAATGAATCCATCATATAGGAGTTCAGATTCACTAATACTAATACATACAATGAATCAATCATATAAGAGTTCAAATTCACTAATACATACAATACAATGAACCCATTATATATTCACATTTGCAACTATACACTTTTCAGCAGGACCAATATATCACAAAAAAATCTTTAAAAAAATTTATGCAACACCTTTTACTTTTACAAAGCCAAAAACAGCTTCAGTAATTGTATTTTCTATAAGCAGGGTTCCCACAAGTTCGAAGAAAAATTTTTCCATGACATTTCCAAAACTTTTCCATGATAACGTACAAAATTTCCAAGACCTTTTTTAAGTAATGATCCCAAAATATACCTATGAAATATTGCTATAAAAACTGTTTGCAATAATAATAAAAAAGTTAAACAAGTAAACAAAGGCGAGTAGTAGTATAAAAACCAAACAATATTTTTTAAAATTAAAATAGGGAAAAAATAATAAGAGAGCTCATCACAAATAGAGCAGACTAATTAATTTCCAGCTAATTAGTAGGTCAGATTGTGACAGAGACTATTGTTAATGAAAACCCCATATTACCATATTGATAAGTACTAATGTAGAGATGTTGAAGAAAAGTGATCATTATTAAAGAAGAGGGCTCTTTATTTCTTTATAGGTCTATTATCTTTTTTTGAGGTTAGACATAATAAATGTTAACAGTTGTGCTATTTACCAATAAAAGGATATTAAAGATAGGATTCCATTTGTATATCATTTTTAAAATTACAATGAAATAAAGTTGTGAACGTTTAAGAGAAAAAACAAAGAACAACTGAAGCTGACTTATCAGGGTTAAAATTATCAACGTTACCTCCCTTGCCTTATTTGTCTACCAATTTATTCTTAAGTACATTTTAATTAATTAGTTTGAAGCTTTTAGTATCCCTATTATAATATAAAATGTACAATTTTAGTTAGTTAAGATGTTTATCTACAAAACAAATGTTTTGTACCCGTAGTTTATTAATTTACTGCTAAATGGGTCAATTCAGCGGCTTAAAACCTTTAAACTGCAATTAGTGCAAGGGTAAACAAAAAAGGGAATATAAATGTTTGGCACAAGGTCTGTACTGTGCACACTGTTGGGAAAGAACAGAAAAAGAGGAGGAGAGGCTGTGTACCATTTTCATGGAACACAAAGCAAGACAAGAGAAAGAGAGGCTGAGCATAGTAATTAACACATGGGAGGTGGGGATGTTTGAAAAAAAAAGCGGAGCTTAGTAATACCGGGTAATTATTACACATGGGAATGTTGGCAAAAGCAGCAGAATTAATAGTACTGGGTATTTAGAGAAGTGTGTTGAAAATGGAAACAAAAATGGGCCCACTCAATTATTTGAAATACAATGTATAAATCAGTAAATTCCAAAACTTTTCCATGCCCTAATTATAAAAATTTCCAAAACTTTTTCATACTGGAAATGGCCCCCCTCAATTTTCCAAAACTTTTCCAAAATTCCACAACTCTGTAAGAACCCTGTATAAGAATGCAGATAGGTATAACATGGTCTGTAGGCTATATGACATAATATTAGTCCAAGGCATTGGACAGACATGTGAGTGGATTGAAAATTGTGAATGGTAAAAACAGTCCATCTTTACCACACTTGGAGAAGTCACCACTTTGTTGATTGGTAAATATATACAAACCTAATGGGCAGCTACTTCCCAATCCAGATGCCCCAGACAGACAACTTTTGTAGAAATAGCCATTTACAATAATGGTGAACAAAATGTTACCATTAAAATTAAAAAGTACTGTACTAATAATTACTTTACAATTTTAGAAATATTAATACACAAGCCATTAGTTCTATTTTAACATATAATTTATCATTATCATTGTAAGTGTGAAACAATGATTGTGGTATGTAAACAGTTGTTTTGTTTTTTTGTAATGCAGTGGAGATAATAGTAATGATTGAATTTACGAATAAGCATATAGATTACTTTTACATTTCTCACATCTACAAAAGGCAATAAAAAAAGCTGGCAATTTATCACAGTTACTGACTGACTTGTGGCTAGGATTCTTCATCTAAATTAACAAATCAATGACTTGAAACCTTCTTAATGTGACATTTGACATTTCAAGAAAATCAGGATTTCTATAATTACTATAAACAGTACAAACATTAATTACAAAAAATAAAAGGCCAGAATTATTATTTTTAATACAGTAAATATAATTAAAAAAATAAAACAAGACAATCTATTATACAATCACAGATCAACTGTTACAAGGTTTGGACATTGCAAAATTTTATAATATCAAAACTTTGGTAAAGAGTGCAAAAAATTGTAATTACAAAATCCCATTGTACTGGTAAAACATTTAAGAAATGTTTATTTACCAACACTATATAGCATGGCTAAAAGTAAAAACTGACAAGTAGAGATGACAAGTAAAGTGCTGATTATTCAATTGTTCAACTATTTTGGTTGCGGCAAGACATGGTGCACAGTGGCCGACTGGCGAGCCGAAGGTCCCGGGTTTGAATCCTGGTGGAGGCTAGGATTTTTTCCCAGGACTTGAGGTTGCCCCTGAGTCTACCCAGCTCTGAGGGGTACCTGGCATTAGTTGGGGTAAAGTAAAGGCGGCTGGACATTGTGCTGGCCACACATCCCCTAGTATGCTGTGGCCACAGAAACTGTTGAACGCTGCTTCACCGACCCTACGATCAACTCAGTCCGAAGGGTACTTTACTAATCAAAGTAGACAGTTGGCACAGAAGCGCTATGAAATCATACATAACTATTTTTAACAGAATCATGTTTTGAGTTCATGCAAATGTTTCATAAATCTAAATCTTCTTTAAAATAAAGTGTCTGTAAATTCTGCAGACAAAATGATAATTCAACTCTGATGTGCATTCTGTATTACTGGTACTGGTGAAGTCTGGGTTGTAAAGGCAACATTTTCACACTAAAATTAATAAGTTCAAAGGAACTATTTATAAAATATTAGAAAATGAGTACCAGTGTTACACTTTCAATAGAAGCTAATTTTACTGAAATTTAATTTTTTTAAAATATCTTTACAATGTTTCGTCAAACCCATTTTTTTAAGATTGAGCTAAATATCAGCACATAAACAAACACATATTCTTGAAGAGTTGTGTTAAATCATTTTTTTTTTCTGTAAGAAAGGTCTTAGCACCTTTTGAAACTCCAGGGATGTGACTTTTTCTTCTTTTTCCATCAACCCGAAGGCATTGAAAAACAAGTAAAAGCTTTGGATGTCTTACTGTTTCAGATAGATCTAGAGTTTTTATGTGTTTTTTTAATGATTATATTTAGATAATAGTCAATGAGAAAGGTCTACTACATAAGTACATAGGTTGGTATATAAATGAATACTTTCAATTGGACAATGTTTGATTTAATGGAAAAAAAGGGTTAAAATACTACCTGTACCATGCTTTTAAAGTCATATTTTAGTCATAACTTAGAGCACACTGAGCAGGCTAAATGTAAAAGCATAGAAAGATGCCCTATGTAAATAACCATCATGATCATTATCTTTTTATAAATTTATATATAGTACCGGTAGTTGATTTCCGATGACTTAAAATTATTTTTTTTTTTATTCTGTTAATTGTCATAAGTGCTGTTTAAATACTCTTTAATTCAATATAGGTTTTTGTCAGTTAATTTCAAGATTTCTGTGAATAATTAAAGGTGATTTAGCTTTTGATATTGTAAAAAATATTTTTTTGTCTTTGTCAAACTTAGTTACTTTTGAATTGAATCGTTGGTTTTATCTGCCAAAAACAACAACTGGCTTTTGTAAACTTCTGAGCCAGTGAAACAATTTTGAGACTTCTAGGATTATTCATTTAGTGGCTATGATTCCGCAAAAATGTAAGCTTTTACAAAAAAGGAAAAAAAAGGCCAAATATTTTACAGATTTTTTATCAGATTTTTAAACTTTAAAACTTATATCAATTGTTGTAAACAAGATATGAAAATTCTTGTATTAAAAAGTTTTATCAATAGTCTAAATTTAAAATAAAAAAGTTAGCCTGGACAAACTAGTTTCAAGGCTTTCTAAATAAAATAAAAAAAAACATTAGCCAAAAAATAACAAAAAGCATGAAATATGAAAATGATCTGGTAAAAAGTTAAGACAGAGTGCATTTACAAATTTCACATAAAAATATAACCCAGTCACCTTCTGTATATTTCATTTTCATCAAACTTCTTTCTTTGGAATAACAATTTGCCTTAATTAACACCTGACATGTGGATCTAAATGTGTTTAATTCTCAAACAATATTGTGTATCAATGATAATCGGTCAATGAGACCCAAAAAATATTTTACTCTTCAGATTCAGACTATAACTTGGTTATTTAGTTGTCCAGCTAGTAGAACAAGCTAGTAGAACAAGCCTGCATAGTTTCCATACAGGCCAGCTGGTAGAGGCCCACCAGCCACAAACAATCTGGCTCTGTTTTCATCATAACAGTGGGTGTATATTGCATTAGGATAGGTGTCTTGGTTGAAGTGTTCCCTGTAGTTGGAGTCATTCCTCTAGGAAATGAACAGAAAACAACAAAAAGTTTTTTTAAAAAGCAAAACGACTCCATCAAATGTATGCACACTGTGCTATTTTATAGAATTATAGAAACACATAGAGTGGACAATTATATAATATAAACACATGGAGTGGACAAGTATATGTACACAGTGCTATTTCATAGAATTATATATGGAGAACACATGGAGTGGACAAGTATATGTACACATTGCTATTTTATAGAATTATATATGGTGAACACATGGAGTGGACAAGTATATGTACACAGTGCTATTTCACAGAATTATATATGGAGAACACATGGAGTGGACAAGTATATACACACTGTGCTATTTCATAGAATTATCTCAACACATGGAGTGGACAATTATATCCACACTGTGCTATTTCATAGAATTATAGAAACACAAGAGTGGACAATTATATAATATAAACACATGGAGTGGACAAGTATATGTAAACAGTGCTATTTCACAGAATTATATATGGAGAACACATGGAGTGGACAAGTATATACACACTGTGCTATTTCATAGAATTATCTCAACACATGGAGTGGACAATTATATCCACACTGTGCTATTTCATAGAATTATCTAAACACATGGAGTGGACAATTATATGCGATGCTGCCTCACTAACCAGTAGGAAATTTGGCAACACTTATTTCTCACTAGAGGCAAAATAATGCAAGAAATAATAAAGATTTTAAATGTTGAATATCTTTTGCTCATAATGTGAAATGTATTTTTCAACTAGAAACTACTTTAAATTGTTGTTTAATGCAGATATTTACCAAAAACCATAAAATATCCTCTGTTATAAAATAGTTGAGTATTAGGACGATAAGTTTATTGGTACTATAAAAAAAAAAGGTGGCCCTGTACCAGTGCAGAAGATGCACACTGTCAGCAACTTGAAACTACAATCATTACTTCAGCCGAGTAAGAGTTTCTTAGTATACTCATTGAATTTTAAATGCTGATGTTGATCAATTAAGGTTCTTTTTGAGTATCAATTTACAGTGCACAAGTCATTTTTTGGGTAATAAAACTTGTAATCTTTGGACTAGACTTGCCAGTAGCGTATTATAAGACAAGTACAAGACCAGTTAAATGTTTGTTATTCTAACACAATTTTAAATAAAAACATTATTCATGTATGGGACCCTAGCACTGTTTCAGCCAAGCTTGTATTGTATATAAATATGACATAAGCGCAAGAACTGTTACAATATTTATAGCTATAGTTCTTGTATAGTTTGATATAAGTTGCTTCATTGTGTCTGTTCATTTTAATTTTTTTTTCTTATTCAAATCACAAATATTTGCTTTATGTGAATCCCTGCTGTATTTTAAATACATAATATTTAAATATACATGTTATATGTTAAAAGTTTATTTTTTTTACATGGAGCTCTATATTCCCCTTCACTTTGATATATTTATCTTGTATGCGTTTTATTTGTTAATTTTTAGTGAAAAAAATCTCATATGCCATCAAAGTTTTGTTGGATTCACTTACCAACCAGCCGCAACCAGCCTGAAGCTCACTGTGTTCATATTCCTCATTGTAGAGAAACCTTGAGATGTTCAGATCAAAGAAAAGTATACGCCCATCACCAGTGCCAATGGTAATCATGTTTTTATTGAAACTCACTGACCTGATGCCTGAATAGAAGAGTCTTAGTTTTACTCAAGGAAATACAACAAACAAAGAAATGGCTAAACAAACACTGATGGCTAAACAAAAAGTTATACCATGTATACTCGAGTGTAAGTCGTACCGGTGTATGTCGCACCCTTAGTTTAGGTCTTTTTACTTATATGTTGTCATTGACACCCATGTACAAGTCACACCCCTAATCTTGACGTGAAAATTCTTATAAGCCATATTTTTTTTACTCTTTTTTTTTTTCCAGATTGACTTTCCCATTGTCAATGTTTGAAATTAGTTTTTCTATTAAATTTCACATTCTATTGTTTTTAGAATACTTTTTGTTTATCAATTCTAGAATGATTTCCATTTGAAAAACATCTGGATTTTTATGTTAACAGCGTGTTTTCATTGAGAGAAATAGCATTATAGGGGTTGTTTTCATTGTGTGTGTGTAATTGTAATAATAAGATCAGGCTTCATATTTTGTAATTTTTTTAAACATACAAGTAATAACATTTCTGTACTGATTGCATGACATACTCAGTAAAAAAGGATATATTTTAGTAAAAAGAAATGTTTAATTCATTTTGTAATGTATTTTTAAGTATTTATTTATTTGGGTGAGCTTTGTAATGTTAATTAAGCGTAGCGACGTAGGCTACGGTTATTGCCTAGGCCTAGCCTAACCCTTTGTTACCGATAAATTACTGTATTATTTTTTTTACTTTTTGTTAAAGAAATTACTATTTATATAATATATAATAAGCTATAACGGTTGCTCTAACTCGTAATAAAGTTCATTATATCAACTGCTGTTTTAAAATATTTTTGTGAAAGCAGACTATTTATTAGGATAATATTTTTTTTATTACTCAGGCTGTTTAAAACAAACCTCTTTCTCCGTGCCTGGCTGGGATTTGCAGCCATTTTGTTTTGACTTCACCATAAGCTCTCTGGTCCAACAAGGTGACATAGGCCTGTGAACCAATAGCAAACAGACCCAATTCTTCGGAACTAGCAGCACATACATTTTCTCTCTTCCATGTCAAGTCTACTGATTCCAACTGAAAATGTAAAGAATAAACTTGTATAGATTTTTTTTTTTTAAGGTTGAAGTTTGTAGTTAAGTGAACAAAAAGAGTTATTTATTTTAGAAATCTAAAATTAAAAACATCATTAACAAATTAAAAACTAATCATGTAATTTGAGATCAGTATTTTTCAAAACATATTTTTCTTACAGCTTGCAATCAGCGACTAGATTTTTTTCACTGTGCGATTCATTTTTTTGGGTGTGTATTAACAGAGGCATATAAAGAAACTACAAGCAACAAGTGTCTTTATATTGTTTACAACATTTAGAGAACTTCCAAACAAGACAAAAATGTTCAAATGTGCATAATAATTAGTCTACTACTATCTTTCATCACACAAAAAAAACAAACACAAACAGTGACACCAACAGCCATGTAAAGCTATGACTGGCAGGCAAGTGCTAAACAAACCAACATACAAATGATGGCAAAACTGATCATAAGCAATGAGACACAACAGCCAAACAAAACAAAATATCAATGGGAATCATTGAATTATATTAATGAAGAAAAGCTTGTGGAGCAACGCTTTAAATAAAAACTTGATCATTTAGCAGTGGTCTTTAATCCACATCACTAGCTTTTCTTTCATCCTAAAACATTTCCATCTTGTTGAATGTTGTATAGCCTAAAAATGTAGATTCAACATGACATACACATATACACAACAGAATGAAATAAGACTCCAGCAGAACAGTTGAAGGCATACCTGGCTAAATGTTTCTATATCCCAGAAGTGAAATTTTGCATTCATTGACAGAACACCCAATATCTGAAATAAAAAAATGGATATAAGTTGAATATGACAGTTAATATTTGGGCATTAAATTATATAATAAAGGTTTTTGTACAAATAAAATAGAAGAACAGAAAAAATGAAAATGAACAAATCAAAATATAAAACACTTCAGATTTTAAATGGTTCCACTTATTAATTTTATGGGACCCAGTCGCCTAGTGCAGGGGTCGGCAACCTTTTGATAACAGTGTGCCAGATTAGGATTTCTAACTCATTCATCGTGCCAACAGTCAACCCACTCTTTTCTTGTAGAAGAGACTCTAATTGTCTTTTCGGAGTCTTGCGCGTGCCATAGGTTGCCGACCTCTGGCCTAGTTTCATACCACAAGATCTAGCATACCAAAAGAGCCGGGTACAAATCCCAGTGATGGGTAGAATTTTTTCCCAGGTTTGGAGAGTATCACAAGGTCCACCCAGCTCTAACTCTAATTGGGCAAACTTGTGAAGACTGCTTCACAGCCTGTCACAGGCCCTAGAGATCAAACCGGTTTGACAGTGATACTTGATTTGTTCTTATTAGGTTTAATATTTCATGGGGTAAGCTTTTTACATTCTTCTTCAAAGTGTGTGAAATTCTATGTTTCAAATTATAGAACTCGAGAAATAAGCCTCCTGGTTATCTTATCTCTTATGTGTGCTTAAGTAGGTTATTTTCCCTGACCTTCCATTGAACTCTGCCACTGTCGCGTCATTAGTTTATTTTTAGTTTTTCTTGCGGATGCAAGAGAATATTCACTTGGCCTAGAAGTTAGGAGAACACTATGTTGACAATTGTTCTTGTGTTACTTTTAAGAATAGGGCTCAAGAAGCCTCCTTTTAAAATAGTATAAATATAGGGAATTTGCGATATAGAAGGAGAAGTTTCTTATATCGATGTAGTCTGTCTATTGTTTTATGGAGCTTTTATTCTGAAATCAGTGGCAGTGTTGTGTATTTATTGTGTTCACCTTACTACATTATATTTAATTCTGTTTAGGATTTTCATGAGTGTATTTATTGTGTTCACCTTACCAAATTGTTTTTAATTCTGTTGTAGAATTCAAGTGAGTGTATTTTTTGTCTATTTTTATTTTATATTAATATTTATATTAAGTCAGTAAATAAATTATTATAAATTGGTATCGTCTGAAGTGTTGTTTTATTAAAGACGTTATTTTTTTTACTAGTAAATAAGTTAAGCCACAAATAATTAATATTACTAGTTATTTATTACAACCTCTTTAACGAGACCTCATAATTTAAATTTAATTATAAACGAGGTTTGTAATATATCTTAAATCTAACTGAAAATACGCTCACATACATCAACCAAACTAATTTTTTTATGCTGGAAATAATTTGACTTTTCAACAGTAAAATGTATTTAAAATTAGTAGTTTGTGCTTAAGTTGTTGGCCAAAATCTAATTTGGTTTTATTGATCTACAGTTGTGAGTTATTCCTTGATTACGATTGATAGAAAAAATCAGTACCAGGGTATACAAATTTACCTACCCCTTTTTTCCTTCCTAAAGTTAATGCCCTGACTCTATGAGCCTGGTTACATGTTTTTGTTGAATATGGTAATATTACACGATGCCCATGTATGTGCGGTTCTCCTGCTGTATCCGAAGAAAGACCTTGGCTATCAACACACCACAACGCCAATGAACTGTCTCTTGACCCTGAATTATCAATTTGTTTAGACGTTTAGATAAAAATTCAAAAGTTTTTTTTTTCTTATTATTAATCAGACAACATTAGCAAAAGCAACCATATGAGTAGTCATAGACTGAACAATGTCAGCTAGTTAAAGTTTCATAATACCATTTAATTAAAGATACTAACAGACACAAAGAACACATGGGAATAAAATTATTTACCTGTAATAACATGTTCATCATCAACCCACTCCATATCAAAGATCCAATCTTTGTGAGCTTGCTAAGAACAAGAAAACAAAATTGTTAGTTGAGAACTTAAGCTTTAAACAATTCTTATGTTATTTCACTAATTGGTGGAGACACAGTAAGCCTCATACAAATTGGCTAGTCAGCATTTTTTTAAAACAAAATAATGTAAACAACTTTACCTCCCCAACACATAATGGATCAAATGTGGGCAGCTCATAGATTGCAAGGTCATTGGTGTTCTGAGCTCCAGTAGCTAGCAAAGTCCTGGATGGATTGATAGCAATGCTATGTATACCACACGGACATTCTGCTGGAATGCTTTCTCTTGTGCTCTTTAGAGACTGGATGTGAACAAGGTTGTTGCTCCTGACATCCAACACCATCAACTAAATGACAATAAAATCAAACATCGAATCTCTTAGCAATAGAGCATGGCCCGGAAAATATTATAAAATAGTGTACAAGAATCCAGCAAAAAATCTACCAGCATTTCAGAATTTAGAAAACAGATATTTTTTTCACACTCAATAGCGGGTATATTCTGGCAAATGTGCATTTAGTCTTTTAACCTACCCAAGGTAAAAACAATCCCAACCAAATTCATCATCATTGCCCGGCACCTCTGTCAGCTGGGGTATGGGCCTACAACCACAGATTTCCAGAGTCCTCTGTCCTGAGCCATTCTTTCTAGTTGGTTCCACTTGAACCCCATCTTATCTCAAGGTTGTGTCACTAGGTATTTCTTGATTGCCTTAAGGGATTCCACTTCAGTTCTTGCCTGGTGATATTGGTCTGCGGTTTGTGTAAGATGTGACTTATCCAACACCATTTCCTCTTTCTGATGTCTTCTTTAATAGCAAGTTGGCAGGTTCTATGCTAAAGGTGAGTATCTGCTTAAAATGAAGGGCCAGCGGATTTGGAGCATCTTTCTAAGGCAGCAGTTTACAAAGTTTTGGACATTGCAGGTGGCGGTTTTAGTCATCCTCCAACTTTCTGCTTTATACAACAAGACTGACTTCACATCGGAGTTGAATAGTCAAATCTTGGTGTTCAAGGACAACTCTCTGGAGTTCCATAGATTATCGAGTTGGATGAAGGCGGCGTTTACTCTGTTGATCCTTGCCTTGATGTCCGCAACTGTTCCTCTATGCTGGTCTGCTGGTCGATGATACTAGACAGGTAGGTAAAGGACTGTACCTGGTACCTCCTCCAGTAAGGCTTCAATGCAGTGAGTTTGATTTGGTACTGGTTGAAGGTTGGGGTGATCTTTAGAATTTCGCTCTTTTCTTTGTTGATGTTGAGTCCAGCCTGTGCCGATGTGGCTGACACCATGTTTGTTTGCTCTTGAATTTGTTGCTGACTGTTAGAGAATAGTGCAATATCATTAGCAAAGTCCAAGTCATCAAGCTGGTCCCACAAGGTCCAGTGGATTCCGTTTCTGCACTGCCGAGTGGATGTCTTCATAATCCAGTCAATAACATCTCAAGTTGCATAACAAAAATGGAAGTACAGGTACACTTAATGCCACTTGAAAACCACAACCATATTTTCAACCCTGCATACACATTTACATCAAGAATTGTTTTCAAATGTAATTATGAACATTAATGTCAATTCTGACAGGTCATACCATTAAACAGCTTCAGGCTTTCAATATCCCTTTAACTACTGAAAGGTTATCAATTAAAATATTTGATGACTGCATGATGCTGATGTGACAGCTTTGGTATTAATGGTGACATGGATTAATGTAGGTTAAAATACTATTTTGAACTGAATGTCATGAACTGTATTTTTTTTAAAATTAACACTAATTATTATTGTATTGTACATAAAGGATTCATAGTTATTTCTTTAAATTTTGTACTAAAATAAAATGTTAAGTATAACTCAAAATTACTTTACACAGAAAAATAAAAACATTTACCTTATTACACTTTGTTCCTAAAACAACTTGTGAATCATTTAACCATTTTGAGGCAAAAATTTTATTTATTGTTCCAAGATTCATTTCTTTCTCTTTCAAAATGGAAGGAAGATGTTGTGATACAAAGTCTGTTAAATTTTCAGAATAAAATTGGCTCATTTTATTATAGTGTTTGTTATTTGTGAAATGTCCATACTCTCTGTCCCTCAGTATTCTTGGAGCGTCAGAAGATAACGGTCTTGCTATTTTGTTGGGCTTTGAACAACGTTTGTTTTTCCGTTCATTTTTTAGCTCTGTGATTGAATTGGAAAAATAAAGCGCACAGTTAAAATTACAACAATCCTTCAATTACAAAAGAAAAGCACCTATTAAAATAAACAATGTAAAATATTATAAAATTTGTAAAAAAGCTGTGTAAGTCCACATAAAAACCAGTTTCCATGACTTTATATAAAGCAAAATAGCCAGGTCTCAAGATCATAATTATTCATAAATACTATAAAAGTATTAAAGGAAAAGTTAAGAGAATGGATCTCTTTCCCATCCAAAGTGATCAGTGAAGCAGGACTGACCAGTTTCTGTTAAATACAAAGGGACCCGTGACTATCACAATATCACAATGTCCAGCAAGCTTCTCACTTCACCAAACCTATGTCAGATACACATCATTTACACTGGGTAGACTCAGTGACGCCCTCCCAACCAGTAAAAAATATGTCCTTCTTTACCTGGATTTAAACCCAAGACATTCAAAATGGTAATCTATCTTAGTTGCTACCACCCTCTCATAATATAGTAAATCTGATAGATTTATGTATTCTCTTTTTCAGTATTAGCATGTAAAAATAAAAATAAACTGTTGTTCTTGTACTGTTACTTTAAAAACAAACACATACACTCACTTAGATTAGCACTAGATGGTCTATGATCAGAGTCCTCATCACTGTCATCATGAGTAAAATAAGCCCTTAAATGATCAACAGCAAGGCCAAGCTCATTGTATCGGTCCTGAATTTCTCTCACCAGTTGTCTCTGGCTCTGTCTTAACTGCGACAGGGTTAAATCTCTCCGTCGCCTCACAAGCTCTTCAGGATTGAGAGGCCTATCCATATTAGTGACTGAAAAAAAATATTAATGACAAACAGGCATTCACAATTTAAATAATAAAAAATCTAAAATGGTGGTCATTTTTAAATGTTGTAGGTTAAGCTTTTAATTTGAATTATACCAGGTATAAATTTGAAACTTGTCAGCTAAGATATCATATTTTACAAACAGTAAAGTTTAGTATCTAAGACTATAACTGAGTATAGTAGTGTTGCTTAAAACCCTTGAAGAATGTATGTTCAAATTATGGGCTCAATGCTTTCACTATTCATAGCATCTGAGTTTGTAAACCTAATATTTGGGGGTATAGTGCCATTGATTAATGAGTCAAGAAGTTGAAAGGCCAGAGCTATAAAATAATTATTGCAAGAATGAAAGCTTATGAAAACTACCTCAACTTGGATAATAGTAATAGTGCATATAAAATTGAATCATACTAAAAAAAAAATGAGACTGGCTATATTCCTACTTTTTAAAAGCCATACTGGCACTAAAAACAACCCCACATAATGCGCCATGAAAATCAATTTGATTAAAGACGAGGGACTTGATAGGTACATGTCATGGTCAGCCCTTTGAGGCGCAGTAGTTTGGATGGGAAGGGGGGAGGGGGAGTAGAGCGCATTGAGTTACATTTGTAGCAATATTAGTTAATGTCATCATAAAACGTAGTAGGCCGATAACTTTGGAACCAAGTGATTGATTTTATATATTATCACCTATCTGATATATGAATCTGTTTCCATAAAATATCTAAACATCTTATTTATCTATTTCAGGGCCATTCCATGACTCCATGAGGTTGCATTACAGATTTACAGTATGTGTCATTATCATTGAGTTTCATTTAGGTGGCTATTAAATTAGGCCTAGAACTTTTTTATTGACCATAGGCTATCTTTTTAAAAACTAATATTAAAATCATTTTCAAAATCACTTTCACTAGAAAAATTACCTTTTAGGACTATTATATAATATTTTTTAATAGTTAATATTATTAATAATTAATAGTAACTTAACAGGCTACTTAGACTTGAAGTCAAATACTTGGTTGATACATTTTTTTACCACAGTTACTTGTGACTTGTGGTTCTAAGGTACCATTTTTAGTAATTTAGTATAAATTTAAAGACTTTTTCTCACAGACTCTTCTATGCCCCAGACTCTTCTATGTTTAGACTTAGGCTATATACTATATATACTTGCGTTTAAGTCGAACCGGCGGATAAGTTGCACCCCTAGTTTAAGATTTTTTTCTTATATGTTGTCATTGACCTGCGCATAAGTTGCACCCCAACTTCCAGGGATTACACTGCCTTTTAACTTTTCAAAAATGCATTCCTTTTAAACATTAAAGGTACTAAATATTCACCCTAATTTGGAAACTTTCCTTAAAAAATGGTTTCAATTGTGCATAAGGCAAACATAATAAAATGAAGGGAGGCTTCATTTAATTTAAACAACCGATCAATATGCCTACAGACATTAGTGATATGGGAAAGTAAGGTATCTGTTTCTTCATCTAAGTCCCTGTCCCTACTCAAGTTCCTATCCCTATTGTCATACTATATAGTGGGTTGACACAAAAAAAAAGTCTTTCGACTGAACGTCGCCTATGCTGTGCGGCACCGGTATTGATGACACTTTATAAGTGCCCTAATTACCATTTACATTGTCTGTAATGATTTCAAGCGCGACTGCGTGACCGACAATAAGCTGTGTTTTTTTTAAATCTTACATGCAACTAATCAGAAATAAAACACACTATTTAGATTTCCCGTGTCGATCGGCCGATCGTAGTATTGGAAACAGGGTGTGGTTTTATCGGAATGCTAAACACTGCCTTATTAGTAGGCTATAACCTATAAGCATAGGTCTTATAGGTCCTAAGTAAAAGGCATCTTAATCTACTAGTCTACAAGTACAAGCTTAAAGGCCTACCTATATTATAGGCCTAGACAGGCTTTCACTCATTTAAGATTCTTTCCATACTGTAATTTTTGTTCAATAAGACAATAAGCCTACCAAAAATGCCGCCTTAAAACCTGTGCTATGTTTCGGCAATACAAAATCGGACCAAAGGTTCAAAAGAAAAAGGAAGGGGATGTCTGAAAAACCTAAAATGTTTGTCCATTTTAATTTCAGTTTTATAAAGATAGTAATATTTACACCTACGAAAGTTTTCTAAATGTAAAATGTAGGCCTACGTATATCCTAGTATTTCTACATCACTACAATCAACTATAGGATAGGGGTTATGTAGGAAACTTTATGACAGAGTAGTGTCGGGTGTATAAGTCGCACACCTACTTTTTGTTGAAGTTTTGGTAAAAAAAAGTGTGACTTATATGCAAGAATATACAATATATAGTATAGGCCTATAGTTATAGGGTTAGGCATTGGGGCGAGAGTAGACTAACCAGAAATACCATTACTAGTACCTGTAGCCTCCTTTTACTATTACGGGTAGGCTACTAAGTTTTGTATGAGCTAGTGCTAGTACAGGGGTCGGAAACCCTCTGCACGGATGCCAGACTAAGAGACTTCACCAGATTTGGCACACAGAACAATTTTCAATGACATGTGACTGTGACATGTAAAAAGACTCCCAAAAATGCCAAAGCAAGAAATTTTAGTCTGTTGGCTCGCTGAATGAATTCAAAATCCCACTGGCATAATTATAATTAGGCTACTATTTTAATATTATCAAAATGTCAAATTCAAATGTTGTGCAGTTGTTAACAGTTGTGGCGTGACTTCTGCCCTTGGGCCAGCCTGGTCTATATAACTTTTATTTAAAATATAAGTAGCCTATATAGCCTATATAGTGAATAATCAATATATATAATTACCATGAGTTTGTTTATATGTTTGTTTATATATATATTTATTTATATATATATATGTTTGTTCGCTATAAGCACCTAAGTCGTTTGACTAAACGGGACAAAAGTTAAATGTATAAATTGGAAACGTCCTCCAAAAGATAATTTTATCTTATGACTTATATTCATGAATGTGTTGATTAAAAAAATCCAAAATGTTATAGTAAACTGTGCAAATAAATATAACCGTAAAAATCAAATGGCCATTTCCGTTCATTTACTATGTTGAACGCGAGATTCACTATGTTTCCCAATTCTGCTGTTGTTTTTCTAATGTGGCGAGACCTTTTTTTAAAAGTTATGCACCGCAATTTGAATTGGAGAGTTTGAATGGTATAGGCTACTTTTTTAAAAATACTAGCGTATAACGTAATGTCTATCAAATCATTTCTTTTTTCATTATAGATGTTTGCATTATCTTTTAAGTAAAAGTAACCACAAATGTTTCAATTATTTAATAGATGCACGTCGCTATTGAGAGCATCCTTTAATAGGCAACTTTCTACACTCTTTAAATTAAATTATAATACTAATTATAAAGGACAAGTGACAAGTTATAAATGATTACTTTTAAATAGCAGAAGCCTGACAGCAACAATTTTTATGCATGTGCCAGGGCGACCGGACACAATATAAAAAAACTAAATACCGAAAGAAACATTCTCAATACTGTTTTATTAATACAATAATCAAGAACAAAAATTAAATGCCGTAAAAAATCGTTATCAATATAGTTTTTATTGCATTGAAATATTATTTTCTAATTTTTTTTTATTATTTACCTTTTTTATTGTTTTATATTTGTGTATTTTTTTCTTTTAGATAGTATATTATTGTTTATTTAATATTATTAATAACAAGTCAAGTCAACACAACTGTTTGCTACATTTTAATATAGAATTAAAAAGTATCTTAAAAAAACCCGGACAAGCGTTTCGGCTCTTGTGTCCAGGGCGTAACGCTTAGGATTGAGCAATCTGTGTCCGGGCTCCAGCCACCCCACGACACACCAAAGGCGTGTGTGCCGTGTAACAGGGAAGGTTTCCGCAGCCCAGCAATCGTTCACTGCGGTTCCCCTAAGGATTATTATCGTGGTGGCTCGCCAGTAAACCTGCACTGTCACTCAGTAGCACAAATCCTATACTATAGGTACATGCATCCAGGCACCGGGTGGTTCTCGAGACGGGATTACAGCGTCCATTGCTTCCTCCCCACCGAGACCAGTGGCCTCTCGGCAGTGTAATGGATGTCGGACCCGCTGCGGGGGCTGTCCCCCATGCATTAGCCCGCCAGTGTATTCTTAATGGGAATGTATCGTCGGTTTACACACTACGCCAGTCTTTTAGGCCGGAAGCTTGACAGCAACAATTCTTATGCATATGCCAGGGTCAGGGCGACCAGAAACAATTAAAAAGAAAAAAAAATAAATACAGAAAAGAAACGTTCTCACTCCAGTTTTTATTGTAATAGGCCTATTGTCTTTTGTCTTTCTCTCTTAACAAAACACATTGACATTGTAGTCATTCTTTTCTCTGTCATTTTGATGGGCATAACCACTAGTTATAGCCTATAGACTATAGAACATTTGTAGTTCATTTAAAAGTGTGCACATTTATGATTTAATCACAATTAATCATTTTAATGATTATTCATTAAGACATTAGGAGGCCTATACTATACTATTACATTTATTTTAATAAATTATTAATCATTAATCATTTATTATATAATATAGGCATATATGATATTTATATAGTAATATAGTATATAGAATATAGGTAATCATATACTAGTACTAGTATCATATAAAATTTAATAGTATTAATAGAGTCTAGGCCTAAATCATACTAACTAAATGAGTTATGGTTATGATTTATCATTATTAAAAAGCATATCATATATTTAATTACAAAATGCATCAAACTTAGTTTACTTACTTTATCGTACTTTATGTTTTAACAGTATTTTAAGTTAAGTAGTCTAACGTCACTAACATACACAACACAAGACAAGTCGTAGGCCTTTATCTAATTAAACCTAAACATAAAAGTTCACAATAAGTCAATAAGGTAGCAAGTAGAAGAATAATTAGGCCTAGTATAACCACATTTTTCTATAAAGATGCTTTTTGTAGACTATAACTATAAGTACTATAAGTCTAGATTCGATGACACATTATTATAGAAAAAATAATTAATCAAATATTCTCTTTTTTTAAATAAAATAGTACAGAAAAAAATCTTTGTGCATATAATATACCCAAAAGGAAGTTACCGTTTATGAAATATTCCGTGAGAATTATCTCCTCTCTTAGGTAAGCTTCAAATTGTATAGGCCCTTTAACGATAAACGAAACAAACAGCGAACTAGACTGTTGGTATAAAAGGGATGTAACTATTGTAATTTTCCACTTAGATCGAGTTGTTTTTTTTTAAATTTATATTATTACTTTTGTCGTCTGTTTTAAGTTTTAACATTATGAACCAAGTTTCAACATTTTAAATCTAGTCAATTGGGCCTAGAATCCTAGATGTCTATATTTTAAATTACATTTTCTAATTTCATTTATTGTAATTTGTTTATTTGTCTTGGCCTATTTGCCATCATTATGCATAAAGGGCCGTCCATAAATTAGGCTACGTCACACGATTAGGGGGGGGGGGGGGCACGCATTTGTGATGATGTGTGACGAGGGGGGGGGGTCTAAGATATCCGACGTCACATGAAAATACATATATTAAATGTTTTTTTTGTGCGCTATAGACTCCTATGTCGTTTGATTGATTGGGACAACCAAAACTGCACATTTACTTGCAACTTTCCGGTATAGAAAAATGTAATTTATCACGTATGCTGCTGACTTGGTTGATTTTATATTTTTAAAAAAGTATGCTTCCCATTCATTCTGCTTTCACTGAGAGTGTTTGGGTTTTCTTGACTTTTTTTTTATATTGCTGCGCACTCTGTTGTTTTGTTTTAATTGTTGGTTTACACTGTAGGCCTACTTTTTTGTTCTCTCTATTGTTGATCTCGCGATTATTCTTTTAATTTCTATCTGTTTTGTATGGACACAATGTGTCCACGGGTCAACTAGTTACTATTCATAAGCATTATAAATTAAAATTATGATCGCATTGTTTCTTATCTATTTTAAAATGATGATCGCATCGCGAACGCGTCTGAATGCTAAAAATAAGTGGGGAAAATGCCCTAGTCTGGCAATCACCTTCGTGCATCTAGGGACACAAGCTAATTCGGTCGGTGTATGCTGGAATCCAAATTCAGTCCAATGGTTTAGGAAACCGAGAAGCTGTTGGTTATTCAGGACCGACTTACATTGCAATCAGATCTGGAAAACACTCTTCGTCAACAGCATTCAATCATGGAATTTGATTTCAAGAAATTGCTTAGTCTCAAGGAATTTGATGTCATTACATGAAGTGGTATTGATCGTATGGTGAAACCAATGCAAAAGTTGATGGTGGCCCAGACGAGAACCCAAGATAGGGAAAAGTTATTAAGGTTGCAGTCCACCACTTTCTTCAGTACGATTTTGACGCTGTATTCATCACTACCAATGCTCCAGGGAGAAGTTGGTTTAATAGGGTCGAAAGGAAAATGGCGCCACTCAGTTAGGAACTTACTGGGTTGATATTACCACATGACCACTATAGTAGTCACTTGAACGATAGAGGTGTTACCATAGATGCTGATTTAGAAAAGAAGAATTTTCAGTTCGCAGGCAACACTCTTGCGAAAGTTTGGTCACAGTTGGTAGTCGATAATTTTCCAACAGTGGCAGAATTCATCGACCCAACAGTCTCAGAGATCGATGAAGAACACCTGTTGTCGAAAGATCAAAAATATTTTGACGTTCATGTACGAACAAGCCAATACTTAGATCTAACTCAAACTGTAAAATGCACCGACAAAATGTGCTGTTCAAAACCAAGAAGCTCATATTTTAGTGTAGTAACAGAGAGATTTGTTTCACCTTCTTTACCAGTTGTTCAATCAGGTGAAGGTCTGAAAATTCCAGATCGGACAAAAGATGGAGCGTCGCAAAAGTTTCCATCTCTGTTTGCAGTTTAAAATTTGAAAGTGAATGATATCCTTCCTCGGTCATCAAATCCTTACAGTTCGATTCCATACGATTTTGTACTGTCCCTCAATACAATCCTTGCTTAGAGACAGGATTTGCAAAAAAAGTCATATGTACTTCGCTTTGTTAGTCATGCTGCGCAGCTATTCCTCAACACACAAGCAGGAATCAACTATTCCTCCCAAACCTATCAGGCCACAAAGAGTTGCTGCACGTAGGCAACGTGAACTATATGGTTATTATCGCAAATGAAGAAAATGGAGAGAGTGATGAATGGATAGATGAAGAAGAGCTTGATTTGAATGGAAAATCCATTCCACCTGATGAAGTGACCAATACTTTTCTTGTTTATTCCATGAAGGAGCATTTTTGATCACCATGGGAGAATGCATGACAAAAATACATTTTGTGTTGTTTTTTTTAAATAAAAACTTAAATTAAAAAAAATAATTGTACTGATTCTACTAAAGCATTTTTTTGTGTGCACATGATATTAAATTAGTGTTATAATTACATTTTTGACTTTTCTTTAGTTTAATACAAAATTCATTAATTACAAAACGATGACAAATTAAAGTAATTTGGAACCTGCATATTTGCATTTTTAGAAATATATCTTTTAGGGGGGGGGGTGCAGATTTTGTGATGTCATATATGAGGGGGGGTCTGACTTTTTGTGACGATGTGTGACAAGAATGGGGGGAGGGGGGTAAAACATCAGCCAAAATCGTGTGACGTAATTTATGGACGGCCCCTAAAACATACATAAACATTTAAAAGTAGGAACTATATATAATATTGAATCAATATTGAACAAGAAAAATGCTTTTAAGAATTGTACATCAGAATTTATTTCCGCCTCAAAAAACTTAAAAAGAAAATACATGAAGGCAAAAAACAATAGGCCTATAAACAAAAATTAAAGGTTTCTTTCGTATGAACAATTCAAAAACATGTTGGGATGGCCTAAAGAAAATCACGGTCTATGTAGGCCTACCCAAACGTAACACACTGTATGCAGTGCCCTCACATAGGGGGGGCATATGCCCGGGGGCGACACTTCCAGGGGGGCGGGAAATGTAGTCTAAATATAGCAAATATAGCACTAATGCCATCACATTGAACAAACATTTGATAGACCGCCTAATAAACAAAGCCTCTCGTACTACACAGACACAATTACCATATCTTGGAGATCTATTCAATTCAAGAGGCCTGTCTATAATAATAGCCTAGATAAAATCCTTCAAGATCATGCACACCCGCTTCACGATAGGGATGCATTTAGCGAAAACCGGTATACCGGATTCCGGTTTTATAACCAAAAACCGGTTTTGATTTTCAAAATCAGATTTCGGTTTGTTGGTTGGAAGGTAATCATTACTTCAAGTAGCACACCCTCTTTTTTTTGGGTTCTGATGGAAATATTTTAAATAAATAATAAAACAATTCATGAAATACCTTGCTAATACTAGATCTATTTAGTCTTAGATATGGTGTTTTCTTTTTTCCAAATACCAACTATGGCTTGCGTTATAAACCAAATGTTAAGTTACAGTTAGGCTACAATTAACAATTAACATGAATGTTTTACTTTTCGGCTCATCTTTTAGATGTGCGCTCCTCTGTAGGCCTAATAGGAAATTTGATTATCACTATTGAAAGCTAATTATCGGTTTGGGAGGCGTTATACGGCGGATTCGCACACATATTTTTATTTTTAGTTCAACCTATTTTCAAAGCATTTTGTTTTATATAAGATTAATAAAATATTAATTATACGTCAGTTGAGAAAAAAAAAACATTCTTTAAATGCGATGCACAATGAGTGATGTGGAAAAAGACTAATGACAATTTATTGTTGGTCTCTTCGAAAAGTTGGCGATATTTTAAATAGATCAAATAAACATGTTTTTATTTTAATATTGTACAAATTGTTTTTAGATGTATGACATAGTCAAAAATAGTTGATCGAATCATACGTAACATTTTATAATTGAAAAGAATTATTAGGCCTGCACCAGACAAAATGTTCTCAGGGGAAATAAGTCATTCTATCTCAAATTTGTTTATCCTGCAGTTATCTTTCTTTCATTTAGTTCCGTCAAAAAGTATTCGGGGAGATCCAGAAAATCACTAGATGTAAGTCTATTGCGAAAGTAGTCAAATAAATTTCTTGTGATCCACCCAAACATTAGATCAACAAACAGCAAAGGCAACTTAAGATGAATCATCTGCAATCATATGCAAATAACTATTATAGTATAGACCAGGGGTCGGTAACCCATGGCTCGCGAGCCAGATATGGCTCTTTTGATGGCTGCATCTGGCTCGCAGACAAATGTTCGATTATTTAAAAAATGTGTTTTTAGAAATTTTGATCTACATATTGATTGCATATCAATATTTCATTCTACAAATGAGCTAAAGTCTACTGAAGCTCAGCACCAGAAGAATTCAGAGACATAATTATTGTACTTTTAGTGTTGAAATTACACAAAGTGCACACATTTACTTGAATTTTTAGTTTTAAACATAATGTATGTCTCTCACAGAATTACTTTTCAAAATATGTGGTCTCCATGGCTCTCTAATTCATAAAGGTTCCCGACCCCTGGTATAGACCTTTCCGTTTCAAATCTATTTTAAACATAAACACTCGCCCCTCCCACATTTTTTGTTCCAATCCGAGGATTTTAACAAAATTTCGTTCCTTTTTGCTTACTATTGTTCTTTTCATACATATATATATATTTAATCTTTGCTAATTTTACGTTTCACTAATGAGCTTTTTATTAATCTTATAAGATAAGATAAAAAAAGATATAAAGTCAAAAAGCTTGTAGAGCCGGGACGTGGTAAAGATAATTCTCCCAAACCAGGTTTGTATTTGTGAGTTTTTTTTTCGACAAGTAGGCTAATAAAACCAATAATATGTTAACTATGAATTATAATTAATCATTAAAACGTTCGGTATTTCCCATAATATTTGAAAGTTTAGTAATAAAAGTGTGGGTTTTCTATAAAATACAATTATTGCATTAATCTGTGAAAAAAAAAAACCGCTATAGAGAAATCTCGTTGCATTGTTAATAACAGGAGATGGTTTCGCGTGCCATAAAAAAAAATATGAATGCATTTTGATTGGGTTCACTTTGACTTAAGTTTTATTCAGCCATAAGTCTAAACATCCTGGTGCAGGTTAGGATCTTTTTCTCGTGACTGGAGGGTGTCCCTGAGTCTACCCAGCGCTGATGGGTACCTGACCTTAGTTGGGGTAAAGTAAAGGCGGCTGTGCATAGTGCTTGCCACACAATCACCTAGTATGCCGTGGCCACAGAAACTTGTGAACGTTGCTCCACCGACCCTACGATCACATCGGTCAAACGTGATACTTGCCTATTTTACGTTATAGAAGACCGAAAAGAAATATAAGTCACTGAGATAAACAAAGTGTACTATAAGAGGGATCTGCAACCTTTTGCTAATTGTGTGCCAATCGAAGATTTCAAAATCATTCAGCGTGCCAACAGCCTGAAAGTCAACCTGCTCTATTACATAATTGTTTCATTTTATAAAAGGCCAAAAGCTAACGAGATTTATAGAGAAAATCATTGATGAGTTTAATATATAATTAATTAAAAAAATGAACTTGTTTGTGGTTATTATCCTTTCTATTTGCATTTCCACCAAATACAAAATTGTATTATTTATTCACATTTATGGTTAACACATTAATTATTGTCTAAAAATATGGGACACAGTGGCCCTATGCTCAATTTGGTCCGACGGGTATTTTACTTCACAGTGTCGAAAATATATCATTTGGTTGTGGGGACATAGATCTAGCACCTACTTAACATTAATTATGTTTTGATATCAGCTTTACTGATATTCACTTTTGGGTAAGTTGTTCAACCTGTTGTGACTATTGTAAAGCGGAATAGATACATAGTAATCCTATACCCTATCCTATATTTTTTTTTGTAAAAGAAAAATTAAAACATATTAGAAATATTGGCGCAAAGAAAACGGTTTAGTTATCTTCCTTTTATTAAAATAAAGTTTCCAAATTTGATTCTATTATGATAGTGATGCTAAAAAAAAGTTTTGTTTTTTAATATAACTAAAATTACTTTTTAATTATTATTTCTTTATACAAATCTAGGATTTTTATGCCCATTTTTTGTGTGTTAAAATTACTTTTTAATTATTATTTCTTTATACAAATCTAGGATTTTTATGCCATTTTTTTTTGTGTTAAAAATTCAACTTGCTATATTTTGAAATGGTCCTTATCCCGCCACTTAAAAAAAATCCACATTTAAGACGGTTTTAGTTAGATAAATCCAGTCAGGCTTAATGTGATATGAAGACAGGAGTCCATGAATTTGAAAGTCCCGCCTTTGTTTATAAAACTCCACTTTGAGTGCTTCAAAGTACTTCTGAAAAACGCCCATCTATCTATCTTAATGTATGCCGTAAATTAGCGTAGTGGGATGTTTTTAAATGTTTTGAAATTGAATTCACGACAAGATATGCCCAGTTTCGATTTTTAAATCCATTCCAGTGGTCTAACAGTTCAAGTGCTGTTTGACCCCGTCCATGTAAATGCAAGTTCAACTCACTGAAATATTTGCTGCCATTCAGAAACATCGGCTTTAACAGTTAGTTCTCCTCATGGTTAATACCGGATACACAATTCAGCAAGAAACACCCATTGGAGGTCTTTCGATTGCCATTTAAAATCGTTCTGCTAGCCTAGTCTGGCACGTGTGCCTTAGGTTGCCGATCCCTGTACTATAATATATATATTTTTTTTAAATTTGTATTTTGCAATGGATTATATATAATTTATATAGACCTACGCAGCTTTTCTTCCCTTTTCTTACAAATATCCGAAAATTCTTAGAACTGGGTTACGGTTCTGAAAACATACAGTACCAAAAACCTGGTGTTCCGGAAATTTCGTACGGTTGTGCAAACGTTATTGTGTTATAGGCTTTTAATGAAACAGATAAAAAGAAAGAAAGAAAGAAAGAAATAGAGAGTT